>JAOPSE010000746.1:0-308583 GCA_029449295.1 Zea luxurians | reverse complement strand
CTAGCGGTTGTGGGTTAATTGGGTTTCATAAAATCTGGGCCGCAGATCTGGGGATCAGCGGTGCTCAGTGCATACCGGTTCAGGAAGTTGATCGATTTAATCTGTGTCGTCCATATCAGATCGGACGGCTGTGAATGGTCGATACCCTTCACCGTGCCAGAGTTTCTAAAGAGCCCCTCGGTTTTATAATATTGAACCCGCCGTCCATGTTCAGTCAAAAAGAATATAATTCAGGTCCTGGAATTTGCAGATTTCCCCTTGGGTTTCTCTGAAATTGTGGCCCCGGTCCAGTAGTGGAATAAAATATCTATATTAATGTGGAAAATAGGTTTTTAGTATAAAAATAAATCTATAAACTTGTTTAATTTATATTTAATTCATTCTAAGTCCGAATTAGCCCATTCTAGTTCCTATATTTTTGTAATATTGTTTATTATTTAGTGCCACTTTTTTACATAAAAGTCACATTAAAATTGTCATCCTAATTAATCTTGTACTAAGCACATAGAGTCTTTGGAAATTCATAACTTAAAATCTATAACTCCAAAATTAATAATTCTTATTCCTGTAATCATATTTCAACCTGTAGATTATTAGTATGTATTTTGCATATATGTTTGGTGTAATGTTAATTTTGTCTATACCATGTTTGTTTGTATTGCTACGAATAGCGGTGAGGACACATGTCATCTGATGATCATCCTGGTACCTGGAATCTCAAGTCCCAGGCAAGTTGTGCCCTTGATCACTTCTTTTTACCCACTCATGTTCTGATTAATCATAATGATCTGCATAGGTTAATTTTGATGGGACCCAATAGGTTACCCTAGTTTGACTATCTTTATACCTTGTTCACCACTGAATCTTTGGGTAGTACTTGCTATCGCTTTATGTGGTTTTGGGTATAGAGATACACATTACTATTCATGATTATACTTTTATTGTCAGTTGTTATTTACTGTTCATGTTAAGATCATTATGTTAATTGGAACATGGAGAACCACCCGGGAAAACAGTGCTACCACAAGGGTTTAATGGGACGCCCTTGGCTGATTAATTAGGAAAGCTAGTGGAAGACTACCTTACCCGAAAGGGGCAAGGGCAGTAGGGGAGTGGTCAGTGTAGGGAGGCCCTCGGGAGGATTTTGCTGCGATGGCGGTCCTGCAAGGGATTCCTGCTAGGAAGGCCCTCGGGAGGATTTTGCTGCGATGGCGGTCCTGCAAGGGATTCCTGCATTGGAACTTCCTATAAACTGTAGCGGGTTTTCTGAAGCTAGTGGAACTTTGTAAAGGCCTCGTAGTGTTACCCTGCCTCACCTCCTCGGTAGAGGTGTATGGGATTGGCCGTCTCTTGGCAGATGGGTAACACGACTTGTGGGTAAAGATGCGCAACCTCTGCAGAGTGTAAAACTGGTATACTAGCCGTGCTCACGGTCAAGAGCAGCTCGGACACTCACATGATTAATCTATGGAACTAAATTCAATTTGTCATATGCATTGCATCGCAGGTGATGCTGTTACTTTTGTTCTACTATTTAATTGGGTTGGTATTTACTTATACTTAGTAATTGCTAATAAAATTTTGACCAACTTTAAAAGCAATGCTCAGCTTCAACCATCTTCTTTGGTAAGCCTTACACTTCACGTGAGCTCCCACCTTTGGCGAGTTCATGCACATTATTCCCCACAACTTGTTGAGCGATGAACGTATGTGAGCTCACTCTTGCTGTCTCACACCCCCCCCACAGGTCAAGATCAGGTACCACAGGATGAGGCGCATGGAGGATGCTGTGAAGTGTTCGTGAGAGATCTAGGTCATCGTCTCCCAGTCAACTTTGGGTTGCTGGACCGTTGTCTCCTTATAATGTAATTATTTATTTGTATAGAACTCCTGTTATATATAAAGATGTGACATTCGATCCTGTGCCACTATACATCATATGTGTGAGACTTGGTCCCAGCATACCTGGTGTTTATGTTCGCGCCCGGGTCTTGGTGCCCCCGAAATCCGGGTGTGACACAAGATCATGCTCGTGAACCTCGACAGGATTGCTATTTGAATTCTCATCATTTTTCTCTTCATGTTTGCTCCCCTAAAACCCATTTTTTCCCAAAATGATGTCATTTAACATAATCTTCATGTATTCAAAATAGCATAAAGGTTTCAGTTTTCCCAATGTTGCATAGCAAAAAAACACTAACCAGACTGTGTGTTGGACCTCGATAGGATTACTGCCTGAATTCTCATCAATTTTCTCCTCACACTTGCTGTCTTGACCCCCCCAAATGAACTTGTTTAAATAATCACAGTGCATGTAGAACAAAATATATAAGAAGCACGAACATATCTAACACATACTGAAATTTTTGTTTAACATTACCTACCGTACTGATAGTAAGAATAAAAACGGTGGATAGATGAAAATGGAATCTTACATTGACAAAATGGAGTAACCAAATACATATAAGAAGCACGAGCAGATCTACACACATACTGAAATTTTTTTTAACACTACCTGGCATACTGATAGTAAGAAGAAAACAAGAGATAGATGAAAATGGAATCTTACATTGCCCTGAGCTCGGTGCAGTTCTTGATCTTTACAGGGATTGGGTCATGCAAGTTGTTCTACAGAGCTATGAAAAGGGAGGAATGCACATCCATGAGTAGGCAAACAGCATAAATACAAGCAGAGGCAACACACAAAAAAAAAGAAAACGACAATGCAGTTGGTAGTAGTAATATAGATATGACTGCCTACATTCTCTGCATAAATACAAGCAAAGGCTTCATTTCTACTACATCTACTAAAAACGGTGAGGAAAACATTCGGTCCTAAGATGCGTTCAAGTCGATCTTACAGTCTCTGCACCTTGTGCTTGTCTGGCTTCCAGAAGCTAGAAGAAATGATGCCCCCCAGCTCGAGCTGCAGCATAGAGGAAAACATTAGGGAAAGGAGACGACCAGGAGCAAAAGCAAATCAACAAAATTTGATGCACGCGCTAGGTTTTGCTGGAACACCACCCGGGCAGCCTGCCCCCCGCCCGGAGGGAGCCCTATCCTCAGATCGAACTTGTTCGCCTGGACCAAATCGGTCACGGGAGATAAGTGCGCGCTTGGGTGTGCTAGCGACAGGGAGGCGTCGGGCGACATGTCGTTGTCGTCCATGTCGATGGATCAGGGCGGGTTCAGCAGTAGGGAGGGTGGGGAGAGATCCACGAAAAAGTTTCAATAAACCGCCATCCGAGAAAGTGAGATGGATCACCGTTAGTACAGAGATACCCACCAAAAGTTTCAGTAAACAATAAACTATAATATTGAAGATGTGGAGCAGTTGCTGCAAGTCACCAGGGAAAGTGGCTGGATATTGGCGTGTGGTAGTGCGTGGCTCCAAGCAGAATCTTGGGGAGGGAGGAAGAGGGGGTTGTACCACATGATAAGTATTTGCATTAACATTTTAGATTAATTAACCAGATCCAAAACACACGAATCAACATGAATCATCCGTACAATTGTAGTTCATACTTGATTCTTGAAGGACCATAATACAATAGCTTAGAAAGTGTGAAATGGTGCAGTACAGACAATTGTGTAATGTAAACTTGATTACATCCAAAATCAGAGAAACATTTCATTCACATAGCAAAGCGAACTATCTATTTCTTACACCAAAGACAACTGCAAATAAAAAACTCAATATCCCAAACATATATTATCGAACATATATTGGTGTGAGAGTTGGCGTATAACTGTGGAAATTTAACAATGCCTTTATGATCGTTTCTTGGTGTGTGAAGGAGGTGTTGTTTGACCTCTTACAGACTTTATCATGACATGGGGATCCATGGTTATATTATGCAATTTAGTTCCATTTCTTAATTGGTTCTGCTTGCTCAATTTTGTAGTTGCACAAATTTAGGGGGTTTGTGTGTATGATGTCATAATTTTGGTCCATAGGTTGAGTTCTTGTGTATGCCTTTGTTTCCATACTGGGCCAGCCCCTGCTACCAATTGTTTTAGCCTATTGTGGATGCTTATAAAGCATCCACATTTATGATACTGAGCTGATGTTGCAGCAGATCATAAAACTGTTTATCTTTCAAGGTCTGCTATAGAATGAATATTTCAATTGGTGATTTTTAGGCTACTTTTCTTTAGTTGATTTAGTTGAGTTTTATCTCTCTTTTTAGGATTGCATGGGAATTGTCCTGTGACTGAAATACATGTTTGGGCATGCTCCAAGGAGGAGCAACAACTCCAAGTACTATGAGGTCCTTGGCATGGCATCTCCAATACTACAAGCCAAAAAGGCATACCAGATGGCTGCTATAAAGAGCCACCCTGAGAAGCTAGGGGTGGAGACCTAGAAAAGGTATGAGGATACACAGTGCTTACTTGCTTGAACTTGGACCATTTTATTTTAGATGATTTTTGTTTCATGGATAAGAACATGCTACGAATGTCATGGTGTAGTAATGAGGACTATAACAAGGCATATAGGATTAGACCTGATCCAACAGATGAACACTTTTTGCCCTGAATGTAGTGGGTCAGGTAAACTACTCGAATTCCATTTGTGTCTATCTTCCAGCAAAGTTGTTCAGGAGAGGACAGATCTTGAGGTTTCTATTGAGAAAGGAATGCACTATCACCAAAAGACTGTGTTCCAGGGTGAAGCTGCGAGCTCAATTGACTACCTGTGATAGCATCCGTAGTATGATAACAGAGAGTAGTCTACGCGAAGAATCCACCGGCGCCTACGGCAGCCCCGCCATCGTCTACGCGAAGGATCCAGCGGCAGCTCGAGGGCCGAGTGAATTGAAGATGGGATTTGGAATTGTATAGAACTGAATAGACAGTCAACTGTGCTGCGTGCATACGATTTTGTACAAGTAGTGTCGGGATGGTGCATTACCAGATCATCAGGTTCGTCGTCCCGTCGGGCAGCGACTCTGGCTTCGCGACGAATCCCTGTGCTAGCACCACATCAACAGACCTAACACCCTGGCCGACTGGCGAGGCGAGAGCAGAGCGGAACCATAGAGAGAGCATAGTAGAGCGGAACCAAGGCAGGGAGCGAGTGTATCAAGCTGTACCTGGACCTCGCGGACCCGAGACTCACGCCTCTGCATTGTCGTGGCTGCCCCGCGTCGTCTCCCTCGTCCTCCGCTCCCCACACGACACCCTCGCCGCTGACCTCCGTGTCCACTCGAGCGCAGCACAGGGCTGCGCCACGAACTCGACCAAGCTCTTAATGGTGTTCTTGTTCGGGCGCAGCGGCACAAAATGGCCCCGGAATGCCTCGGCAAAAGTGGTGGCACACTGAATGGCGGCGCTGGTCGGGTTCGACACGACGGATCCGGGGACGAGCGAGGTGGCGGCAGGCTTGGCTTCAGTCTTCGGGTCGGAGATGGCGACGAGGGCGTACTCGGAGGCCGCCACACGCGCAGATCTCGACGACACCAAGAACGTCCAGATTGGGCGTGGGAGAACGGGGGAGGGCGTCGGAGCGGGGGAGGGGAGGCACGCAGATTTGCGTGGTGAGGGGGGCAGCGGGAGACGACGGCACTGAGGCCGGAGGCAGACACTGGCGACGGACGCGGGGGAAATCACGAGTGGGGGCATGGTAGCGTTGTGCGCTGCTGCGAGTGAGACCACGCGGGTGCGCAGAGGCGGAGGCGCTAGGGGTGAGGAGTGTTGCAATCTCTTGCAGTGCTCAGTGGCAAATGGAGAAAGACAGAGACAAAATGGCAGAGAGAGGAACTTTATTGCAGAGATAGATGTATATATAGTGTAGTACACAGGGTCCCCAAAGGGTGCGACCCTTAGGCAATAACTGCCACCAGTTGGGATTGATCACATGTACAAATATTTTGTAACACTCCCCCTTGATCAATCCTAATCCATTTGATCATCTGCAATCTGTCATAAAATTCTTGATCTCCTCAAAAACCCTGTGGGAAAAATAAGGAGTACACAATGTCTTTTGGATAATGAGAATAATCTCACAGAGTTTCCAAAATAAAATATGTTTGTAATCATCATGTATAAAAACCCCTGTGGGGAAAATCAATGATGAAGCATATAGCTTTGTTGATATTACCTCGTTAAAAACTTTGGATGAGAAAACCTTAGCAAGGCAAAACTCATACAAAGAAAAGAGTGTAATATGATGGTTTAATACAGGTCATATATCACGGAGAATTACTCCCCCTGAACCTTGCAAGCATTTAAGTCTTCTCATACCAATCCCCTCAACACATTTCTGAAATGTAGAGTATGGTAGAGATTTTGTGAATAGATCTGCAAGATTATCACAAGACTTTGTTTGCAAGATGTTTATATCCCCTTTTTCCTGAAGTTCATGGGACAAAACAGTTTAGGAGAAATATGTTTATTGATATTACTCTTGATATAACCTGTATCCATCTGAACAACACAAGCTGAATTATCTTCATAGATAATTGTTGGTGAGTCAAGAGAACCAATACCACAAGTCGTGAGTATATGATTCACCATTCTACGAAGCCATACACATTCACGTGATGCTTCAAATAATGCAATTATTTCAGAATGGTTGGTGGACGTGGTCACCAAAGTCTGTTTAGACGATTTCCACGAGATGGCAGTTCCACCTTGTAAGAATACGAATCCAGTTTGCGATCGGTCATTGTGGGGATCAGATAAATAGCCAGCATCTGTATACCCAATTAAACTAGGATCATTACTTCTTTTGTAAAAGAGTCCTAGATCCTTTGTGCCATTTAGGTATCGGAAAATATTCTTAATGCCAACCCAGTGTCGTTTTGTTGGAGCAGAACTGTGCCTTGCTAACAAATTTACTGCAAAAGCAATATCCGGCCGGGTATTATTAGCAAGATACATCAATGCACCAATAGCACTGAGATATGGGAATTCCGGTCCCAATGTCTGTTCTTCATCATCCCGTGGTCTGAATGGATCTTTCTTTAAATCCAAAGATCTGACCACCATAGGAGTCTTTGAAGGATAAGACATATGCATATTGAATTTTTCCAATACCTTTTGGGTATATGTACTTTGATGTACAAGGATTCCAGAAGGTAAATGCTCAAGTTGTAGATCTAAGCAAAATTTGGTTTTACCCAAATCCTTCATCTCAAATTCCGTTGTTAAATGATGACGTGCTTCATCAATATCAAGTTTATTTCCTATGATGTTAAGGTCATCAACATAAACTGATATGATACAGAATCCCACTTTGGATCTTTTGATGAAGACGCACGGGCAATCATCATTTTTCGTGTATCCCTTACTCAAAAGGAATTCACTCAATCGGTTGTACCACATTCTGCCCGATTGTTTTAAGCCATATAATGACTTCTGCAACTTCACGCAATACATGTTGTGCTTTGCCTTTGGATTTGGTACATCTATTCCATCTGGAACTTTCATGTATATATCAGAATCCAGTGACCCATAAAGATATGCAGTCACTACGTCCATTAACTGCATAGATAGACGATTTTGTACTGCCAATGATTTTAAATATCGGAATGTTATTGCACTCATGACTGGTGAATAAGTTTCGTTGAAATCAACGCCGGGTCTTTGCGTAAACCCTTGTGCTACTAGCCTTGCTTTGTATCTCACTACCTCATCATTTTCATTTCGTTTCCGAATGAAAACCCACTTATATCCCACAGGGAAGATATCACGTGGTGTAGGTATTACAGCAGAGAAAACTTCTCTTTTGTAAAGCGAGGCTAACTCCGCTTCAATTGCTGCCTTCCATTTGATCCAATCCGAGCGCTTACTGCACTCTGCCATGGTCTTAGGATCTAGATCATTTTAAAGGTCCTCAGCAATCTGCTCGGAGAAATATATGTCGACATTTGTAGCTTTTCTATCATATGTTTCACCAGTCTCAACATAGTTGATGGCAATTTCATCATTCCTTAGAGACTCATCAGAATTTCCCAAATTGATGTGTCTAGGATTTTCCGATGTCCCAGCCTCGGTTATGTGCACATCCGAGCTGGGTTGTGGATCATCACAATCCACATGATACATTGTATCATATTGGTGTCCTTTTGCATTCACTATTGTTCTTTGCTTCTTAGCAACAGAACTGCGCTTATTCACCGTACTTCTCCTCTCTAGGAGTTGAGTGGCCTTACTCGGTACTTCCACTCTTTCTGGTGCATTCCTAGCAGGAATGAATGATTTAGTGACACCTTTGTAATTAGTGAATGCATCTGGCAGTTCATTTGCAAGTCTTTGCAAATGTATAATTTTCTGAACTTGTAGTTCAGTTTCTGAAGTACGTGGATCATAACCTGGAACACATTGAGTATTCCAATTTATTTCCTGGCATTCTTTTTGGTACTTGAATTCTCCCCCTAATGCCGGGAAATGTTCCTCATCAAAAATAGAGTCAGCAAAACGGGCTGTAAATAGATCCCCTGTTAAGGGTTCTAAATACTTAATGATCGACGGAGATTGAAATCCCACATAGATCCCCACTTTCCTGTGTGGGCCCATAGCTGTTCTCTGAGGTGGTGAGATTGGAATGTATACACAACATCCAAATTTGCGCAAATGGGAAATACTTGGAGGATTTCCACGTACCATTTGTATTGGGGATGTTGAATGGTATGCAGTTGGTCGTAATTGTATAAGGTCAGCAGCGTGCAGGACTGCATGTCCCCAACACGACGAAGGCAATTTGCAATTCATCAATAATGGCCTTGCTATGAGTTTAATCCTCTTGATTAGTGACTCAGCCAAACCATTTTGGGTGTGGACATACGGTACCGAGTGCTGTACTTGAATCCCCAGCGCCATACAATAATCATTGAATGCCTGAGATTTGAATTCAGCAGCATTGTCCATTCGGATTGAACTAATCCGATGTTCAGGAAAATTTGCCTTTAACTTGATAATTTGAGATATTATCTTGGCAAATGCATGGTTGCGTGTTGATAGTAAACACACATGTGACCATCTAGTAGATGCGTCAATCAGTACCATGAAATACCTGAACGGCCCAGAAGTTGGCATAATTGGCCCACAAATATCTCCTTGAATCCTTTCAAGGAATTTAAGCGGTTCAGCTTTAATTTTGAGATATGATGGTCTCAAAATAAGTTTCCCAGTTGCACATGTGGTGCAAACAAAATCCTTAGATTTGGGAAAACTTGTTGTAGGCAAATTATGACCAATTGAATTGCCTGTAATTTTCCTCATCATCCCTATGCCAGGATGACCAAGTCGATCATGCCAAATCTGGAATGCATCAACATCTTGGAAAATTACCTTATATGCAACATGTGCATTGCTCTTAATATATGTATAGTACAATCCTGACGTGAGTGATGGAATTTTCTCGCATATGCGCTTGCCATATTTATTCGGCTTTGTCAAGAAGAGAAACTCTTCTTGATTTTCATCATGGGTTTCAATATGAAATCCATTTTGCCGGATATCTCTAAAACTTAGGAGGGTACGTGTAGAGTCAGGATACAATAATGCATCCTTGATCACAATTTCTGTACCCATGGGGAGGGTAATAGTTGCTCGACCAGAGCCAACTATCACAGCATCGCGTCCGGCGATGGTCAAAACTTTCCCATCTCTTTTCTTAAGAGTCTGAAAGTATTTGATCTCCCTAAGTATAGAGTTTGTGGTACAACTGTCCACAAGGCATAATTCCTCTTCCGTCGAGTTGTCATCATTATGCATCTATTCATAAAAAATTCTGAATAAGAATTTTATGATGCAACTTAGTACTATACAGAACATGATATTAAATATCACAATGTCGAAACCATATTACAATAATGGTATGGCGACTCAACCAATGAGTTCGCACTACACACAGGATCCAACACTGGTCTTGTAGAGTGTGTTACATCTCAAAACATGAGATTGTATACCTCTACTTATTACAACAACATTATAAAGACAGTATAGAACATCCACACAAGCCACAGTGATCATGATCAAGTCTCCAAGCATGAGAGATTTATGCCAAATCTCCAAACGGATCCTTTGACATATACTCAATGATCATATCATCAGATTCATCTTCTTGCAGAAGTGGAGGCTTGTTGTCAACCACATTGAGGTGCTCTTTAGCAAGAGTGTTCTTCAGATCACCAGAATCCAGTGAAGAACTTCCAACCTCAATTGGTGCTTCAGTAGAATTGAAATGAGCCTCAAAAGCAGGCTTATCGGACTTTGGCTTCTTTAGGGATTGTTGATACAAAAGAACAAGGTGCTTAGGGCAAGTGCAATCCCTAGCAAAATGGCCCTCAGTACCACATTTAAGGCAAGCTCTATTGCCCTTAGGTGGTAGAGGCTTGCCATTTCCTTTTCCTTTTCCTTTACCTTTCTTGTGGAATTTGTTCTTATTGAATTTGCGAGGTCCAGAAGGATTCTTGAAGTTTTTCTTGAATCCTTTCTTATTCCCAGTCTTATGCACATTGAAATGTACCTCAGGCAGAGGGGCAGACCCAGGAGGGCGCTGCTGAGCATTCTTTAGAAGAAGCTCATGATGCTTTTCTGCTTGGGTCAATGTGTGCATAAGTTGAGAATATTTCTGGAAATTGCTAGAGCGATACTGCTGATGCAATATCCTGTCCTCTGGAAGCATGGTAGATAGAGTCTTCTCTATTTTGTCTGCTTCAGTGGGCTCTTTCTCGCAAAACTTCAATTTAGAACAAATGCTATGAAGAGCATGGTTATATTCTGCAACAGATTTAAAATCTTGCAGTCGAAGGTGGTTCCACTCATGGTTGGCTGACGGCCATATGAGCTCCTTCTGCTGTTCATAGCGCTCTTTGAGAGCTTTCCACAAGTTGTGAGGGCATCTCTCCATAAGGTACTCTTGCTTAAGGTCCTTATGGATATAAAGCCTCAAAAGGAAAAGTGTTGTGTTCTTTTTAACCTCATTCACTGGATCAGTACCAGTGATGGGTGCTGCAATTGCATCAATGATCCCACGAGAAGCAAAAGTTATTTCAATATCTGAAGCCCAAGTTGGGTAGTTATGCCCATCAAGGGTGAGTTCCTCGAACTCTTTGGTTGACATGTTCCTACAGTCATTACCATGGACATCCATTAATTTACGTATAAATTAATAGTCACAATGGTGATGTTGTAAGCTCAATATGCAAAAATTCTTAAAATTACATATGTAACGAGTTCCTTGAAGGTTCCAAACCTTCCCATTGAATAAGTACTTTGAATTTTAGTAAGCATAGTATAGATAATCCTCAAATTAATGAGGTAGATCTAGTAGTGGGCAAGAAACTTGCTGCCTAAAAGCATGGTCTCTGGGCTGATAAGTTCATGGATGAACAAACCGCAGCCAATGCTTAGGTCTCCACTACCCATGCTCTACTAGTTATCAAAGTAAAATTCAATGACTCTTACATGTGATATGAGTTTCCTGAAGGTTCCAAACCTTCTAATTGAATAAATACTTTGAATTTTAGTAAGCATAGTATAGATAATCCTCAAATTAATGAGGTAGATCTAGTAGTGGGCAAGAAACTTGCTGCCTAAAAGCACGGTCTCTAGGCTGATAAGTTCACGGAGGAACAAACCGCAGCCAATGCTTAGGTCTCCACTACCCATGCTCTACTAATTATCAAAGTAAAATTCAATATCTCCATATCATGTTATTTTGGATAGCACGTATAGGTAGTCATCCCGAGAGATGTAGACCTCATAGAGATAGGCATTCCAAATGCTGCCACAAGCACGGTCTCTGGGCTACTAAATTCTATAAAAGAATTTAGTGCAGCCAATGCTTAGGACTCTATCTCCCTATGCTCTTAATCCAAAATAATGTAATTTCATTTTGCATGAGTTATATTAAGTCTGAACTTAATAAATGCTATATTTATATGCAAACATAAATGAGTGCGTAAATAATAGCAAGTAGAGATATGTGAATTATTAATGTAAAACAAACAATAATCCACGAACTAAATCTGCTATATGTACAATAAAACAGATATGTCTTTACAATATATGCAGTCTAAATTACGAATTTAGACGCCTAAGATAACTTTGAACTGAAAATGCATATAAAACATAGTCTTATACAGAAATTCAGAATTTAAAATGGTAAAACAGGCTATATTAGGCCTCTAAAAGTAGCCCAGGCGGCCTGCCAGGCGAGCCAGGCAGCGGCCAGAGGCCTGCACGCCAGCCCAGCCCAGCTGGCCTGCCCAGGCGGCCCAACAGAAGCCTAAAAAAACCTATTTTATATTGGGGCGGCTAGGGTTTCCAACCCTAACCGCCCCCAGTAGCCGCCGCCGCCAGGTCCTTTCCCAGCGCCGCCAGGGAGTCCCTGGCTCCCTGCCGCCGCCAGCAGGAGCCGCGCGCGCGCCCGCGCCTAGCGCCTCTGGGAGGACGCGCCGAGCGCGACACTGTCGCCCGCGCCGAGCGCCTCCTGGGGGCCGCGCCGAGCGCGCCTCGGGGGCCCGCGCCGAGCGCCACAGGAGGCCGCGCCGAGCTCGCCTCGTCGGGGCTTGCGCCGAGCTCGCCTTGCCGGCTCGCCGGCCGGCCGGGGGGGCCGTCCGCGCCCGTGCGACACGCCGACCGCGGCCGCGCCCAGCGCCCTGACTGGGGTCCGCACCGAGCGCCCCTGGGAGGCCGCGCTGCGCGTCGCCAGCCAGCCGCCGCGGGGCCGCGCGCGCCTTGGCCCGCGCCGCGTGCCTGGGGCCGTGGCTGGGAGTCGCCGCGTGCCTGGGTAGGCCGCGCCCGCCCTGGAGGCCGAGCGCCCTGGCAGGGGGGTCCGCGCCGAGCCGCCCTGGCCGCGGGGCCGCGCCGAGCCGCCCTGGCCGCGGGTCCGCCCTGTGCCTCGCGCGCCCACCTGTGAGGCGGATCCGGCCGCGCCCATGGCGGGTCCGGCCACCAGGGGCCGGTCGAGCGCGCCAGCCGCTCCACCCGTCCGAGCAAGGGCCGGTCCCTGGGACCACACCGAGTGCCCCGGTGGCCGCGCCGCTCCCCATCCCCTCCCCCCAAACGGCCGACGCGGCGGCCGGATCGAGGGCCAGGCCCTCCCGTTGGAGGAGGAAGACGAGGCCATCCCGTTTGGGCGATGGCCAGTGAAGATAATGCGTCCACGTGGAGCATCGACGGCACGTGGGGGCTGTCCACGACGGGCAGCAATGGTCCCGACGACCGCAGGCACTGGTGGAGATGGCGAACGACGAGCAACTGCCGCTGCAGTGGGCGGAGGCGGTGGTGGTGCCGCCAAATCGACATCCATGGGGGCCGATGCAGACGATCCCCGCGTCAAACACCGGCGCCGGTGGCGACGGGGATGCAATGGGGAGTCCACACTCCACCACCGGCAGCGGAACCACCGCTGTCCATCCATGGAGAACGCAGAAGTGCACATTTTGCACTTGCACACGGCGTTCAGGGATCGCATGCACCGGTGGAAGCGCTGCGGCTTGACCAGCGGTGAACGCCTCCAACATCGAATCATCAACAATGTGCAGAACTTCGCGCATACGGCGTATGCGCATGGAAACGGTATGTTCCATACCTTGCTGTTGATGTGCAGATCGATCTTGTTGTTCTTGTGAAGAACAGCGTGTTCTTCTTCTTCTCTGATTTTCCCTTGAGGCAGTGCTGATAACGTGTTGCAATCTCTTGCAGTGCTCAGTGGCAAATGGAGAAAGACAGAGACAAAATGGCAGAGAGAGGAACTTTATTGCAGAGATAGATGTATATATAGTGTAGTACACAGGGTCCCCAAAGGGTGCGACCCTTAGGCAATAACTGCCACCAGTTGGGATTGATCACATGTACAAATATTTTGTAACAAGGAGGGTGCGTCGGGACGCGGGGACGAGGCGGGGGCAAGCCAAAGTCAAACAAGTGGTGGACGCGTACAGTCTACCCTTATAGAGTAGTAGAGATTGTATGCATCCATTTTAAAAGCGAAGCTACTCTTTATCCATCTCTGAACGCCATTAGTGAAAAATCATAATTAGTGATTAGAAAAATAAAAATATGAAAAAATAATATGCGAAAGATCCAAACGACCCTCCTATTCTGTACAGTGCACCCTACGGGAGTAAAATCGCAAATACGTAATACAATGACGAGTAAAATAGTAATAAATTGTGTGCAAATTTTTGTTTTTTCATATGAGATTTAACATTGTCAACTGTAACACAAGAATACGACAGAGCTTCGTTTGTAGAACAGAGGTAAAATCACAACAAAGTTAAAAAGTAAGGGATAAAAACGAAATTGCAATAGCTTCGGCACACCCTCGCGAGGATGCTCGGGGCGACCTTTCGGTTTGTCAGGAATTCAGGATCATGTCTTCTACGTTGTGATGCAACGAAAAAAATACCTTCGTGCCCTTGGTGACCGATTCAAATCCTGACCTTGTGGACTCGGGCATGTACAAGAACGAGCAAATTGCTTCGTATCAGTCCATACTCCCGCACAAACCACCTCTGCTTATCCATTTATTTTGCACTCAAGACAAACACGTATAACAGAGTATAAACCCATCACAGGATGGCACATGTAATGGGTGTTCGAGTTTTTGTGATCTTCCCAAGCTACAAGACTACCACAGATGAGGTCTCTAAAGTCCAGGAATTGATTCGAGGTTGTATTTCTCCGATGTCGTCAGTCCGTTATCCACCCCTGGTTGGGTTCTTGATTGCTCCAGAGCATTCAGCGTCTGAAGGTACGAGTAGGAGGCATTCCGATTGGGAGGCGGGGGGCTTGGATTGCTGATCTTGCTTGCCAGGAAGCGCCTGATGAGCCCTCTGAGGAATGGAGCCATTGTGTCTGGCTCGTACTCCAGAAAATACATGATTCCTCCCATGCACATGCAAAAAAGAGCCACCTGCAAACACTACCAAGTTACTGTTTTTGAAAAATGATGGCGCATGCTAGGTCGGTAGATCCAGGATGCTAAGAGAGACTTCATATTGAAAATGAAAAGTTTGCAAAGAAAATAAATTAACATATACAAGATATACTTCAAAGCACTAACATCAAAAGTTCAGACCCCTAACTTTGTATTGCCAACAGCAAGGCCAAAAATAATTAGTATGGTCAGCGTCATTTTGGGAAAAAACAGTCAGCTCCGAGTTTTTGTTCGTACTCGTCAGGGTCTAGATCATGCTAGAATAATTCAAACATGAAAGTGTTAGATGCATAGCCATCTATCCAACCAACCCACCCTCAACCCCAAATTATCATAATCATGGCCATGCTCTTGTTGCAAACCACGAGCAACAACACGAGCTTTATAATGCTTAAGAGAAAAACTGATGAACTCATTTACATGTAATAGGACGAATATGAGGATAAGGAACAAGATCCCACATGCTGGTACGCTCAAGCGCAGCAATTTCCTTAGCCATCACAAGCTACCATTCTGGATGAAGAATAGAATCAAGATAATTAGAAAGAACAGTACAGGAAAACCTTGCACAGTAACTGGTCCAAAACCATACAGATGAATAGGTTGACAAGATTCATGGCAATGAAGAAGAAGCGACTCAGGTGAAGAATCGCTAGGTGAGGATGGCTTTGAGGAGAAGATGATCCAACAAGAGAAGCTGAAGCATCAGAATGATTGAGCACATCAGAAGATGGCATAGCAGAAACATTCGAGAGACGATGTTGTGTATAGACCTGTGTCACATGAGGCTTCACAGTGTAGTCTAGAACCACAACCGAAGACTCCAAAGAAGACACAGAAGAAGGTACAACAGGAGGCGCTGAGCAGGAAATCGGCACACAGGCCATAGCAACAAACAAACAAGCAAGAAAGTGGATCAACAAAAGATGTTGAGAAAACAGTAGAAGAACGAGGGTAAAAAGGACGAGACTCATCGAAAACCACATTCCAAGACATCTGCATCCATCGAGCAGCCGGATCCCAACATCGATATCCCTTGTGCTCAGCACTATTCCCAAGAAAAACACACTAAGCTGACTAAGCAGTCAACTTAGTGCGCTCATGTGATGCAAGAAACTACCACATGCACCCAAAAATACAAAAGCTGGAGTAGGCACACACATTGCCACAAAGATGGTCAAAAGGAACACCACCCTAGACAACAGGCTGAATGTTAATGAGATAGGTGGCTAATGAGATAGGTAGCAGTAGAGACAACCTCAACTAGAAGTGAGAGGGAACACATGCGTGAACATGAGAGCACAAGCAATCTCAAGAACATGATGATGCTTATGCTCGAAAACACCATTCTGAGCATATATCAGGACAAGAAAACTGAGCAAGAGTACCAGAAAGATAATGTTAATTGAGATAGGTGGTAATAGAGACAACCACAGCCTAAAAGTGAGGGGGGCAGATGAGGCGAACATGAGAGCACAAGCAGTCTCAAGAAGATGACTACGCTTACGCTCGAAAACACCGTTCTAAGCATGCACCGGGACAGAAAAACTGACCAAGAGTACCTTGCTCAGAAAGAACCCAACGAAGAGTCTAAGAAAGATATTCTCCAGCAGAGTTAGCACAAAAGATACGAATAGAACTATTGAAATGAGTGCAAACCATAGCAGAGAAGATCGTATAGATGGATAAAGCCTCACTACAGTTTGTGGCCAAGGACGAAGACTTATTGTGGTCGTTAATTGCTGCTAAGGGGTTTTCTTTCCTTCAAGTGCAGAATCCTACAGTTTAGTTTCGGCTAGGTGTAGGGATGTCTGCTTGTGCTGTTGGCGTGCTTCCTGCTGCTGCTCCTAGTTTGGAGCCGGCAATGGTGGGGATCCCAATATGCAGTAGGTGTGAGTGTGCTGTGGATGTTTTGGGATCTTTCCCCTCTGTTTGTATGTTTTGTATTTGTTTTATTCTTCTTAATATAATGATACACAACTCTCCTGCGTGTTCGATAAAAAAAGCCTCACTACGATATTTCATAAAGTAAATCTATGTGGCGAGAAAAATCATCTGTAGAAAATATATAATGTCGATGATTGGGTGGCAGCTTGCCTGAGCATGAGGCGGGCAAGCCAACCGATAAAAGCGGGCGATTGTGAGGTGCATCGGCTGGCAGGCACACAAGCGATAGGCAAATAGACAAAAGCGAGCATCACTATATATGTTGTCGGAGCCAACGGGCGAACTCGGCGAGCGGTCACGGAGATGAGTGCGCCAAGCCAAAGAAGCCAACTACGAAGATGTGCACAACCACAAGGTGACAAGACAGAGCCACCAAGTGATGTGAAAGGAATGATTAGGGAAAGAGAGAGGAATAACTATAACCCTAATTTTTGGCTTTGTGTATCATGTTATGAATAGCACTCATATTCAAAATGAGGGCACTAGGTCCGAATATATACACTGATACAGGATTGAGACTGTGTACAAGAACTCTATATATAAGACCGGATATGCACAGGCTTATAACAGAAAGATCCATCTGGTTTTAAAAAACAAACCGCCAGCACGTGCAGAATTTGAACCCTACTTGATGCACAATTTTGCATCATTGTATAAGATTTCGTCACATTTAAATGTTACGCTTCCTGGCACTCTATATTTGTAACAAAAATGAAGTTAACACTTAACGGCAAATTAAAAAATTAACTCAACAAGGTGGTCAACAAGTAACCGTGAAGCAATAACCATGCCATTGTGCCCCTACGTCCAACTAACATTCAATTGGATCTTGACATACGAACACCACTGAGGAACTATTGCTGAACAATAAATCACTATCTAAAGCTACTAGCCTATAAAAGTGCACCTTGATCCACCATTAGTGAATTGCACAGATTTTGAAGCATAAACCAAAAGAAGATTACAAGTTACAACTAATTGTGCCTTGGGGTGCTTTAAGCATTATTCATCCTCTGTAGCAATGAGCCAATGACACACTACTTGGCTCATAGCTGAGGAGCACACTGCCCATAACTGCTTCAAACAAGATTTTGTACTACGATTCTTTGTGGTCATAATGGCAAGCAACATAATGTTGTTCACTTTACCTCTTGGATTACACTGAATAAAACTAAATAACCAGAAAACAGATTGCAAAGTGAGTGGGGAATACCTCAGCATTTTTAATATTTGGGAGCAGGTGGCGGTTGATCAATATATACCATAGGGAATCTCCAGCACGTGGAAGCACATAGAGGGCTAGCTCAGCCCTTCTAGCTTTCTTTTCCAAAAGAATTGAAAGACCCGACATCAAACCAGCAAACCAATACACAAGTTTGTGGTCTTTGTTCGCAACTTTTCGGTGCAAACATATAGCAGCCTACCACCATGCAAGAACACTATCAGAACCATGAAATAATTACGGGTGAAGTAACATATGCTGCTATGCACTGAGTACCTGGAATACAGTGACGAAGGCAGACAAAAAGGTGGTGGAGCGAACTGCACCCACAAGAGCACGCCAACAAGTTGTCGTTGGCGATTCCAAGAACTAATGTTTTTATTAAAAGGATTGCATGAGTTAGTGGTGCATACATCAGCAATAAGCAAGACTACATATGGAAAACGGCTATACTATACTAGTTTTGTTTAGTTGTTAGCACTTGAGAAAATATTTTCATTGACAGGAAAAAAATGGTGCGAGCATATTGAATGTAACATATTTCAAGCATGTTATGCAAGCACAGTAAAAAGTGGCACAAAATAACTGTAATCATGTCGAGGTAGGTTTCTGCTTGAGGCGTAGTTATGTTGGAGAGAAATAAGTTGCACACAAATAATAGCAAGGACATATCAGTAGCTGAATCTTAAACAGGATAAAGAAATAAAGTAGTAAATTACCTTTTGAAGACGTAGGACAACAAAGGGCACAAATGTCAATGAGAAATATAGAGGGAATGTCTTCTTGAATGTTGATGAAACAACATTAACATTTTGAGCCAAGCATGATGCTCTGTCAGGGTGGATCACAGAACATGGGATAATGGATGGATTTGTTGTTAAATTTATCAAATCCGGATTCCTCTTGTTTGATAAATGGGCTGAGAGGGCAGTTAGATCCACAGGACCACCTCTGCAGCATTCTCTGACAACCTTGTAGACAGGTTCTGCTACTGGTCCTGTCTTAAGGATAAATTCTTGGTACGACTTAGGTAAGCTTTCAGGCCTCATAACAAAAGCATACATAACCTGGAAACAGAATCCTGGTGATTACACAATCCTTTCCCAACATAAAAGAATCATATACATATAAAAAGCAAACTATAGTGTTAGGTAGCTTCATTTTGTTACCTGGGCACATGCTAATGAAAAAAGCAATGCATCTCCATGTCTCCAATGGCTTCCCCAAAAATGAAATTTGTTCTTAGATTTTGCAGAATTATATGCACACTGCAATATTAAGCAGTAATGAATCAATACTTCATGTATAATTGGTCTTTTATAGTTCTATCCATTTTCTCCATATGAACAAACTGTTTAGCTGTTAATGACCTGAGCGAGCCTTGCTAGAAGATATAAAGATAGAGTACGCCTCCTACTTGAATCATCCAGTGCTAGTATGGCCAATCCTGCCACCGAACCTGCTAATATTCTGCTCCATCACGCCCTTCAGTTGAGTCATGGATATGATTTGAGAAAAAATATAGAAAATAGCCTAGTACTATTAGTGACTAACCAAGGTTAGGTACATACTTAAAAAAACTTCTAACAAACCAGAGCTCTGCGTTGAAATATAGGCAAGGAGTCATAGCATATAGGCACTTACGCATTGAATGGTGTCTCCTTTTTCCTAAATCTCCTAAGGAAACATCGAAGTGCATGATATGATCCAGTGAATCCGCCAAAAAGCAACCCTACCCGGCAAGCTTCCTCTCTTACTATAAGATCTTTCTCCGAAACCAGTTGCTGTAAATCAGAATGTATTCAGATGAGTATATAGGAGGGAAGGCCTAGTGCTGTGGTAAGAGTTGTCTCGCTGTGTCACTAGGTCGCGGGTTCGAAGCAGCCTCTCCGCATTTGCGGAGGGAAGGCTTGCTCTGTTTATCCATTCCCTATACCCCACTCATGTGGGAGACTCCGACACTAGGTCTGTCCTTTTTATTCAAACTAGCAAAGTGCTTGTACGTTGTTTTGATTTCCATTTATAATTAAGTATAGAATATAAAAAACACAAATGTGTGTGTGTTCTGTTGCTAGGTGGGTATGAATGTGGGGTTTAAAGCCAACAGCCATGGTTTGAATTCTCATTTGTGCATAATTTTAGCATTATTTATTTATTTAAACGTGGGGAGCACAACGACGGTGGAAAACGTGGAACCAGGAAAACTGGTGCTTTAATATAGTAGATATAGAGATGAGTACATAATTAAATAACGAAACATGGACATGGAGAGACATTAGCTGTGGGATAGTATTTGTAAACAATGAACCAGTAGGTCAGATAGTAGTGGCCGAACAGTATTTGTTTGGAATGGGGCGCTGACAGCCTCATGGCACGAAATAGACCAAAGCAATGCATACTAGGAAACATTATGCAGACATATATCAGTCAAAGCAACCAATTCTGCTCTGGCATGTACTGGCTACTAGAATATGCACTACAAATGCTGCAACAGCTGGCTAAAATATTTTAAATTTTGTCAGTTCATTATCACTGATAGTCCAATCTAATAAGAATTGAGAAAGCGAAAGCTGTAACATCAGCAGTAGCAGCATGTAAGCATGAATCTGTCCTTCGCTCAATTCCTTCTCATGACATTTTCATCAGCGTGCAAAATCGCCAATTCTACTCAAATCAACCAATGAAACCAAGGGTAGTGAATTTGCATATCCAATCCCAAGCTCTCAACTGAATTCCGGCAGCCGATTAATCTGTCACCCCAGCCGATCTAATTACGCCACGATGCGAAGTAACAGGAGGAGTACCTTAAGGTCGAGGAGCGAGGCATAGGACCTGCGGCGCACGAGCTTGAAGGCGCGGAGGAGGATGCCGATGCCGACGCGGACACCGTACGAGAGCAGGAAGCTCTGGCACAGGTTCCCCGCAGCGTGCGCCGCGCATGACTCCCCGTCGTGACCGCACCCCCGCTCTCCCTCCCGCTGCTCGTCCCCATCTCCCTTAACGCCACCGCCCTGGTGCCGGTGTAGCTCCTCGATGGCTTCCCGCAGCCGCTCCTCCGCCTCCCGAAGCCGCCGGGCCGCCGCCTCGGACACCGGCGGCTGATGATGCGCGGCCGCCGTGGGTGAAGGCGGCGGGGCCGCTGAGCGCGGGCCCAGGGTTGGCTCTGCGCCGGCGGATAGGTCGAACGACGGCGTCGACAGGAACGGCATCGCCGGCGACCTACAGGCTACCGCTCGGGCCTGGGCCTGGGACTGGGCCGGACCGAGCTTGGTTGGACTCAGTGGGACTCTGGCGGATCCCTTCGCTTCTGTTCTGAGGCCGCTCTCTCTCGTCGGACGTGGCGCTTTGCGACTTCCTTGAAATTCTTTGATGATGGCTAACAAAACTAGGGGAAAGAGGTGGCGGGGTCGTTACGGAGTACGGACTGTACGCCGGCACTGGCTACTGGCACGGCACGGCACGGGCGCACGGCACGGCACGGCACGGCAACGGACCCGAAATCTTCCTTCGATCCAGCTGTGAACGGTGCTGTGTCCACTCCCTCCGGCGGCGCCTCCCTCCGGATCCACCGCTCTCTGGTTTCCACACGCGGTCGCCCGCCTCCTCGCCTCCACAAGCCTACGCCGCCGCCCTCTCCTCTTTGCCGTCGCCCCGCTCGCCTCCTTCGCCACCGGCCCGACCAGCCTCGCTTCCTCCCTCTGCCTCTCCCTCCCCACTCCCGCCGCCGAAGCGCGCAGCTCCGCCGGCCCCGACGCGGCTCTGCCGGCCGCCGCGCCGTCCCTCCGCCGGCTCCCACGTGCACCTCCTCGACTGCGCGAAGCCTCCGCGCCGCCCCTCTCCGCCTCCTCTGCGGCCGCGCCACCTCCTCTCTGCTACATCGACCAACAGCTCAGGAAGCAACGAGCGTTCCAGCGGTATGACATGATCCCACAGAACGCTTTGAGGTACGCAGCAACAGCGACGCTCCCCGCCTCGGCCCTCCCCCATTTATCCCTCTGACCCTCTCCATCCTCCACACAGAGTAGCAGAGGAAGGAGGAACGAGGAAGGGTTTATAGTTTGGATTAGATGATTGGATGATCGGATGGTTAGTAGTTTGGATTGGAAGATTGGATCACATCCTGCAGTGGCGTAGTCCACCTCTCCTCCGGTTTCCACGAGAAAAAAAGTACTGGCATATTAATTTCAGATTTTTAGTACCACTTATGTCATTAACATTAGCAATGGTAAATTCCTCTTATTTTGTTAAGGTATCTCTCAACATGCTTATTTATATTTATTTGCTGCAGAACATATTAAATCTTTGCTTAATTTTAAATTGTTCGCTGTAAATTATAACTTATATGTGCATATACATGTAGTCATGTATCAAATCCGCCATTCAGTCATTCAGTGCTCTGTTCAAGTGTAAGTGTTCAGTACCAATTTTTAATCATGTTCAGTATTACTACATCGTGGTTCATGATGTTCACTTGGAAAATGTTGACCTTTTTTTTGTTCTTTGATAGGTGGATCACTGGATCCTCTTTCCCACCAAATCAAGGTTTGTGAATTCGGGAGTGCTAGAATCTTGGTATGTACATGCTCTATAATAACATCAAGAAATATAATATTTTAATTTCAATACATATTTATACAATTGAAACTGATAAGATAGTAAATAAATGGTCATGCTGCAGATCTTCCACAAGAGAATGCCTCCAGAAGCAATGGATAGGCTTCTAGAAAAAGATAGAGTGCCAAACCCATGCTATAGAGTATAGGTACTGATTTTCCTTATCTGATGAACCATCTGCTTGGTGTTGTGACGATCTCTAGGATATGCGACTTGTTAAAATGATTTTGATTGCTACGTTGGTTACATTAGTTCTACTATTACTGTAGAACTGTGATGTAAGTCTTGATGTATTGCATAGACGAGTGGGGTACATATATATAGTGACTTAAACCTAACCCTAATGGACCGGTAGCCCAACAGTGGTGCCGACCCACACACAGACAGTCTAACACCCCCCGCAGTCGCAACGGGGGCACCACACACGATGAGACTGGAGTAGAGGCCGAAGGTAGGAGCCGATGGGTTGAAATCCCCCTGCAGTCGCGCGTCGTGATGGTGCGAATGTTGCGGCTGGAGTAGAGACCGTTGTGTGCTCCAAGAAGACGAGAGCCCCTAGATGCCGAGGTAGCCGAAGTCGAGGTGGTCGCGGTCGGGAGACACGCAGCAGAAGCCTGTTCTTCGGGAGGGGTCGACGTTCGAGCGTCAACGATCGGCAGGGCGACACAACAAAAGAGCACCGGCAGGCCGACCTTCCTGCTTCTTCGATCGTTCGGACGTCAAGGAGCCCCGCCAGGGAGGACGACGGCAGCGCACGCGTCTGCGCCGGTCATGGTGTCCGCGCACGCGGCAGAATAGAAGGGGAACGACGGATCCGGCCGGGAAGGCCACGGCCGCGACGGATCCAGCCGGAAAGACACGATTCGGCCAAAGGGACGGCGGATCGAGTCGGGAAGGTCGTAGCAACGGTGAATCCGGCCGGGAAGGCCGCAGCAGCGACGGATCCAACGAAGGCGATGAAGAGGAGGGCGACATGGCGATTCCAGCCAAGCAGGGGCCTGCGCCGGACCTAGCAGGGATGATGACGGCGTTGACGACGGGAGAAGCTCGAAAGGTTGGCGCTACTTGGTGTTGGCGCGGGCAGTTAGGTGGCCAGCGCGATGAGGAGGGCGCTGCGCGTGGGGGGCGCAGACGCCGAGGAGGGGTGCAGAAGCTGGGGAGGGGCCATCGGGCGCGGCCAGGAGTAGAGGGGAGTGGCGGTGGCGAGGAAGAGTTCGGCCTGCCTCGGCGGTTGAGCGCAGCGGCGCTGGAGGGAGGACGAGGGCCGCATGCAGGTTAGCCCGACCGCCGCTGCCACTCCACTGGAGGGCGCGCAGGCAGGCCAGGAAGAGAGCCTAATGAGGCCGGTGTGGGCATAGGGGTGGCGGCGCGCAGGGCCGCTGTGGTGTGCACGCCCAGGGCCACGTCGACGAGCGCGTCCAGGTCGGCGGCCACCGCACCTAGCCCGGCGTCCGCGCCTGCGTCCATGGTCGCGACACCTGGGTGGACAGGAGCCAGCACGAAGGAGAGGGGGAGGGAGCGCCGAAGTGGGGAGGATCCATGGCAGCAATGACCAGGGAGCAGTGGTGGCCTGGTGGCTGGCGGCTGCAGAGGAGGAGATTCGTCGTGGGAGAGCAGGGAGATGGAGCTACTGCTCCCTGCGCGACGGGGGTCGCCCCCGGGAGGGAAGGTTGAGCCTGCCGGGGGGCAGCGACGGCTGGAGGTGGGTGGGAGGCGGCTGTGGGAATGGGAGGAAGGAAACCCTAACCCTAATCCTTTGATACCATGTAGAACTGTGATGTAAGTCTTGATGTATTGCATAGACGAGTGGGGTACATATATATAGAGACTTAATCCTAACCCTAATGGGTCGGCAACCCAACAGTGGTGCCGGCCCACACACACAATCTAACAATTACCATGCTGACTTGATTAATGGTCTCCCTGACTATCATTTGGTTATCTCATGTTTCTGAAAAAAAAAGGGCCCACACACACAATCTAACAATTACCATGCTGACTTGATTAATGGTCTCCCTGACTATCATTTGGTTATCTCATGTTTCTTGAAAAAAAAAGATAATATCATTTGGTTATCTCATGTTTCTGAAAAAAAAAGATAACCATTGCTGTAAAAGTGACTAACGTTGTTGTGCGCTTAATCTGCATTTGTATTTGTTTGCCTTATTACACCCGCTTGCCTTTATCTTGTGTTTTCTATGTATAAGTGTGCAATTTTTGCATTTTTGTTTATCTGTTACTGTTGTTCTCTACCTACCCACATTAGATAAATGATTCACACGACACTGTACAGGATTCAACACTGGCATGATTCTAATTGAACTTTACCTATTACTAGCATCCTAAGTGATCCCTTCATTTGTTTGTTTCAGTTTCAACATTGGAAGGCTCAACTAAGGGGGTGTTTGGTTACCCCAAACTAAAATTTAGCCCCTGTCCCATCAAATGTTTGAACCTCCGTTCCGGGTATTAAACGTAGTCGGATTATAAAACTAATTTATCAGCCGAAGATTAAAAGACGAGACGAATCTAGTCCAGTTGGTTGGGTCTATATTTCATACTCCTATTTAAAAGTCAAACGCTTGATGTGACCCGGGCTAAACTTTAGCAGGAGTAACCAAACACCCCCTAAATATACCAGCTCCGGATACACACTACAGGACAAAGGTGCACAACACCCGACAGTGCGCTGCCTTTTTTAGTGTAGAACTAGAAAACAAACGCACAACACGAACCAGAGAATTCTCCATGGACGTCGGTGGCGGCGCCACCGGCACACGCTGTCGAGACCCCACCACTGACCCCTCGTCCCAGTTCTTCGTTGACGCTGGCCATCCATACGCAGTCGCTGCAGCCACCGCGCTCACCTCCCACCGCACCAAGTCCAAGTGGTCCCACCTCTCTTCGGTCCCCGTCCCCTCCCCCTTCCTGGCCTCCGCCGTCACCGGCGTGCTCCTCCTCCTCCGCCACCGACCGCACACTGCGCTCCGCTTCCATGCCTTCGCCATCTGCCGCCTCCTTCCCTCCCGCTCCCCTCCCCCTCTCGTCTTCTCTGCCGCCGCAGCCCACGTCGCGGCGGCCTCCCGCCTTCGGGGCCCCGCCATCGCCATCCTTGCATCTGCCTCCCGCCACTGCTCACCGGCCCAGATCTTCAATGCCCTCGCTGCCACCTACCGCTGCTTTGCCTCCGCCCCATTTGTCTTCGACCTCCTCCTCCTCGCCTACCTCCGCTCTCGCCGCGACGTCCTCGCTGCGGCCTCCGTCGCCCGCCGCATCCTCGCTGCCGGCGCACGGCCGCTCCCCTCCACTGCGGCGGCTCTTCTTCGTTCACTCCCTTCCGCCACCGCGGCCCTCGACATGTATCATCAAATCTACACACATCCAAGTCCACGGAGCAATCACCTCCTCCTGCCGACTGTTCACACCTTCAATTCCCTCCTCCTTGCTTTCCACCACGAAGGCAAGTGTGATGAATTCAAGATTGTGCTCCAGGAAATGGACAAATATTCCTGCAAGCACAACGTGTGCACTTACAGCATCAGGATGTCTGGGTACTGCAATGGCGGGCATGTGGAGAAGGCACGAACACTATGGGATGAGATGATTCAGGAAGGGATCCAGCCTGATATAACTGCGTACAACACAATGATTAGTGGGTATTGCCATTCTGGGGAGGTAGGGGTGGCAGAGGAGATGTTTAAAAATATGTTGATGGGTGGGATTGATTCAAGTGCCACGACGTTCGAATGGTTGGTCAGAGGGCATTGTATGGCGCGGGATGCCGAGGCAGCAATGCTTGTGCGTGCAGACATGAAAAGGAAGGGGTTTGGGTTGGCGCCAGAGGTTGTTGAGGAATTGCTGGATGGATTATGTCAAAATGGGAGGGTTGAGGATGGCTTGAGTGTTTTGCGAGAGGAGATGAAGAGGGAAGAATTTGTGCCAACCCGGAGGAGTTACGAGGTGTTGATTATGGGGTTTTGTGATGAAGGGAAGGTGGAGGTGGCAATCAGACTCCAAGCAGAGATGGCTGGAAAAGGATTCACTGCTGGCAGCGAGGTGTACTATGCATTTATTAGTGCTTATGAGAAGTCTGAAAACTATGAGATGGTCGAGAAGTTGAGGAAGGAAATGGCGGCGATGGGCACTTAGAGCATGTCTAGCAGCTCACCAATAATTCATCCCTAATAAAATGGTATTGGTGGTCACCAATAGTGTTTTTTTTTTGGAATATTGGGGAGACGCTATAGTAGATTACCAATAATCTTTCCCAATACATGGGACCCACATGTCAGAATAGAGGATGTGGGAGGAAGAAGATGACGACAGTTGTTGTCAGAATATAGGGGGAGATGCAGCTCCCCTTTTATTTGAGGGGAGATGGGAGATTTGTTTTGGTGACCACCAAAAAAAGGGAGAGCTATTGGGGAGCTGTTGGAGCAATGGAATTGCCTCATCTCCCCCAATATGACAGTTTTATGGGGATGAGGGATGGTATTGGAGAGCTACTGGATGCTCTATCGGATCTGATATTTGGCTTGGATATTGCACAGTGATGCATGGATTTCAACCTTACCTTATTGCAGTTGAGAACTATGGTAAATCACCTATCTTTACATCACTCCTCTTCCTTTGATTAAGTTGCTTAGTTTTAAAACCAGCCATTTGTTCTCTCTTGAATCTGTTTCTTCTTGTAGTTTGTTCTTTGTTCTGCATGGCATATTATAACCGTTTATTTCAGAAAATTTTGATGTCTAGTATTGAAACTTGAAACTTCAAATAATCCAAAATTGGTGCTAACTTGTTCTCTAGGTGAGAGGTGTGTAAAGCTTGTTTGCTTCAAACCGATGGTAACAACTGGTATGGAAACATCATGTTAGAGCAGGCATTAGTTCCATATTCTACTCAGTCACATTCATTTAAATGTAAGCGTCTATTGTAGATCTGTAGTTGGCATGAATATTTATACCTGTAAATTATTATTCATAGGTGATGAACAATCACTTAAACAATATAAGTCTGGTGCCAAATGCTATTTCAGATGATACATGCAGGGTATCCTTAGAAAAGCAAGTAAATTCTGTAATAGTTGAAAGATAATTCTCAATATCATATGTCAGATGTTCATTCTGGTTCACTTCTCTATCTGGTTCACAACTCATTCCAGAGTTGTGCAACAAATTCTGAATTGGTTGAAGGAGTTCGCTCCTAGCACTATCCTGGAGATAGATGTTGGAGAAATATGACTGCTGGATCTGCAATAGGATAATGTCTTTTAGTAGATCCCTTTTGTGCTTGTTTGGTGAACTTGTGTCCCCAGTCTGTTGAACTCTGTAAACATTTGCTTTCCATAAAAGCAGAGATATTCTCCTTAAAAACTCAGTCCAGAATGGTGATATATGAATGATCCCTGAGAGTTTATAAGGTACAAGTCCAGGTGTTCTCAATTTGCTGGAAAATGTTGTAGTATTTTGTGTTGACTTGCTGTTTGATATATGCTCAGTAGCTCACTGTAAATGTGGTTCTCTTGTTTGCCTCTTAACAAAATCCTGAGAAATAACATGAGAACAAATTGAGAATTAGTAGATCAGTACTTAACTGCAAAACTTTTGTAGTTGGAATTAATTTCCAGTCTCTAGCAAAGTAGCAATAGCTGAGAGAGCTAAAACTTGAGCTATTGTGTAATCGAAAATGGAGGCACCATTGCAGCCAAACTTATGAACTAACCTCTGATCAGCATATCCCACTACCATTGGCATAGTGGTAGAATAAGTGCAATCACGTGTGCCTCATATTATGTCAAAGATAAACGTCTCTAGTGATAAGGTGCGAACGTGTGGCTTTATGTGGTGGTCCGCACACCATGTTCCTGATGTTTAACAGAAATCTTGTAGTGCTGGCTAATGTTGTTCTTAATGCTGGCTAATGTTGTTCCAGCGATTTCATCAAATGGGTTCGCAGGTCAACGGGCTTTGCATCTTCGATGGTTGTGTGTTGTGCGCACTCCAAGCGTGACTTTGTTGCTCTATACACTTTAACTGTCAGCTCAGCAGAGGGTATTGTATGTCAGAGCCATTCCTGGTTTGCTAGGAGAGTGAGTCCTTCCTATCTTGATCCTAGTTGCACCAAAGCAGTGGTTGCCTATAATTGCACCTACTTCTCTGACCACTCTGTACTTTCAAAAGGGCGAGATGATGTGGGAGAGATTCAAGCAGTGGTTGCAGCTGCATGAAAGTTTCAAAGGGCGAGGGATGCATGCAAAAGTGGAGGGCAGCTATGGGCTGATCTCCGTCACACAAACGAGTGATGTATGACAAGGATTATCCTTTAGTCTGAGTGTCTGACGCTCTGAATTTGGTGACTGCACTAACAAGGCCCACTTTTGATCATTTTCCACTCGGTGTATTGGCGATATGTAAGCTTGCACTCTGCTGTCGATGAAGCTTACAGAAACCATGGCCATCCATTGTCTCTGCGAACGCAATTCAATTGTTGGAGCTGCAGTGTAGTGTACCACAAGGGTGTTGGACATGGTAGTGTACATTCAATCGTGCTGAGCTGCTGATCTTGCTGCTGACTTCCTACCTGCAGATTTTGTGATTTTCCTTGTTTTTTTAATCCAAAGCAGTTACACGTCAGGCCTTATTCGGTTATTCCTATTACACATGGATTAGATGAGATTGAAAAAAATTAAGAAGAAGTTTGGCTTGTTTGGGATTTAAACTCACTCAAACCCACTCAATTCATATGAATTGAGAGCTAACCGAACAAGGCCTCAAGAAATTACGATGATCCATTAACTAGCAGTTCTATGTGTGTTGGAACTTTGGATACTAACAACTAGTATTCACATAAATATACAGACTAATAGGTGAACTGATTTTTAGTCCGTGCCCTAAATTACACGCACTAGGTGAGTCAACCAATGTGAAAAGTAGGTGTCCAAGAACATATCTGGTGAATCAACCAAATTGAACAACAGGTCACAGGTGTCTATGAATCTAATAGGTGAATCAGCAAATTTGAGCAATGGGGGTCCATGAATCTGTTTTTAGTCAGAGATTCAAATACCACACCACGAAACTACTAGGCTAAAACTTTAGCTGATTATTTGTTTTTTGATTTAAAGTACTCCTTCCGTTCTAAAAAAATATAGCTTTTTTAGCTCTCTTTTTTTCCGTTCACGTTCAAATAAATGATAATGCATTCCTAGGTTAATCAATAAATTTATATTTAACAATAATACTATGTGTACGACTAGATTAATCCGACCGATGTACGACCAGCAAAAATCTACCATTGATTGAATGTGATCTTAACCATCGAGTAGTCTATGGAGCTGAGTCGTATATGAATCGTACGTTTCGGTCGTATGTATAGCACCGTTCTATATTTAGGCCGTGTTTCAAGCTAACGAGATAAATTTTAGCAGCTTTTTAGCTACTTTTAGCTATTTGGTGATATAAACGGGAGAGCTAATGATAGTGTGTTAAAATTTAGCACATATTATCTCATAAGCTGCTTAAAAGGTGCTAAAAGGAGTTAAACTTGGGCTAGGAAACACCATTTTCCACCTATACCCTCCAACCTCATTCTCTCTCTTCGTGTTAGGGGCATGAGTGTCTTTTATTCTAATATGCTAAACTTTATTACAGTAGTACAAACACCCTAAGGAGCTAAACTTTAGCTCTTCAATTCATATGACTAAAGTTAAGACTAAAGTTTATCGAGAAGCTAAAATTTATCCCGTTAGATTGAAATGAGGCCTTAATCTAAAATAAATTATATTTGGGAACAGAGGGTTAGCAACTAGTCCTAGACAATCAAATATGACGTAGATTTTGGTGGTGGATTGTTAGTCATCGATCATTAAGGTCTCGTTTGTTTCCTTTCATTTTAAGGAATTGGAATCTTACTAATGGAATATGCTATTTTTTTAGAATGTGACATTCCATCACTTTCCAAACTTATTATATAAGTCTATCTCAAATTCATGGGGTAAGAGATGGAAATTGATTCTGTAGATTTACATACTATTTTTCCGATGTACAACTTATAGCACACTCTTCTACTTGCTTCGCTATAGCATAAATGTAGTATATGGCCCTGTTCGGCTGGCTGCAAGCCGGCACTGTTGCAGCTGTTTGGACTGCTGCAGCTGCAATCCATAGAGAGAAAAATACTGTAGAAGCCGCAGCCGCAGCCGCAGCCGCAGCCGCAGCAAGCCGCAGCGAACAAGCTGTATAACTATATCTCTCATATGATTTAGGATAATATACAAATATATTACATATATAAATATATGAACTTAATTAGTTTTGTCTCAATTATAATTATTAAAATGGAATTTAATTCCAACGAAACAAACAGGGCCTAAATGTAATCTCGTGTTGAGTGTGCGGTGACAAGCTAAAGTACTACTCTCTCAGTTTCAAAATATAGTTATTTCTAGCATTCTTTTTTATGTACATATTGATTTGAATGATAATGAATATATTCATACATACAAACTACATTTATATGTTAATTAATTAATGTTTGTTTATTCTAAATCGAATTATATTTTGGTTAGGAGGGAGTATGTTTGGGTGAAACCACGGTAGTCAAGAATAATTTATTTAGACACCACATCAAAAATATTGTGGGGACCATAATTAGGGGTACCCCAAGACTCATAATCTCAGCTGGTAACCCCCATCAGCACAAAGCTGCAAAGGTCTGATGGGCGCGATTAAGGTCAAGGCTCAGTCCACTCAAGGGACACGATCTCGCCTCGCCCGAGCCTAGCCTCGGGCAAAGGCAACCGACCCCGGAGGACTCGCGTCTCGCCCGAGGGCCCCCTCAAGCAACGGACACACTTTCGGCTCGCCCGAGGCCCAGTCTTCGTGGAGAAGCAACCTTGGCCAGATCGCCACGCCAACCGACCGTATCGCAGGAGCATTTAATGCAAGGATCGCCTGACACCTTATCCTGACGCGCGCTCTTCAGTCGACAGAGCCGAAGTGACCGCAGTCACTTCGCCGCTCCACTAACCGACCTGACAAGAAAACAGCGCCGCCTGCCCCGCTCCGACTGCCGTGCCACTCGCCATTGTGAGGTCGACAGCGGCTAAGTCCAGCCTCGGGCGGCATAGGAAGCTCCGCCTCGCCCGACCCCAGGGTTCGGCCCCCGTCTCGGCCTCGGAAGACGACGAACTCCGCCTCGCCCGACCCCAGGGCTCGGACTCAGCCTCGGCTCCGGAAGACGACGAACTCCGCCTCGCCCGACCCCAGGGCTCGGACTCAGCCTTGGCTCCGGAAGACAACGAACTCCGCCTCGCCTGACCCTAGGGCTCGGACTCAACCTCGACCTCGGAGGAATAGCCACCTCGCCCAAACTCGGGTCCGGACCGGCCACGTCGCCAGGGGGGCCATCATTACCCTGCCCCTAGCTAGCTCAGGCTACGGGGAACAAGACCGGCGTCCCATCTGGCTCGCCCCAATAAACAAGTAATGATGACACCCCCGCACGCTCCATGACGACGGCGGCTCCCCAGCCCCTTACGTCAGCAAGGAGACGTCAGCAAGGATCCGACAGCCCCGACAGTTGTACTTCCGCAGGGCCCCAGCGCTCCTCCGACGGCCACGACATCACGTGAACAGGGTGCCAAAACCTCTCCGACTGCCACGACGGCATGTACTTAGGGCTCTAGCTCCTCTCTGCTAGACACGTTAGCACACTGCTACACCCCCCATTGTACACCTGGACTCTCTCCTTACGCCTATAAAAGGAAGGTCCAGGGCTCTCGTAGAAGAAAGTGGGCCGCGCGGGAGAACGGGCCGACGCATAAGGCTCTCGCTCTCTCTCTCTCTCTCTCTCCCACGCGAACGCTTGTAACCCCCTACTGCAAGCGCATCCATCCGCCCTGGGCGCAAGACAACACGAAGGCCGCGGTTTCCCCTTACTGTTCTCCCCCTCCCCCTTTGTGTCCCGTCTCGCGCCGACCCATCTGGGCTGGGACACGCAGCGACAATTTACTCGTCGGTCCAGGGACCCCCGGGGTCGAAACACCGACAGTTGGCGTGCCAGGTAGGGGCCTGCTGCGTGTTGACGAACAGCTTCCCGTCAAGCTCCAGATGGGTAGTCTCCAGCAACCTTTCCAACCCGGGACGATGCTCCGTTTCGGGAGTCTTGAGTTCATGTCCCTCGACGGCAGCTACGACATGATACTCCTTCCTCCGCCGCGCGACAGCGACAATGGCGGTCGTCAGCCCGCCCGCCGGCGGCGGAATCAACGACATCTTCGCCACATGGCGGAAGGACAACATTCGGGCTTGTCCCGTCACCTCCCCCGCCGACGGAGGAGGAGGCGGGGCAACCATGACCAAGCAGGAGGCGACACCTCGTCGGCTGTCAAGCAAGTCGACAACGCCGGCGCCCTAGCGGGGGACACGTCGGGCGTCGACCCTGCGCCTGAGATGAAGACGAGCATCGTTTCCCCGCAACATGCCAACCCCAAGCAGACGAACGACGCCAGCACGCTCGCGAAGGACTTGCTGGACGTCGCCCTCGTACCTGAGACAGCGGTGCAGTCCACCCCTGACGCGACTTCGTCACCGCCCGTCGACCAAGAGGTACCGACCGATTCCCATCTCGTGCCTTTTGGATTCAGTTTCGACCCACCAAGCGACCTCGCTTCGGTGGAAGCCTCCATAGAGGCATGTACCAACCCTCCGGGGTACCATATGCGGTCGCCCTGGGACAGACTGACGACCGTCTCGACCTGTGGACCCTCGGGTTCCGAGGAAGATGACGAGCCCGACTTTTGTTGGGATTTCTCCGGGCTCGGTAACCCCAGTGCCATGCGGGACTTCATGACCGCATGCGACTACTGCCTCTCCGATTGTTCCGATGGTAGCCACAGCTTCGGCGACGAGGACTGCGGCCCAAGTCGTGAATGTTTTCACGTCGATCTAGGGGGTCCCGGCGAAGGCCACCATCTTGGTATGCCGAAAAAACGGCGATCCCCCTAGGCCTGCGCCTTGCGTTGACATCCTTCGGGAGCTAGCTGTGGTCCCAGTTCCTGCGGGGGGTCAGGACACACAGCTCGAGCAAATCCGCGAGATGCAGGCTAGGCTCGACGAGGGAGCAGAAACACTTGAGCAGTTCCGGCGGAACATCGGGCAGGAATGGGCGGACCGAGTTCCGACCGAAGAAGCGCGTCATCTACCCCAGGGCATCCAGCACCGCATTGCCGACGACGTCAGGGCAAGGCCGCCACCAGCTTCCAGTGGGGTCGGCCAGAACCTGGCAGCAGCAGCAATACTACTTCGCGCGATGCCGGAACCATCAACCACCGAAGGGCGGCGTATCCAGGGAGAGCTCAAGAATCTCCTGGAAGATGCCGCGGTCCGACGGGCCGAAAGCTCTGCCTCCCGAAGGCAGGGGTACCCCTCGGAGCATCACGCCGCGACTTCCCGATTCGTGTGGGAAGCCTCGGTCCACACCGGGCGCACGCGCAACACGGCGCCTGCGTCCCTGGGTCGCCTCGGCAACGAGCACCACCACCGCGACCGTCGAGCCCACCTCGACGAGAGGGTGCACCGAGGCTACCACCCCAGGCGTGGGGGATGCTACGACAGCGGGGAGGATTGGAGCCCCTCGCCCGAACCACCCGGTCCGCAGGCTTTCAGCCGGGCCATACGACGGGCGCCGTTCCCGACCCGGTTCCGAACCCCGTCTACCATCACAAAGTACTCGGGGGAGACGAGGCTGGAACTGTGGCTCGTTGACTACCGATTGGCCTGCCAGCTGGGTGGAACGGACGATGACAACCTCATCATCCGCAACCTCCCCCTGTTCCTCTCCGACACCGCTCGAGCCTGGCTGGAGCATCTGCCTTCGGGGCAGATCTCCAACTGGGACGACTTGGTCCAAGCCTTCGCCGGCAACTTCCAGGGCACGTACGTGCGCCCTGGGAACTCTTGGGATCTCCGAAGCTGCCGCCAGCAGCCGAGAGAGTCTCTCCGGGACTACATCCGGCGATTCTCGAAGCAGCGCACCGAGCTGCCCAACATCACCGACTCCGATGTCATCGGCGCGTTCCTCGCCGGCACCACCTGCCGCGACCTGGTGAGCAAGCTGGGTCGCAAGACCCCCACCAGGGCGAGCGAGCTGATGGACATCGCTACCAAGTTCGCCTCTGGCCAGGAGGCGGTTGAGGCCATCTTCCGGAAGGACAAGCAGCCCCAGGGCCGCCAGCCGGAGACGTCCCCGAGGCATCCACCCAGCGCGACACCAAGAAGAAGAACAAGAAGAAGTCGCAAGCGAAACGCGACGCCACCGACGTGGACCTTGTCGCCGCCGCTGAGTTCAAGAACCCTCGGAAACCTCCTGGAGGTGTCAATCTCTTCGATAAGATGCTCAAGGAGCCGTGCCCCTATCATCAAGGGCCCGTCCAGCACACCCTTGAGGAATGCGTCATGCTTCGGCGCCACTTTCACAAGGCCGGGCCACCTGCAGAAGGTGGCAGGGCCCACAACAACGACAAAAAGGAGGATCACAAGGCAGAGGAGTTCCCCGAGGTCCACGACTGCTTCATGATCTACGGTGGGCAAGTGGCGAACGCCTCGGCTCGGCACCGCAAGCAAGAGCGTCGGGAGGTCTACTCGGTAAAGGTGGCGGCGCCAGTCTACCTAGACTAGTCCGACAAGCCCATCACCTTGGACCAGGGCGACCACCCCTGTGACGGAACCTCCCAAGTAATTAGGCCCACCTACAGTTGTCCTTGTCCAACGGACCTCAGACAACCCTATAGGTGCCCCTGAATTACTTGACAAGTTCGGTATCTTTCCTTACCTCACCAGGAACGTTTCACCCGTCTTGCAGACATTACAGAACATCGGAGATGCGGAAGCGTTTTACATAATTTACATTTATTTTAAAAGCAAGCTCAAGTTGTTTTATTACAGACCAGAACTAACAACGAGTGCAGAGTAATAATATTATACAAACCGAGGGAGGCAAAAACTCCTCCCGAAAAGCCACAAGCAAAAGATCTATATGGAGGACCAAGTCCTCCCGCACTTCAGTCTTGTGTTTCTTCTTTGGGAACCACCTTGGCACAGAAGCAGCAGAAATCTGCTACTTCCTCACCTAAAAACAACGAAGGGATAAACCCTGAGTATGGAATTACTCAGCAAGACTTACCCAACTAAAGAAAAGACTCTCAAGGGTATGCTGGTTATATGGGAGTCAAGGTAAGGCCTTTTCAATAATCAAAGACTCTGTTTTGCAGAAATGCTTACTAAGTGGATCCTTAAAAATCCAATTTTATTTGTCAAGTTAGGTTCAATTACCTGCAACTAGAGTTCTTTCTACCCTAGTTCAATCACTGGTCCTGCACTAGCCAGTTTCTTAACAAAAACCCATCATCTTTAGTGGAATGCTATGTGTAGGGCAGTGACCAAGTCTTCATAACCGCGAAGGTACGGCGATCCGAATCGATTATACTCAGCTGAGGATCTCCAATCACACGACATATGTAGCACTTAACCCTTGCATATGTCAACCCGCCACCGGGGTTCTTAAGACCGGATCAGGTTCACGCAAACCGAAAGCACAGATACACCACCGTCCAGCCTCTTGCTACGGAGGGTACACGCTACTCTCGCCACCGCTCCACGCCCATTTCGTGTTATCTTATTCCGGCCTTAGTCTGCCCGAGGCAAGGCTTACCCATGATGAGGCATGTGACCAGCTAAAGGGTCCTCGATCATCAAGCCTACATCGAGACGGTCCTTAATCGACTCAGACGGAGACACTACACCGAGACTCTCTTCTCGTGCAAGTCACCCGCCCGGTCTCAGCTTGATCTTTTTAACCCAAAAACTTGGTACCTGACAGAGGTACATCTTTTCCGATGTTGAATCCATCACGGCCGTGATGGATTCACCATCAAGTTTTATTTTCAAAAACACCCACCCACTTTTGCCACATCATCTTTTGTAAAAACAAAACATTTTGTTTTTCTAAAGCAAGGCTAAGCATCAAAATCCTTTGTAAAAAGGGTGATCAAGGAAGGTAATCAAATTCAAGGAAGGTAATGCAGGAATTGTTTTATCAATCAACTCCTATCACTTAATGCATCAAGCAAGTGAGAAAGATTTAAAACAACAAGGAGGGTGGCAAATGCACCGGGGCTTGCCTTTGTTATCAGGTGAGTCCTGCTCGGATCCACAAATATCGAAATAAAAGCAGTTGCCTGCTTGAGGATCTGAGGATGGTGGTATCCCTTCTTCAGTGACTTCTTCTTCTTCTTCGTGTTCTAACATAACCATATACATGTATAAGAATGGATGCCATGGGATGCTCATGAGGATGCGAAGATAATATAAACTTATTATCTAAGTCTTGAGTACAACTTTCCTTCACGGTACTCCGAGAACCTAGGGTTTCCGGAGTCAGTAAAGGAGTTCATAGGGCAGGGGGGTGGTTTTGGGTTCAGTGATCAAACAAGGTCCAAATCAACCCAAATTCTACCCAAGGCTTCTAAATATTGGTTTAAGTGCCCATAAAAAGTTTGGGCATTTTTGGGCTTATTACTTATTTTCTAAAAATCCATAACTATTACTTTTAACCACTTTAAATACCCTAAAATTTCTTATTTTCACTAAAAATTACAAAACTATTTTTACTAAATACTAGGGAAAATAACAAGCCTAGGAAAATTGGTTTCACAATTTTACCATTTTTCTACCATTTTTAACAGATTTCTAAAGCTCTGTGGAAAAAGAAAAAGGAAAAAGCTTCAATAGTAATGGGCTGACACCAGCCCAGACGGCCCAGTCCAGAGGGGAAAGCGCGCGCGCGCGGCCGTGCTCTGGCAACCTTGCAGAAAGGGCCTTGGGGTTTGGCTAATGGGAGAACAAGCTTCTTTACTATTGCACTGTGTCGCTGACAGATTGCAAGGAAACCCCTGCAGTTCTAATTCTTCGCAGAGGGAGGTCCCCGACGGCGTTCACGCGCGGCCGTGCTCCGGCGAGCACCTGTACCGGCCGAACGGGACAACGGCTGGGTTCTCCGAGCGGCAGACATGAAATCGGGGCTACCCTGACCATTTCCCCCAACCTAATTGCAACTAAGACCAACTACGTAGCTCTGGCCACGGTGGCCGTGATCATGGCGGCTATACGGTCGTGTTCCCGGCGACCAGAGGGCTCTTAGTTCAATTCAGTGGCTCGGCAAGCATCGTAGACGCATAAGAATGCTTAAACAAGGAAGCAGAGGTGAGGAGCTAACCCGAGTATGGCTGGCGACGGTGAGGCTCGTTTCACGGTGTTCTTCAACCGATTTGGGGGAAATCCCAAATTCGTGTTCTCTGGTGGGGGTTTCGGGGTGCAGGTGGGTGCAATAGGTGCTTGGATGCATACCGGAGCTGGAGGTACGCTCAATTTATAGAGCTAGCGGGCGGTGGCCGCGAATTTCAAGCAAGACGCGCGGCGGTCGGAGGTGGAGAAGAACACTGGCGCACGCGAATTAGTGTCCTACGTCGTGGCAACCTCACCGGCGTTGATTTGACAGCAGTAGCGAGTTACAGCGACGCGGTGGAAAGGTTGAGCCACGCGGCGCACGGCCGGGAGGCGACGGTCGACGGCGTGTTAATCCGCTCAGCCGCAAAGGGGGAGAGAGAGCCACGGTGATGTCACCGGAGTGACTTCCAGCTCACCGTCGGCGAGGGGCTTCTACCACACGACGTTATCCACTCACCCAGAGCACGAATCATGATGCCGGCGACGTGAATCACGGCGGAAAACCACCGCCGGTGAGATCTTTTCTGGGGCTGGCGATCTGATCCTCAGTGGTCACTGTACCATGGGCTGCAGTATTCAGTCAACCTGACAGCCATAGTTTAGGCTCGATTTGCTCCCAATTTTTCATGGCAACATGCCCAATGATTTGCAGCAAAGTTGTAGTGCTATCATCCATTTATATCTTTGCTATAATGTGTACTCACAAAAAGTCACTGGATCCCCTTCAAAATCGAGCTCAAAGTTGATCCCACAGCACTGTTAATCTGTATTTCAGACTGAATCAGTCTGACAGTCCATCTTTGCTTGGGTTTTTCTCCAAATTTCTCATAAGATCATGGCTTGAATCCTTAAACAAAGTTGTTCTCCTATGTTTAGTCTTCAACTTTGATGTGGTGACTTAGGACAAATTCTCAATAATTTGGAAGATCCAATGCTCCAAAGTTGAGCTTACTAATCTGAAATTCAGACTTAGAGAAATCTCAAGTGGGGGTCCTTTTTGCATTTGAGTCCAAAACTCAACATTTGGCTTTCAAGTCCACACATTTGTGAACCTAGGGACTTAAGAAACTTATTTGGCTTGGTTTTTGCACTTTAGCCCAAAAGTGGACTAATTTTGCACATAAGCCCCTAGGGTTTGGTTTTAGGGTTTTCCAGGGTTTCAATTAGGGTTTCTGGTATCCCAGGGGTATAAATGTGACTCCACTTTGTTTTTGGGGATATTTTATGACTCTTACCCCAAAGTCTTTAGGTTTTCTCACTTGGGTTAAGTTTTACCCCTTTAATCCCTATTTAGGGTTAAGTTTCCTATCCAGGGTGCTATTTACAAATACACTTAAACAATACAACTTGTTTGAAAAAATTTTTTTGCCTAGTGAATGCACTCTAGGTGTATCAAACATATGCAATGCCAATGTTATGATGTCATGCTCAAGTTTTAGTTATAGTAACACCAAGGGTGTTACATCCTTCCCCCCATAAAAGAATCTCGTCCCGAGATTTAAAGTCCTAGGGTGAGTAATGGAAAAGGAAATGTGTCATGTTTTTATTTCCTCATTTCTGGTACAAGGCAGGGTGGTGTGGGGGTTTATTCCTTTATTGCAATAACTATATACACTTTACAAATTACATGAGGCTAGAAAGCCTGGGAAATTCTTATTCAAGAAGTCTTGAGTTTCCCACGTAGCCTCTTCCTCAGAATGTTGGTTCCATTGTACCTTGTAGAACTTGAGAGTCTTTCTCCGGGTAACCCTATCCTTTTGATCCAGAACTCGAATAGGATATTCCGAGTACGTTAAGTCTGGTTCCAGGACAACATCTGTCACTTCAATGGTTCGATCGGGAACCCGTAGACACTTCTTCAATTGCGATACATGGAACACATTATGTACAGCAGACAATGTTTCGGGAAGTTGAAGTTGATACGCCACTGGCCCATATCTTTTGAGAATAGGAAATGGACCAATGTACCTGGGTGCAAGCTTTCCCTTTACCCCGAAACGCGATACTCCCTTCATTGGTGAAACCTTTAAGTAGACGTAGCCTCCTTCCAGGAAGTATAAGGGCATTCGCCGTTTGTCTGCATAACTCTTCTGACGAGCTTGTGCTTTCTTCAGATTATGAATAATTTTCTGAACCTTATCCTCGGCTTCTTTCACCAGATCAGGTCTAAAGAAGCACCTCTCACCAGGTTCAGACCAGTTTAGCGGAGTCCGACACCGTCGTCCATATAAAGCTTCAAAGGGTGCCATCTTGATACTTTCTTGATAGCTATTATTATATGAAAACTCCGCCAAAGGTAAACATTCATCCCATTTTGGTGAGAAATCCAGGACACATGCCCGCAGCATATCTTCAAGTATCTGATTCACTCTCTCAGTTTGTCCACTGGTTTGAGGATGATAGGCCGAACTGTGGAGCAGTTTAGTACCCAGGAATTTATGAAGTTCTTCCCAGAATTTAGATACAAATTGTGGTCCACGATCCGACACTATAGTCTTTGGAACACCATGCAAACTGAGAATACGGGCGATGTACAACTCCGCATAGGTAATGACGGGATATTTTACTTTGACAGGGAGGAAGTGGGCGATCTTGGTAAGTCGATCAATGATAACCCAAATAGAGTCATATCCTTTTGCGGTCCTGGGCAATCCCACAATGAAGTCCATGCTTATGTCTTCCCATTTCCATGTTGGTATTGGTAATGACTGCAATGGACCGGCAGTTTTCATGTGTATGGCCTTGACACGTCTGCAAGTGTCACACTTAGCCACATAGCGTGCAATTTCAATTTTCATCTTTGTCCACCAGTAGTACTGCTTTAGATCATGGTACATCTTAGTGCTTCCCGGATGAATAGAATAGCGACTAAGATGCACTTCATCTAAGATTTGCTGGCGGAGTTCTTCATTCTTTGGCACTACTATGCGGTTATTAAACCATATCACACCTTGATCATCTTCCTTGAAACATTTGGTTGTTCCAGCCCTTATCTTCTCTCGTATGTGCTTCATACCCAGATTATCTTTTTGAGCATCAATTATCCATTGCAAAATGGTTGGCTCAAGCTTTAGCTGATTCAGAGTCCCTTGTTGGATTATCCCCAGGTTTAGCTTCTCCATTTCTTGACATAAGGTGTTCTCGGAGGTCTTCGCCATAAGACAGTGGCAGGAAGTCTTACGACTCAATGCATCTGCCACCACATTAGCCTTGCCTGGGTGATAATGGATCTCTAGTTCATAGTCCTTAATGAGCTCAAGCCATCGTCTTTGCCTCATATTTAATTCTGACTGGGTGAAGATGTACTTCAAACTTTTATGATCTGTATATATGTGACAGATATTTCCCAGCAGATAATGACGCCATATTTTCAGGGCATGAACCACAGCAGCTAGCTCCAGATCATGAGTTGGATAATGCTCCTCATGCCGGCGCAACTGCCTTGAAGCATATGCAATTACTCGGCCCTCTTGCATCAGCACACAGCCGAGCCCACTGCCAGATGCATCACAATATACATCAAAAGGCTTAGTGATGTCCGGTTGAGCCAATACCGGAGCAGTGGTTAATAATGTCTTCAATTGCTCAAAGGCTTCATTACACTTAGAAGACCAATTGAACTTAATGTCATTCTTCAATAAACTTGTGATTGGCTTCACAAGCTTAGAAAAATCGGGTATGAATCTGCGATAATATCCAGCTAGTCCAAGAAAACTCCGGACTTGGTGAACAGTGGTTGGGGGTTTCCACTCCAGAATATCTTTGACCTTGCTAGGATCTACCGCAATTCCTTTAGCTGATAACACGTGCCCCAAAAATTGAATTTCCTCCAGCCAGAACGCGCACTTGCTGAACTTGGCATACAGCTGATGTTCCCTCAGGCGCGTCAATACAATCCGTAGATGCTGAGCATGCTCCTCTTCATTTTTAGAGTATATCAAAATATCGTCGATGAAGACTACCACGAACTTGTCCAACTCGGGCATGAACACCGAGTTCATCAAATAGGTGAAGTGGGCAGGAGCATTTGTGAGCCCGAAAGACATTACCAAGTATTCAAACAATCCATACCGCGTAGTAAACGCGGTCTTTGGTATATCCTCGGGCCGAATACGGATTTGATGATAGCCCGACCTGAGATCAATTTTAGAAAATACCCTCGCCCCGGTCAGTTGATCAAATAAGATATCGATCCTTGGAAGGGGGTACTTATTCTTGATGGTGACCTCATTTAGGGGTCGATAATCCACGCACATTCGCAAGGTTTGATCCTTCTTCTTAACAAAGATGGCGGGGCAACCCCATGGGGACGAGCTTGGCCGGATAAATCCCTTATTCAGTAGATCTTGTAATTGAATCTTCAATTCTGCCAACTCATTAGGGGGCATACGGTACGATCTTCGGGAGATGGGAGCCGTACCGGGCTTTAGCTCAATTACGAATTCTACATCTCTTTCAGGGGGTAGTCCAGGCAAATCTTCCGGAAATACATCTGGAAACTCACATACTACCGGAATGTTCTTGATCTCCGGTACAATAGCTTCATATATCCTACCATAAGCTTTGGCTGGATTGGTCACGGGGAGAGACAAAAGAATTTCTTCTTGATTATAGCTCAACCTGACAGTTCTGAGTTCGGTGTTGAGGATTGCCTTGTGTTGGGTTAACCAATTCATACCCAAAATTACATCTATATCCTGGCCTCTTAGAACAATCATGTTAGCAGGAAAGTTCCGTCCGGCCATTGTTACTGGCACTTCATAGGCCACTTCTCTAGTAAAAATATGTCCCCCAGGTGAATGAATTTTAAATCCCTCTTTTGATTCATGACATGCAATGCGATGTTGCTCCACAAATTTCTTGCTAATGAAGGTATGCGAAGCACCAGAATCAAAAAGAATAATTGCAGGGTGACTGGCCACGGGAAACGTACCCATCATCACCGGCTCTCCTTCCGGTGTAGTGGCCACTTGAGTGTAGTATACACGCCCCTTTTTCTTGGTATTTTTCCCCACAGCATTACCCTTGGGCTGAGTAGACTTCCCAGTTCCTTGCTGAGCATTGGATTGATTTTGCTTGGGGTATGGGCAGTCTTTGATAAAATGTCCTGACTTGCCGCAGTTGAAGAGCTGGGCAAGGCGGGGAATCGAGTGCCTGGGGCACCCGGCTGATTTGGGGAAGTGGAGGTATTGTTGGGGCGGATAATAATGGGCTGTTTGAAAGGGAATGCTGGTGGACGAGAAAAAGTACGGTTTTGGCTAGAAGGCCGGATGACGAACCGTTGCCTCTTCGCCTGGCCCTGAGTAGGCCTCTCACCACTGAATCCCTTATTCTTCCCAGAACTTGCGTGTTTTGCTTCCACAGATAAGGCTGTACTGACAGCCTTTCCATATGTGAGATCAATACATGTGGCCATCTTTCGCTGCAACCGGTCATTTAGACCTTTCATAAAACAGTTCTTTTTCTTCAAATCAGTATTCACCTGGTCGATGGCATACTGCGACAGGTGATTAAACTTGTTAAGATACTGATTGATGGTGTCTCCTCCTTGTTTCAGCTTCATGAATTCCTCTTGTTTCATATGCAGCACCCCTTCCGGTATGTAGTGCTCACGGAAGGCTGCTTTAAATTCTTCCCAGGTGATTTGATGGTTGTCAGGTTGGATAGCCACAAAATTTCCCCACCAAGTACTGGCAGGGCCTCGTAGTTGCTGTGCCGCAAACAATGGCTTCTGCGTTTCAGAACAACGAAGAAGACCAAACTTCTGTTCAATGACCCGTATCCATTCGTCAGCTTCCAGTGGGTCTTCTGCCTTGATGAATAGAGGTGGACGAGTTTCGGAGAAGTCCAGATAAGTGGTCTCACGGGGACCTTGCTGAAAACCTCTTCCTGCCTGCTGCTGGAACTGCTGTTGACCCGCCATTTCCCTAAGGAAGCGGGTATTGTCTGCGGTGGCATTCACCAAGGCGGCAATCGCCTCGGCTAGCGTGGGTGGAACCAGAGGTGGATTTGGGGTGACATCCCGACCCCCAGAAGTTCCGGCTGCGTCCTGTCCGCGAGTCCTGGTCGGCATCTGAGGCAAAAACATTTGAAATAAACATAATATGCCAAAGAGACCTTCCATTTTACATTACTATAAAAAGTAATGATACAGACTCGATATTACATAACAGGATACATTACCCATTATACAAAAGTTCAACCTATTATACAACAGTGCACCCTACAATACCCTACTCTACTTCTATTACACCATTAGTCCTGCTTTCCGTTACTTTTGGTGGCCTCATCGTCAGGTGTGGGAGTCCAGACGTCCACCAACCTCAAAGAAGGAGGGGGTTCAAAAAGGTCTAACTCCCCACCCAGCGCGCGTCCCGCAACGTGAGAGGGTCCGGCTTCCGCCTCAGCAGAGTGTGCAGGCACACTAGGGTGTAATTGTGAGTATAGTATATGGACTTCCTCATGCAACGTATTGCAGTAGACCTGCAGGTTGTCGACAGCTGAGCTAAGTTCTTTAATTCGGGCCTGAGCCCTTGCTTCCTTAGCACATGCCAGCATATGAGACTGTACTGCCCAGTCAAGTGCTAAGTCTCGATCAGCAAGCTGATCCCGCAGGTGACGGATGTCCCTTCTTAGTTCATTGATTCTATCTCCGTCTGCGATCCAAGCATTGGTCCTGTGTAGCAGCGTTGCTTGAAGTCGACTCACTTGGGCTTCAAGGTCTCCTATGGGGTCATTACTTCCGCTGCTGCTGCTTTCGTGTCGAGGGGCTAATTGATGCCGAGGTACTCCAATTGGTCCCGTTGACTTACGTGCCGTTAGCCTTGTGCGTGGCGTCATCTTTCTAAGGGGGAAAATTTATTAGCATAATTCTTAGCATGATGCATGAATAAGTACAGAATCAACCTTAGTCGATTCAACCTTCTATATATTGCACTCTTCCTATCTGGTCTTTAAGATAGACTCTTCAGAATACTTAGGTAAGAAGAGAAAAGAATTTTTAGGTAAGACTTTCGAAAATCCTTTTGAAGATGCCTCATAATGTCTGCAAAGAAGGGCTACGCTCCGATACCAGCTGTGACGGAACCTCCCAAGTAATTAGGCCCACCTACAGTTGTCCTTGTCCAACGGACCTCAGACAACCCTATAGGTGCCCCTGAATTACTTGACAAGTTCGGTATCTTTCCTTACCTCACCAGGAACGTTTCACCCGTCTTGCAGACATTACAGAACATCGGAGATGCGGAAGCGTTTTACATAATTTACATTTATTTTAAAAGCAAGCTCAGGTTGTTTTATTACAGACCAGAACTAACAACGAGTGCAGAGTAATAATATTATACAAACCGAGGGAGGCAAAAACTCCTCCCGAAAAGCCACAAGCAAAAGATCTATATGGAGGACCAAGTCCTCCCGCACTTCAGTCTTGTGTTTCTTCTTTGGGAACCACCTTGGCACAGAAGTAGCAGAAATCTGCTACTTCCTCACCTAAAAACAACGAAGGGATAAACCCTGAGTATGGAATTATTCAGCAAGACTTACCCGACTAAAGAAAAGACTCTCAAGGGTATGCTGGTTATATGGGAGTCAAGGTAAGGCCTTTTCAATAATCAAAGACTTTGTTTTGCAGAAATGCTTACTAAGTGGATCCTTAAAAATCCAATTTTATTTGTCAAGTTAGGTTCAATTACCTGCAACTAGAGTTCTTTCTACCCTAGTTCAATCACTGGTCCTGCACTAGCCAGTTTCTTAACAAAAACCCATCATCTTTAGTGGAATGCTACGTGTAGGGCAGTGACCAAGTCTTCATAACCGCGAAGGTACGGCGATCCGAATCGATTATACTCAGCTGAGGATCTCCAATCACACGACATATGTAGCACTTAACCCTTGCATATGTCAACCCGCCACCGGGGTTCTTAAGACCGGATCAGGTTCACGCAAACCGAGAGCACAGATACACCACCGTCCAGCCTCTTGCTACGGAGGGTACACGCTACTCTCGCCACCGCTCCACGCCCATTTCGTGTTATCTTATTCCGGCCTTAGTCTGCCCGAGGCAAGGCTTACCCATGACGAGGCATGTGACCAGCTAAAGGGTCCTCGATCATCAAGCCTACATCGAGACGGTCCTTAATCGACTCAGACGGAGACACTACACCGAGACTCTCTTCTCGTGCAAGTCACCCGCCCGGTCTCAGCTTGATCTTTTTAACCCAAAAACTTGGTACCTGACAGAGGTACATCTTTTCCGATGTTGAATCCATCACGGCCGTGATGGATTCACCATCAAGTTTTATTTTCAAAAACACCCCACCCACTTTTGCCACATCATCTTTTGTAAAAACAAAACATTTTGTTTTTCTAAAGCAAGGCTAAGCATCAAAATCCTTTGTAAAAAGGGTGATCAAGGAAGGTAATCAAATTCAAGGAAGGTAATGCAGGAATTGTTTTATCAATCAACTCCTATCACCTAATGCATCAAGCAAGTGAGAAAGATTTAAAACAACAAGGAGGGTGGCAAATGCACCGGGGCTTGCCTTTGTTATCAGGTGAGTCCTGCTCGGATCCACAAATATCGAAATAAAAGCAGTTGCCTGCTTGAGGATCTGAGGATGGTGGTATCCCTTCTTCAGTGACTTCTTCTTCTTCTTCGTGTTCTAACATAACCATATACATGTATAAGAATGGATGCCATGGGATGCTCATGAGAATGCGAAGATAATATAAACTTATTATCTAAGTCTTGAGTACAACTTTCCTTCACGGTACTCCGAGAACCTAGGGTTTCCGGAGTCAGTAAAGGAGTTCATAGGGCAGGGGGGTGGTTTTGGGTTCAGTGATCAAACAAGGTCCAAATCAACCCAAATTCTACCCAAGGCTTCTAAATATTGGTTTAAGTGCCCATAAAAAGTTTGGGCATTTTTGGGCTTATTACTTATTTTCTAAAAATCCATAACTATTACTTTTAACCACTTTAAATACCCTAAAATTTCTTATTTTCACTAAAAATTACAAAACTATTTTTACTAAATACTAGGGAAAATAACAAGCCTAGGAAAATTGGTTTCACAATTTTACCATTTTTCTACCATTTTTAACAGATTTCTAAAGCTCTGTGGAAAAAGAAAAAGGAAAAAGCTTCAATAGTAATGGGCTGACACCAGCCCAGACGGCCCAGTCCAGAGGGGAAAGCGCGCGCGCGCCCGTGCTCTGGCAACCTTGCAGAAAGGGCCTTGGGGTTTGGCTAATGGGAGAACAAGCTTCTTTACTATTGCACTGTGTCGCTGACAGATTGCAAGGAAACCCCTGCAGTTCTAATTCTTCGCAGAGGGAGGTCCCCGACGGCGTTCACGCGCGGCCGTGCTCCGGCGAGCACCTGTACCGGCCGAACGGGACAACGGCTGGGTTCTCCGAGCGGCAGACATGAAATCGGGGCTACCCTGACCATTTCCCCCAACCTAATTGCAACTAAGACCAACTACGTAGCTCTGGCCACGGTGGCCGTGATCATGGCGGCTATACGGTCGTGTTCCCAGCGACCAGAGGGCTCTTAGTTCAATTCAGTGGCTCGGCAAGCATCGTAGACGCATAAGAATGCTTAAACAAGGAAGCAGAGGGGAGGAGCTAACCCGAGTATGGCTGGCGACGGTGAGGCTCGTTTCACGGTGTTCTTCAACCGATTTGGGGAAAATCCCAAATTCGTGTTCTCTGGTGGGGGTTTCGGGGTGCAGGTGGGTGCAATAGGTGCTTGGATGCATACCGGAGCTGGAGGTACTCTCAATTTATAGAGCTAGCGGGCGGTGGCCGCGAATTTCAAGCAATACGCGCGGCGGTCGGAGGTGGAGAAGAACACTGGCGCACGCGAATTAGTGTCCTACGCCGTGGCAACCTCACCGGCGTTGATTTGACAGCAGTAGCGAGTTACAGCGACGTGGTGGAAGGGTTGAGCCACGCGGCGCACGGCCGGGAGGCGACGGTCGACGGCGTGTTAATCCGCTCAGCCGCAAAGGGGGAGAGAGAGCCACGGTGATGTCACCGGAGTGACTTCCAGCTCACCGTCGGCGAGGGGCTTCTACCACACGACGTTATCCACTCACCCAGAGCACGAATCATGACGCCGGCGACGTGAATCACGGCGGAAAACCACCGCCGGTGAGATCTTTTCTGGGGCTGGCGATCTGATCCTCAGTGGTCACTGTACCATGGGCTGCAGTATTCAGTCAACCTGACAGCCATAGTTTAGGCTCGATTTGCTCCCAATTTTTCATGGCAACATGCCCAATGATCTGCAGCAAAGTTGTAGTGCTATCATCCATTTATATCTTTGCTATAATGTGTACTCACAAAAAGTCACTGGATCCCCTTCAAAATCGAGCTCAAAGTTGATCCCACAGCACTGTTAATCTGTATTTCAGACTGAATCAGTCTGACAGTCCATCTTTGCTTGGGTTTTTCTCCAAATTTCTCATAAGATCATGGCTTGAATCCTTAAACAAAGTTGTTCTCCTATGTTTAGTCTTCAACTTTGATGTGGTGACTTAGGACAAATTCTCAATAATTTGGAAGATCCAATGCTCCAAAGTTGAGCTTACTAATCTGAAATTCAGACTTAGAGAAATCTCAAGTGGGGGTCCTTTTTGCATTTGAGTCCAAAACTCAACATTTGGCTTTCAAGTCCACACATTTGTGAACCTAGGGACTTAAGAAACTTATTTGGCTTGGTTTTTGCACTTTAGCCCAAAAGTGGACTAATTTTGCACATAAGCCCCTAGGGTTTGGTTTTAGGGTTTTCCAGGGTTTCAATTAGGGTTTCTGGTATCCCAGGGGTATAAATGTGACTCCACTTTGTTTTTGGGGATATTTTATGACTCTTACCCCAAAGTCTTTAGGTTTTCTCACTTGGGTTAAGTTTTACCCCTTTAATCCCTATTTAGGGTTAAGTTTCCTATCCAGGGTGCTATTTGCAAATACACTTAAACAATACAACTTGTTTGAATTTTTTTTTGCCTAGTGAATGCACTCTAGGTGTATCAAACATATGCAATGCCAATGTTATGATGTCATGCTCAAGTTTTAGTTATAGTAACACCAAGGGTGTTACAACCCCGACCGCATGCCGAGCCCAGGGAAGTATCCGCTCGTTGTCGACCCCGTCATCGGCAATGTCAGGCTCACCAAGGTCCTCATGGACGGAGGCAGCAGCCTCAACATCATCTATGCCGAGACCCTCGGGCTCCTGCAGATCGATCTGTCCTCGATCCGGGCCGACGTGGCGCCTTTTCACGGGATCATCCCCAGGAAACGCGTCCAACCCCTCGGACAACTCGATTTGCCCGTCTGCTTCGGGACTCCCTCCAACTTCCAAAGGGAAACCCTCACGTTCGAGGTGGTCGGGTTCCGAGGAACCTACCATGTAGTACTGGGGAGGCCATGCTACGCCAAGTTCATGGTCGTCCCCAACTACACCTACCTCAAGCTCAAAATGCCGGGCCCCAATGGGGTCATCACCGTCGGCCCCACGTACCGACACGCGTACGAATGCGACGTGGAGTGCGTGGAGTACGCCGAGGCCCTCGCCGAATCTGAGGCCCTCATCGCCGACCTGGAGAGCCTCTCCAAGGAGGCGCCAGACGCGAAGCGCTACGCCGGCAACTTCGAGCCAGCAGAGACGGTTAAATCTGTCCCTCTCGACCCCAGCAACGACACCTCCAAGCAGATTTGGATCGGCTCCGAGCTCGACCCCAAGTAGGAAGCAGTGCTCGTCGACTTTCTCCGCGCGAACGCCGAGGTTTTTGCGTGGAGTCCCTCGGACATGCCTGGCATACCGAGGGAAGTCGCCGAGCACTCACTGGATATCTGAGCTGGAGCCCGACCCGTGAAGCAGCCTCTGCGCCGATTCGACGAAGAAAAGCGCAGAGCCATAGGCGAGGAAATCCATAAGCTGATGGCCGCGGGGTTCATCAAAGAGGTATTCCACCCCGAATAGCTTGCCAACCCTGTGCTTGTGAGAAAGAAAGGAGGGAAATGGCGGATATGTGTAGACTACACTGGTCTAAACAAAGCATGTCCGAAGGTTCCCTACCCTCTGCCTCGCATCGATCAAATCGTGGATTCCACTGCTGGGTGCGAAACCCTGTCTTTCCTTGATGCCTACTCAGGGTATCACCAAATCAAGAAGAAAGAGTCCAACCAGCTTGCGACTTCTTTCATCACACCTTTTGGCATATACTGCTACGTTACTATGTCATTTGGTTTGAGGAATGCGGGTGCGACGTACCAAAGGTGCATGAACCACCTGTTCGGAGAGCACATTGGTCGGACCGTCGAGGCTTACGTCAACGACATCGTAGTCAAGACGAAGAAAGCCTCCGACCACCTCTCCGACCTTGAAACGACATTCAAGTGTCTCAAGGCGAAAGGCGTAAAACTCAATCCCGAGAAGTGTGTCTTCGGAGTCCCCTGAGGCATGCTCTTGGGGTTCATTGTCTCCGAGCGGGGCATCGAGGCCAACCCGGAGAAAATCGCGGCCATCACCAACATGGGGCCCATCAAGGACTTGAAAGGCGTACAGAGGGTCATGGGATGCCTTGCGGCTCTGAGCCGCTTCATCTCGCGCCTCGACGAAAGAGGCCTACCTCTGTACCGCCTCTTAAGAAAGACTGAGTGCTTCACTTGGACCCCCGAGGCCGAGGAAGCCCTCGGGAACCTGAAGGCGCTCCTTACGAACGCACCCATCCTGGTGCCTCCCGCTGCCGGAGAAGCCCTCTTGATCTACGTTGCCGCTACCACTCAGGTGGTCAGCGCCGCGATCGTGGTCGAAAGACGAGAAGAAGGGCATGCATTGCCCGTCCAGAGGCCGGTCTACTTCATCAGTGAGGTACTGTCCGAGACCAAGATCCGCTACCCACAAATTCAGAAGCTGCTGTACGCGTTGATTCTGACGCGGCGGAAGTTGCGACACTACTTTGAGTCTCATCCGGTGACTGTGGTGTCATCCTCCCCCTGGGGGAGATCATCCAGTGCCGAGAGGCCTCGGGTAGGATTGCGAAGTGGGCGGTGGAAATCATGGGCGAGACAATCTCGTTCGCCCCTCGGAAGGCCATCAAGTCCCAAGTCTTGGCGGACTTTGTGGCTGAATGGGTCGACACCCAGCTCCCGGCAGCTCCGATCCAACCGGAACTCTGGACCAAGTTTTTCGACGGGTCGCTGATGAAAACAGGGGCAGGCGCGGGCCTGCTCTTCATCTCACCCCTCGGGAAGCACCTCTGCTACGTGCTGCGCCTCCATTTCCCGGCGTCCAACAATGTGGCTGAGTATGAGGCTCTGGTTAACGGGTTGCGCATCGCCATCGAGCTAGGGGTCCGACGCCTCGACGCTCACGGCAACTCGCAGCTTGTCATCGACCAAGTCATGAAGAACTCCCATTGCCGCGACCCGAAGATGGAAGCCTACTGCGACGAGGTTCGGCGCCTGGAGGACAAGTTCTACTGGCTCGAGGTCAACCACGTCGCCCGGCGGTACAACAAGACTGCGGACGAGCTGGCGAAGATAGCTTCGGCGCGAACAAAGGTTCCCCCGAACGCCTTCTCCCGGGACCTACATCAGCCCTCAGTCAAGACCAACGACATGCCCGAGCCCGAGAGGGTCTCGGCCCTGCCCGAGGCGCCCTCGGCTCAGCCCGAGGCACCATCGGCCCCTGAGGGTGAGGCACTGCGTCGAGGGAGAGCGGACTAGGGTCCCGCCTGATCGAGACTGGCAGACCCCGTATCTGCAATATCTCCACCGAGGAGAGCTGCCCCTCGACCGAGCCGAAGCTCGGCAACTGGCGCGACGCGCCAAGTCATTCGTCTTGCTGGGTGATGGGAAGGAGCTCTACCACCGCAGCCCCTCCGGCATCCTCCAGTGATGCATATCCATCGCCGAAGGCCAGGAGCTCTTACAAGAAATACACTCGGAGGCTTGCGGTCATCACGCAGCGCCTCGAGCCCTTGTTGGAAACGCTTTCCGACAAGGTTTCTACTGGCCGACCGCGGTGGCCGACGCCACTAGAATTGTCCGCACCTGCCAAGGGTGTCAATTCTACGCGAGGCAGACGCACCTACCCGCTCAGGCTCTGCAAACAATACCCATCACCTGGTCGTTTGTTGTGTGGGGTCTAGACCTCGTCAGTCCCTTACAGAAGGCACCCGGGGGCTACACGCACCTACTGGTCGCCATCGACAAATTCTCCAAGTGGATCGAGGTCCGACCCCTAAACAGCATCAGGTCCGAACAGGCGGTGGCATTCTTCACCAACATCATCTATCGCTTCGGGGTCCCAAACTTCATCATCACTGACAACGACACCCAGTTCACCGACAGAAAGTTCCTGAACTTCTGCGAGGATCACCACATCCGGGTGGACTGGGCCGCCGTGGCGCACCCCATGACGAATGGACAGGTAGAACGTGCCAACGACATGATTCTGTAAGGACTCAAGCCGAGGATCTACAACGACCTCCATAAGTTTGGCAGGCAATGGATGAAGGAACTCCCCTTGGTGGTCTGGAGCTTGAGGACAACGCCGAGCCGAGCCACGGGCTTCACACCGTTCTTTCTAGTCTATGAGGTCGAGGCCATCTTGCCCACAGACTTAGAATACGGTTCCCCGAGGATGAGGGTGTACGATGACCGACGCAACCAGACCAACCGAGAAGACTCACTGGACCAGCTGGAAGAGGCTCGGGACATAGCCTTACTACACTCGGCGCGGTATCAGCAGTCCCTGCGACGCTACCACGCCCGAGGGGTTCGGTTCTGAGGCCTTCAGGTGGGCGACTTGGTGCTTCGACTACGACAAGACGCCCGAGGGCGGCACAAGCTCACGCCTCCCTGGGAAGGGCCATTCATCATCGCCAAGATTTTGAAGCCCGGAACATACAAGCTGGCCAACAGTCAAGGCGAGGTCTACAGCAACGCTTGGAACATCCGACAGCTACGTCGTTTCTACCCTTAAGATGTTTTCAAGCCGTTCATACACCTCGTTTACATATGAAGTCTAACCATCAAGGAAGGGTCAGCCTTGCCTCAGCAAAGCCCGACCCTCCCTTGGGGGCTAGAAGGGGGGAACCCCCTCCGCGTCAAATTTTTTCTCGGAAAAAGTCTTTCTGCCAGAATATCTTTCGTGATTTTCGACTACTTCGGTAGTGGGATCATGAAAACGGCGGAGTACACGTAAGCAGGCAAGGCCGACCGAGCCGAGGGACTCCTACGCCTCCGGGATACGGATACCTCACTCATCACCTTCTGCAAGAAGTAACTCGCGTTCGGATGAGCGATCCTGCTGACCGAACAAGTCTTAATGCTCGAAAACTTTTCTGCCGAAACGATTTTTCGTGCCTTCTCGACTATATCGATAGCAGAATCCTACGGACGAGTGAGAGTACACGTAAGCGGCAAGGTCGACCGAGCTGAGGGACTCCTACGCCTCCGGGATAGGATACCTCACTCATCACCTTCCGTGAAAAGTAACTCTCGCTCGGACAAACAATTCTGTTACCGACAAATAAGTCCTGATACTCGAAACAAGGGGAAAAGAAACGCAGCTTTACAACACGATGACAGTATGTTTGGGCCTCGGCGGCCGCAAAAAACATATGCATACTACAGGCGAACCGATCCTGCAGGCTCAGACGTCGATGGAGGGGGAGCAGCAGCACCCTCGATGTCAACTCCACCATCGGCGAAGTCCGACCGAGCCTCGGACGGCAACACGGGCGAAGGATCTCCGCCCCGAAGGACGACGTCAGCACCACGCCCGGGCCATCGCCGCCAGGGTCTCCTCCAGGAACCCGGCCCGAGCAGACGGCACGGCCGGCCGCCCCGAAGCCTCAGCCAGCTGTCCCCCGAGGACACCAGCCCGGCTCGTGGCCTCGACAACTCGACTCCGGCATTGGTCCCGCCAGTGGACGACCCGGCCAGGCCCCGGCCGACGAAGCTTCCTTTTTCGAGCCAACTCTGCCTCTGTCCGTGCTAGCACCGCTGCCTCCGGCTCTGGCTCATCGCAGAGCGGCCGAGGGTTTCTTTGACTAAGCAAGTGAAGCCTCGGGCGGCAAGGCCGACCGAGCCGAGGGATTCCTACGCCTCCGGGATACGGATACCTCACTCGTCACCTTCCGCACAGTGCAACTCACATTTGGTTAAGCGGTTCGGCTAGCCGACAGGTGAGTTCCAGTACTCGAAAATGAGGAAAAACATGGTATTACACCCAAAAATACCTACATGTTCAGGCCCCGACAGCCACAATGAACATACGCCGGCACTCAAGGTGCCTTTACAAACTGGGTTGCCATGGTTGCCATCCAAGGGGGTCACCCTCCTTTTAAGGGCGACTCTCTCCACTTGCGTCCTCAACCGTCGCGGACTGAGTCTTCTCCAACACGCACCAAGGTCCTCCCCCTACGACATAGGGGCCGGGTCCCACGCATCATGCAAGCTGGCCCAGGACAGAAGAAGCCAGACCGCCACGCGCAGAGCGCACAACAGCCCAGCGGTTACAAGCATTCCTCCACTATCGCCCGGACCAGCGGGTGAAAGGGCGGACCACCATGCAGGCGGCATGCAACTGCACCAAGGGGGCGCACCCTTTCGACTTCGACGCGTCCAGCATGGAGGCCCAGGCCCACACGTCATGTAACCGGCGCGCCGGTTACTACGTGCAAGAAACTGCACCGCCACTCACGCCAGTACCGCGACTTCTCGACTGTGGAACCGGTGTCGTGACTCGAGGCAACCCCGCGCATGACCCAACAGTGCCAACCGAGCACATCGGTCACGGGTCAATCAAGCCGCGGGAGAAGGCGCGACGGTCGATACGGCCAGAAGTGGGCCGGCAGTAATGGCGGCAGCAGGCGGGCAGAAGCAGCGGTCAAGCCGTCTGCAGGCTCACGTCCCCTCCTGGGACAGCGAGAGAGCCCTCTCCCACGGCGTGAAGACGACGCGCCCGTGTTCTGTTCCTCGAACGGCTCACACACGCACAACGGCTACCCCGCCAACCACTCGTCCCATCGCATTAACTCTGCGGCAGGGCAGGCGGCACCTTTGGCAGGCGAAGCGGGCGACGCTTCACCTCCGCCATAATGACCGCGTCAAAAAAGGTGCGCCACGTCGCTCAATTTCGTATCCTTTTCCACTTCCTCTTTCTCTCTCTTGCTACAGGGACCGGGAAAGGGGATACTCCGAAAGGGATCCTTCTCCGCGAAGGAAGCGGGCCCCGAGCCCCCCTACTGATCAGAGGTTCGAAGGCTGGCCCCTCGGAAGGGTTCAACAGCCGCCTCAGAGCACTCGGGCTCCGCGCCCACTACTGGTCAGAGGTTCGAAGGCTGGCCCCTCGAAAGGGTTCAACGGCCGCCTCAGGCCACTCGGGCTCCGCGCCCACTACTGATCGGGGGTTCGTAGGCTGGCCCCCGAAGGGTTTGACAGCCGCCTCAGAGCACGCAGAGCGAGGGATGACTCTGGGTACATTCGATACACAACCAAGGCTCGAGCTACGCTCCCGAGGTACCCTAGGACATTTCCGAGACCAGCGGGAACGATTTTGTAACGGAATCCCACCAGAGGGAGGCATCGAGCCCTCGGACCCCGTCAAAAGGGGACCGGGTCAGGCGAATCACCCGTAGGTACTTTTGGAGCGCGCCTCCGGACCACTAGCCGACCCCTAACGAATGGGGCACGGGCGTCCACTCGGATTACCCGCTAACAACTCACTAGAGACACCATGTTCGGCGCCCTCCGAGGGCAACATGGCGCTTTCCCGCCTCCTCCTTGCGAAAAGGCGACGCACGGGCGTATGAAAAAGCCGAGTCTGTCCTTGACCGTCCTCTCGCTCTGTGCGGAGGCTCGGGGGCTGCTCTCGCAAACCCGGCTCCGGCCAAACCGTTGACAGCGTCAACATACCAGCCCGAGAACTTAGGACTCGACTATGCACCCGGGCTACGGCCAGTTCGCATGAAGGAACAACCAAACCGGCCGAGCCATCACGAAAGGCACTAAGACCTCGAAGGAGTCAAAACACTCCTCCGAGGCCTCGGGGGCTACACCCGGCGGGTGCGCTCGCGCGCACCCACCAGAACGAAATGCAACCGAGAAAGGCCGGTCCCCTTGCAAAAAAGTGCGACAAAAGCCTCCAAGCGAGTACCAACACTCCCTTTGAGGCTCGGGGGCTACTGTCGGGGACCATAATTAGGGGTACCCCCAAGACTCCTAATCTCAGCTGGAAACCCCCATCAGCACAAAGCTGCAAAGGCCTGATGGGCGCGATTAAGGTCAAGGCTCAGTCCACTCAAGGGACACGATCTCGCCTCGCCCGAGCCCAACCTCGGGCAAAGGCAGCCGACCTCGGAGGACTCGCGTCTTGCCCGAGGGCCCCCTCAAGCAACGGACACACCTTCGGCTCGCCCGAGGCCCAGTCTTCGCGGAGAAGCAACCTTGGCCAGATCGCCACGCCAACCGACCGTATCGCAGGAACATTTAATGCAAGGATCGCCTGACACCTTATCCTGACGCGCGCTCTTCAGTCGACAGAGCCAAAGTGACCGCAGTCACTTCGCCGCTCCACTGACCGACCTGACAAGAAAACAGCCCCGCCTGCCCCGCTCTGACTGTCGTGCCACTTGCCAGTGTGAGGTCGACAGCGGCTAAGTCCAGCCTTGGGCGGCATAGGAAGCTCCGCCTCGCCCGACCCCAGGGTTTGGCCCCCGTCTCGGCCTCGGAAGACGACGAACTCCGCCTCGCCCGACCCCAGGGCTCGGACTTAGCCTTGGCTCCGGAAGACGAAGAACTCCGCCTCGCCCGACCCCAGGGCTCGGACTCAGCCTCGGCTCCGGAAGACGACGAACTCCGCCTCGCCCGACCCCAGGGCTCGGACTCAGCCTTGGCTCCGGAAGACGACGAACTCCGCCTCGCCCGACCCCAGGGCTCGGACTCAGCCTCGGCTCTGGAAGACGACGAACTCCGCCTCGCCCGACCCTAGGGCTTGGACTCAGCCTCAGCTCCGGAAGACAACGAACTTTGCCTCGCCCGACCCTAGGGCTCGGACTCAACCTCGACCTCGGAGGAATCGCCACCTCGCCCAAACTCGGGTCCGGACCGGCCACGTCGCCAGGGGGGCCATCATTACCCTGCCCCTAGCTAGCTTAGGCTACGGGGAACAAGACCGACGTCCCATCTGGCTCGCCCCAGTAAACAAGTAATGATGACACCCCGCACGCTCCATGACGACGACGGCTCCCCAGCCCCTTACGTCAGCAAGGAGACGCCAGCAAGGATCCGACAGCCCCGACAACTGTACTTCCGCAGGGCCCCAGCGCTCCTCCGACGGCCACGACATCACGTGAACAGGGTGCCAAAATGAGAGCACCTAGAGGGGGGGTGAATAGGTGATCCTGTAAAACTTCAAAAACTTATAGCCACAAAAACTTGGTTAATTGTTAGCACAATAATTGCCAAGTGGCTAAAGAGGAATCCTCTACAAAACACAATAACCAACAAGGATCAATCACAGAGATGGCACGGTGGTTATCCCGTGGTTCGGCCAAGACCAACGCTTGCCTACTCCACGTTGTGGCGTCCCAACGGACGAGGGTTGCAATCAACCCCTCTCAAGCGGTCCAAAGACCCACTTGAATACCATGGTGTTTTGCTTCCTTTTTCTCAATCCCGTTTGCGAGGAATCTCCACAACTTGGAACCTCTCGCCCTTACACTTGAAATTCACAAAGAACACGGAGCAAGGGAGGGATTAGCAACGCACACAAGACACAAGAATCAGAGTGTCAACACGCACACAAATCGCAACAAGAGCTCGCAACACGACTCAATGAGTTCACAACTCCACAAGAGCTCTATATGCTATCACAATGAAACGAATACGCGAAATCGATGTCTTGGTGCTTAGAAATGTTGTGGAGATGCTTGGTGTATTCCTCCATGTGCCAAGGGGTCCCTTTTATAGCCCAAGGCAGCTAGGAGCCGTTGGGAGCAATCTTGGAAGGCTGATCTTGCCTTCTGTCGACTGGCGCACCGGACAGTCCGGTGCACACCGGACACTGTCCGGTGCCCGATTTCCTTCCTTAAATAGCGAAGCCGACCGTTGGCAGCCTGAGAGCCGTTGGCGCACCGGACATATCCGGTGCACACCGGACAGTCCGGTGCCCCCTTCTAGCCGTTGGCTCGGCCACGTGTCCCGCGCAGATCACGCGGCCGACCGTTGGCCCGGCCGACCGTTGGCTCACCGGACAGTCCGGTGCACACCGGACAGTCCGGTGAATTATAGTCGTACGTCGCCGGTGAATTCCTGAGAGCGGCCAGTTCGCTCGAACCAGGCTGGCGCACCGGACACTGTCCGGTGCACCACCGGACACTGTCCGGTGCTCCCAGACTCAGCAGATTCTTGGCTACTCGAGCCAAGACATTTCCAATTGGATTTTTCCTGTTTCCAGCACTTAGACACAATACATTAGTCCATAAAACAATGTACTAAGTCTGAGAAACATACCTTTATCCTTGATTTGTACTTTGTCCACCTCTTTACACTTAGGCACTTGTGTTGGACACTAAATCACCAAAACACTTAGAAATGGCCCAAGGGCACATTTCCCTTTCAATCTCCCCCTTTTTGGTGATTTATGCCAACACAACATAAAGCAAGTAGAACAAGTACACAAACAATTCAAATTAGAACTCAAAATTGTTTTGATTCAATTTGACATATATGGATCACTCTATGCCACCACTTGGTTTGTTTTTGCAAATCAAACTCAAATTCCTATCTTTAAGTCAAAACCACTTGTAGAGACATAAAGAGAGGTTTTCCAAAGAAATTTGATCAAGGATTTCAAAAACTCCCCCTTTTTCCCATAATCAACACTTCTCCCCACAAGAGGCCAACTTTTGACATAAAAGACAACAAAAGAGTTTTGACAAACCAAAAGCTCTAATCTACTATTTTCAAAATTTCTCAAATGGTAGCTGATCCATTTATTGCTTTGGCCTTTATTTTCTCCCCCTTTGGCATCAAGCACCAAAACGGGATCAATCTTGGCCCTATAACCCCATTGCCTCACCAAAATTTTCAAATAAGAACACAAAGGCAATAGGAGTATAAAGATGAACTTTGAAAAGTTACTCTTTCTCATCGGAGTGCAATGGAAGTCTTGCATGGTCCAAGTCCACCTTTTCCCTTTCAATTCTCCTTGGAGACTAAAACAACCAAACTCAAGTACATGGTTAGTCTCAAAGGGTCAAGTTGTAGCACAGCTCCCCCTAAATATGTGCATCACTTGCAAAAAGGACTTGTGAGGTCCAGGGAGTGTTTGTACAACTTGAGCACCACAAAAAGCAGCAAAATGCAGAATGAACATGATCAAAGGCATAAACACATATATGCTACAATTCAATCCAAGTTCCGCGAATCTAAGATATTGAGCTCACTACGCAGCCTACAAAAGGTCTTCTCATCTAGAGGCTTGGTAAAGATATCGGCTAGCTGGTTCTCGGTGCTAACATGAAACACTTCGATATCTCCCTTTTGCTGGTGGTCTCTCAAAAAGTGATGCCGGATGTCAATGTGCTTTGTGCGGCTGTGCTCAACAGGATTTTCCGCTATTCGGATAGCACTCTCATTGTCATATAGGAGTGGGACTTTGCTCAGATTGTAGCCAAAGTCCTGGAGGATTTGCCTCATCCAAAGCAGTTGCGCGCAACACTGTCCTGCGGCAACGTACTCGGCCTCAGCGGTGGATAGGGCAACGGAGGTTTGTTTCTTAGAGTTCCATGACACCAGGGACCTTCCTAAGAATTGGCACGTCCCCGATGTACTCTTCCTATCGACCTTACATCCAGTATAGTCGAAATCTGAGTACCCAATTAAGTCAAAGTTAGACCCCTTTGGATACCAGATCCCAAAGCAAGGCGTAGCGACTAAATATCTAAGAATTCGCTTCACAGCCACTAAGTGACACTCCTTAGGATCGGATTGAAATCTAGCACACATGCATACGCTAAGCATAATATCCGGTCTACTAGCACATAAATAAAGCAAAGAACCTATCATGGACCGGTATGCTTTTTGATCAACGGACTTACCTCCTTTGTTGAGGTCGGTGTGTCTGTCGGTTCCCATCGGCGTCTTCGCGGGCTTGGCGTCCTTCATCCCAAACCTCTTTAGCAAATCTTGTGTGTACTTCGTTTGAGAAATGAAAGTGCCGTCCTTGAGTTGCTTCACTTGGAACCCAAGGAAGTAGTTCAACTCGCCCATCATCGACATCTCGAATTTCTGCGTCATCACCCTGCTAAACTCTTCACAAGACTTTTGATTAGTAGAACCAAATATTATGTCATCGACATAAATTTGGCATACAAAAAGATCACCATCGCAAGTCTTAGTAAAAAGAGTTGGATCGGCTTTCCCAACCTTGAAAGCATTAGCAATTAAAAAGTCTCTAAGGCATTCATACCATGCTCTTGGGGCTTGCTTAAGTCCATAGAGCGCCTTAGAGAGCTTACACACGTGGTCGGGGTACCGTTCATCCTCAAAGCCAGGGGGTTGCTCCACGTACACTTCCTCCTTGATCGGCCCGTTGAGGAAAGCGCTCTTCACATCCATTTGGTACAACCTGAAGGAATGGTGAGCGGCATATGCTAGCAAGATACGAATTGATTCTAGCCTAACCACGGGAGCAAAAGTCTCCTCAAAGTCCAAACCTGCGACTTGGGCATAACCTTTTGCCACAAGCCGAGCCTTGTTCCTTGTCACCACCCCGTGCTCGTCCTGTTTGTTGCGGAACACCCACTTGGTTCCCACAACATTTTGCTTGGGGCGAGGCACCAGTGTCCAAACTTCATTGCGCTTGAAATTGTTGAGTTCCTCCTGCATGGCCAACACCCAGTCCGGATCTAGCAAGGCCTCTTCTACCCTGAAAGGCTCAATAGAAGAGACAAAAGAGTAATGCTCACAAAAATTAACTAATCTTGAACGAGTAGTTACTCCCTTGCTAATATCACCCAAAATTTGGTCGACGGGATGATCCCTTTGGATCGTCGCTCGAACTTGGGTTGGAGGTGCCTGAGGTGCTTCTTCCTCTTCAATTTGAACATCCTGTGCTCCCCCTTGATCATGCGCCTCCACTTGAGGTACCTGTTCGTCATCCTGGGTTGGGGGATGCACCATAGTTGAGGAAGACGGTTGATCTTGCTCCAAATGTTCCTGAGGCCGTACATCTCCAATCGCCATGGTGCGTATCGCGACCGTTGGAACGTCTTCTTCATCTACATCATCAAGATCAACAACTTGCTCTCTTGGAGAGCCATTAGTCTCATCAAATACAACGTCGCTAGAGACTTCAACCAAACCCGATGATTTGTTGAAGACCCTATATGCCTTTGTATTTGAATCATAACCTAATAAAAACCCTTCTACGGCTTTGGGAGCAAATTTGGAATTCCTACCCTTCTTCACTAGAATGTAGCATTTACTCCCAAATACACGAAAGTACGATACATTGGGTTTGTTACCAGTTAGCAGCTCATATGAAGTCTTCTTGAGGAGGCGGTGAAGGTAGACCCTGTTGATGGCGTGGCAAGCCGTGTTCACGGCTTCCGACCAAAAGCACTCGGGGGTCTTGAACTCTCCAAGCATAGTCCTCGCCATATCTATGAGTGTCCTGTTCTTCCTCTCTACCACACCATTTTGCTGAGGTGTGTAGGGAGCGGAGAACTCGTGCTTGATCCCCTCCTCCTCAAGAAACTCCTCCACTTGAAGATTCTTGAATTCGGACCCGTTGTCGCTCCTTATCTTCTTCACCTTGAGCTCAAACTCATTTTGAGCTCTCCTGAGGAAGCGCTTAAGGGTCCCTTGGGTTTCAGACTTATCCTGCAAAAGAACACCCAAGTAAAGCGGGAAAAATCATCAACAATAACTAGACCATACTTACTTCCTCCTATGCTCAGATAGGCGACGGGTCCGAAGAGGTCCATATGTAGCAGCTCCAGGGGTCTTGATGTTGTCATCACATTCTTGGTGTGATGAGAGCCTCCCACCTGTTTCCCTGCTTGACAAGCTGCACAAGGTCTATCTTTTTCGAAATGTACATTGGTTAGACCTATCACGTGTTCTCCCTTTAGAAGCTTGTGGAGGTTCTTCATCCCCACATGTGCTAAGCGGCGATGCCACAACCAGCCCATGCAAGTCTTAGCCATTAAGCATGCATCTAGACCGGCCTCTTCTTTTGCAAAATCAACTAAGTAAAGTTTGCCGTCTAGTACACCATTAAAAGCTAGTGAACCATCACATCTTCTAAAGACAGACACATCTACATTTATAAATAGACAGTTATATCCCATATTGCATAGTTGACTAACAGATAGCAAATTATATCCAAGAGACTCTACTAAAAACACATTAGAGATAGAGTGCTCATTTGAGATTGCAATTTTACCTAACCCTTTTACCTTGCCTTGATTCCCATCACCAAATATTATTGAATCTTGAGAATCCTTATTCTTGACGTAGGAGGTGAACATCTTCTTCTCCCCCGTCATATGGTTTGTGCATCCGCTGTCGATAATCCAGCTTGAACCCCCGGATGCATAAACCTGCAAGGCAAATTTAGGCTTGGGTCTTAGGTACCCAACTCATGTTGGGTCCTACAAGGTTAGCACAAATATCCTTAGGGACCCAAATGCAAGTTTTGTCTCCCTTGCATCTTGCCCCTAATTTTCTAGCAACTATCTTCCTATCCTTTCTACAAATAGCAAAAGAAGCATTTAAAACATGATATATTGTAGAAGGTTCATTTACTTTCCTAGGAACATTAACAACATTTCTCCTAGGCATATTATGAACAACATTTCTCCTACCAACATTTCTATCATGCACATAAGAAGAACTAGAAGCAAACAAGGCATGAGAATCAAAGGCATTATATGCATTACAACTCCTATAAGCATTTCTAGATTGTCTCCTATCATGGTACATAAAGGCATGGTTCTTTTGCACACTACTAGCCATAGGGGCCTTCCCTTTCTCCTTGGCGGAGATGGGAGCCTTATGGCTTGTCAAGTTCTTGGCTTCCCTCTTGTAACCAAGTCCATCCTTAATTGAGGGGTGTCTACCAATCGTGTAGGCATCCCTTGCAAATTTTAGCTTGTCAAATTCATTCTTGCTAGTCTTAAGTTGGGCATTAAGACTAGCTAATTCCTCATTTAATTTGGAAATTGAGACTAAATGATCACTACAAGCATCAATGTCAAAATCTTTACACCTATTACAAGTTTCAACAATTTCTACACAAGAATTAGATTTACTAGCTACTTCTAGTTTAGCATTTAAATCATCATTAAAACTTTTTAACTTAGCAATAGTTTCATGACAAGAAGATAATTCACTAGAGAGCATTTCATTCCTCTTAATTTCTAGAGCAAGAGATTTCTGTGCTTCAACAAATTTATCATGCTCTTCATACAACAAATCCTCTTGCTTTTCTAAAAGCATATTCTTATCATTCAAGGCATCAATCAATTCATTAATTTTGTCTATCTTGGTTCTATCTAATCCCTTGAATAAGCATGAGTAATCTATCTCATCATCATCACTAGACTCATCCTCACTTGAAGAAGCATAAGTACTAGTATTATGAGCGCTTACTTTCTTCTCCCTTGCCATGAGGCAAGTGTGACGCTCGTTGGGGAAGAGGGATGACTTGTTGAAGGCGGTGGCGGCGAGTCCTTCATTGTCGGAGTCGGACGAGGAGCAGTCCGAATCCCACTCCTTGCCAAGATGAGCCTCGCCCTTTGCCTTCTTATAGTTCTTCTTTTTCTCCCTCTTGTTCCCTTGTTCCTGATCACTATCATTGTCGGGACAGTTAGCAATAAAATGACCAAGCTTACCGCATTTGAAGCATGAGCGCTTCCCCTTGGCTTTGGTCTTGCTTGGCTGTCCCTTGCGACCTTTAAGCGCCGTCTTGAAGCGCTTAATGATGAGGGCCATCTCCTCATCATTAAGTCCGGTCGCCTCAATCTGTGCCACCTTGCTAGGTAGCGCCTCCTTGCTTCTTGTTGCCTTGAGAGCAAAGGGTTGCGGCTCGTTGATCGGACCATTCAAGGCGTCGTCCACGTACCTCGCCTTCTTGATCATCATTCGCCCGCTAACGAATTTTCCGAGGACTTCTTCGGGCGACATTTTGGTGTACCTGGGATTCTCACGAATATTATTCACCAAATGAGGATCAAGAATGGTAAAGGACCTTAGCATCAGTCGGACGACGTCGTGGTCCGTCCATCGCGTGCTTCTGTAGCTCCTTATTTTGTTGATAAGGGTCTTGAGCCGGTTGTATGTTTGAGTTGGCTCCTCGCCCCTTATCATCGCGAACCTTCCAAGCTCGCCCTCCACCAACTCCATTTTGGTGAGCAAGGTGACGTCGTTCCCCTCATGAGAGATCTTGAGGGTGTCCCAGATCTGCTTGGCATTGTCCAAGCCGCTCACCTTGTGATACTCGTCCCTGCACAAAGAGGCTAGCAACACAGTAGTAGCTTGTGCATTTTTATGAATCTGTTCGTTAATAAACACAGGGCTATCTGAGCTATCAAATTTCATTCCACTTTCCACAATCTCCCAAATGCTTGGATGGAGAGAAAACAAGTGAGTACGCATTTTGTGGCTCCAAAATCTGTAGTCCTCTCCATCAAAGTGAGGGGGCTTGCCAAGTGGAATGGGGAGCAATTGAGCATTTGAGCTATGCGGAATGCGCGAATAATCGAAAGAAAAGTTTGAGTTAACCGTCTTTCGTCTGCCGTAGTCGTCGTTGTCCTTTTAGGAGGAGGAAGATTCGTCGCTGTCGTAGTAGACAATTTCCTTGATGCGCCTTGTCTTCTTCTTTCTCCCGTCTTTTCTTTTGTGGCCCGAGCCTGAGTCGGTGGGCCTGTCATCATTGGGCTCGTTGACGAAGGACTCCTTCTCCTTGTCGTTGATCACCATCCCCTTGCCCTTAGGATCCATCTCTTCGGGCGGTTAGTCCCTTTCTTGAAGAGAACGACTCTGATACCAATTGAGAGCACCTAGAGGGGGGGGGGGTGAATAGGTGATCCTGTAAATCTTCAAAAACTTATAGCCACAAAAACTTGGTTAATTGTTAGCACAATAATTGCCAAGTGGCTAAAGAGGAATCCTCTACAAAACACAATAACCAACAAGGATCAATCACAGAGATGACACGGTGGTTATCCCGTGGTTCGGCCAAGACCAACGCTTGCCTACTCCACGTTGTGGCGTCCCAACGGACGAGGGTTGCAATCAACCCCTCTCAAGCGGTCCAAAGACCCACTTGAATACCACGGTGTTTTGCTTCCTTTTTCTCAATCCCGTTTGCGAGGAATCTCCACAACTTGGAACCTCTCGCCCTTACACTTGAAATTCACAAAGAACACGGAGCAATGGAGGGATTAGCAACGCACACAAGACACAAGAATCAGAGTGTCAACACGCACACAAATCGCAACAAGAGCTCGCAACACGACTCAATGAGTTCGCAACTCCACAAGAGCTCTATATGCTATCACAATGAAACGAATGCGCGAAATCGATGTCTTGGTGCTTAGAAATGTTGTGGAGATGCTTGGTGTATTCCTCCATGCGCCAAGGGGTCCCTTTTATAGCCCCAAGGCAGCTAGGAGCCGTTGGGAGCAATCTTGGAAGGCTGATCTTGCCTTCTGTCGACTGGCGCACCGGACAGTCCGGTGCACACCGGACACTGTCCGGTGCCCGATTTCCTTCCTTAAATAGCGAAGCCGACCATTGGCAGCCTGAGAGCCGTTGGCGCACCGGACATGTCCGGTGCACACCGGACAGTCCGGTGCCCCCTTCTAGCCGTTGGCTCGGCCACGTGTCCCGCGCAGATCGCGCGGCCGACCGTTGGCTCATCGGACAGTCCGGTGCACACCGGACAGTCCGGTGAATTATAGCCGTACATCGCTGGTGAATTCTCGAGAGCGACCAGTTCGCTCGAACCAGCCTGGCGCACCGGACACTGTCCGGTGCACCACCGGACACTGTCCGGTGCACCCAGACTCAGCAGATTCTTGGCTGCTCGAGCCAAGACATTTTCAATTGGATTTTTCCTATTTCCAGCACTTAGACACAATACATTAGTTCATAAAACAATGTACTAAGTCTGAGAAACATACCTTTATCCTTGATTTGTACTTTGTCCACCTCTTTACACTTAGGCACTTGTGTTGGACACTAAATCACCAAAACACTTAGAAATGGCCCAAGGGCACATTTCCCTTTCACAAAACCTCTCCGACTGCCACAACGGCATGTACTTAGGGCTCTAGCTCCTCTCTGCTAGACACATTAGCGCACTGCTACACCCCCATTGTACACCTGGACCCTCTCCTTACGCCTATAAAAGGAAGGTCCAGGGCTCTCGTAGAAGAAGGTTGACCGCGCGGGAGAACGGGCCGACGCATAAGGCTCTCGCTCTCTCTCTCCCACGCGAACGCTTGTAACCCGCTACTGCAAGCGCATCCATCCGCCCTGGGCGCAGGACAACACGAAGGCCGCGGTTTCCCCTTACTGTTCTCCCCCCTTTGTGTCCCGTCTCGCGCCGACCCATCTAGGCTGGGACACGCAGCGACAATTTACTCGTCGGTCTAGGGACCCACGGGGTCGAAACGCCGACAAATATGATCCTAGTGAATTGATTTTATAAAATATATTTTAAGTTATATATCTTTTTCTACTATCCACCTATCTTAGATTTGTTTGATTCATGACTCAATTTAAAAATCTTGTTCTAGGATAGTCATATTAAGACATTGTTTGTTTCAGCTTTTGCCAAACTTTGACTGACCGTCAGAATCAGTTTCTGGTAGTCAAAGTTTTGCTTCTCATGCTGCTTCTATGAGAATTGTTTTTGCGAAAATCATCTAAATCAACATAAACACATAATCCGCTGAATCATCGCTGTGGGAAGAATCCACTGCTTTCTGACTTTTTAACCGTGTAAATATCTTCATCTTCCTCTGCATGCAACTTTTGCGATGTTTATATTCTTTGTGATAGCTAGATTATCTAGAAATTCATATTCTTAGAAAAAGCTGTCCCACGTAGGCTTAGGGTCTGTTTGGTTGGACTGTGGCTGTGGAAAAAGTTGCTGTGGGCTGTGAGCTGTGGAAAAAGCTGCTGTAGGCTGTGAGTTGTTAAAAAGCTAAAAACTGTTTAATGGAGACTACTAAAAATCGTTAAAAGTTCTTCGGTATATGTTTTCACAGTTCCATCCAAAAGCCACTAAAAACAGGTCCAGGGGTGCTTTCAGTTTTGCACTGCGAGAAAGTCAGCTTTTAGAAAAAGCTGCTTCCTGAATCCAGCACCTTGGTTGGCTTTTGGCTTTTAGGGGGCAAAAGCCAAAACCAAAAGCTAAACCAAATACACCATTAAAATACTATGGCATAGTTCATTTATAAAAATCACAAGCATTTTAAAAAAAGAAATCCAGAAAAAGGACGAACGATGCCATCCAAGTCACCATGTGGCCCACCACCAGTGGCGAAGCTAGAGCAAATATGAAGAGAGTGTTCCTCACTTGTGGATGCATATATATATGATATATGGGGATGTTTATATGGTGAAATTTTGATTGCTATAACTGATTTTTTGAATTTTGGGGTGCATATGCACCCACCAGCTACTAAGTAGCTTCGCTCCTGCCCACCACGAAACCACTGTCCACGAGTGTGCTCATCCTGTGGCCTCAGCTTCATTTATAAAAATCACAAGCATTTTTAAAAAAAAATACAGAAAAAGGACGAACGAGCCATCCAAGTCACCATGTGGCCCACCACCACTGTCCACGAGTGTGCTCATGAGCTCATCTTCAGCCTCACACTGCCACCACCACCAACCTTGTCCTTGTGCGTTCCTTCTAGCCATCTCCGACTCCGCGCCTCCGCTGCCTCCCGAAAGCATTGCCAGTTCCTCCGCACAACATGACGCGCATCCACCGCCTCCGCCCCCTCTTCCTCTTCGTCCTCTTGGCGTCGCTGCAATGCGGTAATGCCGCCAAAACCCTAACCGGGCTCTCCGCCGCCACTGTGGCGTCCACACTCGAGTCTCCACTGGACCACTCCTCGCTCTTGTTTCACTCACTACACGGTCTGTCACTTGATCCGATTGCAGGTGCGGCGACGGCGACGGCTGGATACGGAGGTGGCGCCGAGGGGTTCTGCTCGGCGGAGCCGTCCAGCAAGTGCTCCGGGGATCAGCCGCTCTACTGGAAGGTCACCCATCCCACCCTCGCGCCCGCGCACCTCCAAGGTGCGTAATCGAGGTCCGAGGACCAGCCTTGAGTCACTCGTTTTGGAGTGACCAGTGGTGTGGATATTTGATCTGCGAGGAGCTTGGAGTGAGCTTCATAAATTGAAACCCAAGGTTTATAGGTCATTCACAACTGCAGCCTTGCAATCAGTGGCATAGGGAAAAAATTAGGGTATGGCAAAATTGATAACATAGATTAGCAATATATAATGAAGTGATTGTTAAATATAAATTTAAAATAAAAAAAATTCAAGATAAATAGAAAGATACAAGTAATTTGAATACATACACTGAGCGACAATGAAGCTTCAGTTGCAACGAACTAGCCTGTTGCACTTGCTTTTCTAAAATGGTCCTTAATCTTCTAATTAAGATCAACTCTTTTGGATATCTCTCATTCAATGTAGCACACTGTTAAGTCATTAAGACAAATATGGAACAATCAATTGATGATGGATAAATTGAATAAACAACAATGGAAGAAGAGTTTGAGATGACCGTGGCTATGTTGTGTGGTCGACGATTGAATCAGGGCAGACCAACAGAGAATTGTTGTGATTATCAATTTGCCTGATCGTCGCTGGCACCACTTGCGTTTTGCGATCGGAAACACAAGTGTACATAATGCGACAGGGAATATATCTAAACTGATATCACATGGTGCTCTGCCCCTGCTTACAATAACCATGGTGTTTTTTGGACTTATATCACATCTACTACACCTTTAAAGCGTGAATATCTTCGTGCATCGTCCCCTCTCCCCATGCGCGCCCAAAATTCCCCGTTTCCCGCGCTCTCCGCGCAAAATTCGCGTGTGTCGTCAAAAAATGGGGGTGGGGATCGTCGCTGGCAGCACTTGCGTTTTGCGATCGGAAACACAAGTGTACAGAATGTGGCAGGGAATATATCTAAACTGATATCACATGGTGCTCTGCCCCTGCTTACAATAAACATTGTGTTTTTTGGACTTATATCACATCTATTACACCTTTAAAGCATGAATATCTTCGTGCGTCGTCCCCTCTCCCCATGCGCGCCCGAAATTCCCCGTTTCCCGCGCTCCCCGCGCAAAATTCGCACGTGACGTCAAAAGATGGGGGTGGGGGGATTCGAACCCTGGCTATGGGGAACCAAGCTGAGCACCTCCACCACTGCAGCTTATGTCTGTTTGTGTCATATGAAGTATGGATAACTAACTAGTCCTAGTTTATATGGTAATAACATGGTTGTAACTGGCATCCAATTGGTGGTCTTATACTATATACTTTAAGTTTTTTTTCTTTCCATGCAGATGAAATGAGTTGGCTCAAATATGCTAACGTCTACATGAGAATCCAAGGGTTCGTAGGAGCTCAAATAATTTAATGGGCTAAGAAGAGGGTTAGACTCTATGATTCGACCTAGTCGACTTGAATGCCAAGGAGCCCAGTCAGGTGGCTAGGGTTGCTGGATCCGCCAGCGCCAGCGTTCTAGAAATGCCAGTTCTCATCTTCCATTGTTATAACCTATAAATAGATTAATTAGTGATATGTATTTGGCATTACCTGCCTCTTGCTAAGCAGTCATAATAATCAGATATCTTTTTCTAATAATTCTGTAATCTGCATATCTGACCGAAAGCTTGTTTGCTTATCTACTTTTGTGCTTCAGTGTTTATGTCTTATAAGCTAAGTCTTGTTGTTTCCACAAATATTGGTGCTCCTAATTCCTATTATCATTATTCCGTCTGATGATGATCCTTTTTTTGGAACTCTAGATTTACCTGGCTTCACACGTAGTGTTTTCAAAAGGGATCATGCTTTAATAACACCAGAGAGTCATGTATTCAGTCCTTTGCCTGATTGGTACGACTTCCTTTCATTTACAAATTTTTATTCCTTTCTAAAGCTATGCTAATGCCTAACGTCATGCATGTTACATTTACCCTCTGTTTAGGATCAATACAGTAGGAGCATATTTGATCAGTCCAGCTATTGGTGCACACTTCATTATGTATCTAGCAAACATGCAAGGTATGTTGTTTGTCCCATTTGCAAAACCATAGATAGAAATATAAACAGTTATATTTGCATGTTTTCTTATGTATTCCTTTTTGGGGACTTATATGAAAAGACCTGGTAGTAATATTTTCTAGTTCGTAGTCATGTTGCACATAGTTCGATATGATTTGATCTCATTATTATTCAACAAGTTTTCATTGCACTCATATATGATTTTCTGCTTCTATAAAGCTAGATTTTTGTTTCCTACCACATCATTGAAGTGGCTAGGAATAAATTAAAACATGTGGTTCTATTTCTTTAGATTAGTACGTGTTATTTTTAATTATTACTGAAATGAGTAGTTGTTAGATAATTACATATTCTGAAGTATTGTTTGTGGGGTGCAGATGGTTCAAAATCAGCCCTACCACCGAAAGATGTTGAAAGGTTGGTCCCTTAACTAACACTACTTAGAACAACAATAATTGTTAGGATTATTGTATAGTCTACACTAGCACCACAAGTGTAACACTTGTACATGGTTATATATATGAAAGCCACCCCCACAATAGGTGTGTGGTTATTTGCCCAATACCTTTCTACATAGTATCAAAGACTTGGGCCTAGGTCTTGTCCCACCCACCCAAACACTAGTGCCACCTACCCTTGGGTTGTGCTCGCTTCATCTCGTCGCCAACATGTCTCGGCTGCGACGCTCCTTCTGTTGCCACATTGTCCAACTACTCAGACTGCTCCCGCATCATTCAACTACTCAGAATGCTTCTCTCCTAACCCTCCTCTGAACCCTAGTCACGTCGTTGACATCTTCCCATCCCCTAGCAAGACGACAGAGTCGACCTCTAGCACCCTCTCCAATTCCTCTAGATCGGATTTCACACTGACATTCAACATCCCCCCATATGTCGTCAAGTCCCACGTGCCGATCATCCTCAAGTCGAAGCACCCTAACTTCACCTGATGGTCGGCCTTCTTCTTCTCCTTGTGCGGCAAATTCGACCTTGCCCGCATGGTGATGGCACGACGACATCGTATCCCAATGACTCGTCGTGGGCGGCTACTCATTCATGCGTCCACAATTGTCTCCTTAGCTCCGTTGTCGCCGACCGATTAGATCGCGTGCCGACTTTGGACAACGATCACGGGTCTCTTCTAGGCAAACAAGGTCCCCGCACCGTCTTCCTTAGTCACGAGTTATACTCCATGAGACCATGACTTAGGGTAACCTCTCCGTCGATGAGTACCGAGGAAGATGATGGCTACCACCGATGCACTTCATGATGTCGGCCACACCATCCTCGACTCGCAGCTCGTCCTCAATCTACTGCGCAACCTCAACATTTGCTTCTCCAGCACCGCTGACAACATCATCAACTCTGATTTGTTGCCTGACTTTGCCACCGCTCATGAGAAACTAGTTCTCAAGGAACTCTATCTTGCCAATGAGGGCAAGGTCATGTCCTAGGCAACCTGCTACATGCCGGCGACGATTCCCGCAATAATAGGAAGGACCACGACAACAACGGTAGTGGTTAGTTCTAGGGAAGTGGCCGCTACTCCCCTCGACTCGTTGGACCTTGTATCTGCTTCACCCCTTGAGGCGACCAATAGCCACAACGACGTCTCTTGGTGTTGCAACCCACGTAGGGTGTTGCAGATGTCCTCGGTGTGCTTGGTGCCTACTCGTAGGTACAAGACTGCCTTTGCGCCTTCTCAATTATTCAATGTCACCGCCCCTCTGCTTGCTGCTCCCTAGCAGGGCAACATCTGTTGGAATCGGGATGGCCTCATCGCCGCCCTAAATTCGATGGCACTCCAGGGTTCCAACCCTTGGGTCCTCGACACCAGCGCCACTACACACATGTCATCATCGGATAGTATACTTCTTTCCTGCTTACCTCACTTCGATTTCTACATTATGGTCGCAATGGTAACACCAATTCCATTTCCTATCGTGACACCTCCATCTTGTTGACTTCCAATACTACATTCTGCCTTAATAATTTTCTCTTTTTGCAGCCTCGCTGATCTCTCCTGTTGGAAATGACACTAATACCTTATTCTGGACAAACAAATGGCTTAATGGTTGCTCCACCAGAGAGCTTGCTCCAGAAGTGGTGTCCAAGGTTTATAAAAGAGCTCTTACCACTATGACAGTGGCCTAGGCCCTGGTGAACAGGCAATGGATAGATAATATCAAGACCTGTGGGGGATAGATATCCCCCGGGTCCACTAAAAGGCAAGAAGGCCTCACGCGGGGCCTTGGGCTAGTTACCTTGCAAGGCCATCCCTTCGTGGGCCGGGTCAAAACTACTGGCGGAGTGGGCCGACCCAAGAAAGAAGCAGACTCAGGCTCAGGCAACCCGTCAGACTCGTGCACTATCCGTAGCGCCCACCCGACTTTCCCGCGTTCGACGCCCTTGAATATCGAGGCGGATTAGGTATAAGTTGGCAAGATTGTAGGAAGATCAGTTCAGTCGGTTCACTATTATTTAGGATACACATAATCCTCATATACGCATGTAGTGCCCCACGATCGAGTATATAAGGCATAGGGGGTATCCCATCATTTCCATCAACCATCTACCTATCTCACTAGCTTTTCTCCATTCAGGAGACTTCACTTGTAACCTCACATAAAGATCCACACCAGGAAGTAGGGTATTACGCCTCTCCAAGCGGCCCGAACCTGTAGAAAATTGCTTGTCCTTCTCTCGTGCATCTAGCACGAACCATTGAGTTACAGTCGACAACACCGTCCTACCCAAAAGCACTGCGAGGGGTAACTCTGGGTGTGCGGTCGGACTCCAAACACCGACAAGACCCCCTATCTCTGATTGGAATTCAACAATATCTTCTCTTATGGAATGCTCTAGGAGAGGTGCATCTTTCTCAGGATCTTGACCTCCATGTATGGAGGCATGAAGCCTCAGGGCTATTTTCTTCTAAATCCTGTTACAATGTCTTATTTCTTGGCTCTACTATTTTTGAGCCTTGGAAGATATTATGGAAGACCTGGGCCCCTCCAAAATGCAAGTTCTTCCTTTGGTTGGTGTCAGTGTTTTGACTCGACGGTCCTAACCAACTAGTGTATTTGTGCTACGTGCCCTGGTCCAGATGGGTGATGCAAGAAGACACAAGATTTATCCTAGTTCGGGCAATAGAAGGCCCTACTTCTAGCGAGGGGGATGAGACTTATATTATTTTGCACCTAGGTGCTCGTAGTAGGGGGTACAAGCTGGTCAAGAGAGGGAGTGGATCCCAAGTCTCTGTGAGTGATTGAGGCTAGTGCCAATATCGAAAGTGGAGGGCCAACGATGAAGTGTTGTCCTCTCTCCCTTGGGGACCCTGGACTCCTCCTTTTATAGCCGCAAGGAGGGAGCCCAGGAGTACAAGGGTTGTCGTAGTGTTGGGAGGGGGTGAACCCGAGCCCCTATAGCAGTATGGCAGCCGGGATGGCCCCTGTCCTGGCTGTTTGCCTTTGAACAGGAGTAGGATGTCTGGTTCCTGTATCCCGTATTTTGACCAAGCAGGGATGGCCAGGGTCGGGCGCTCGGATGCGTACCCGAGTCCATCTTATGGACGAGACGTTTGAGCCATAGTGGTTGAAATAGCGATCAGTATGGTGAAAAGTGCATGGTAATCAGGCCCGTGTGTCATGCGGAATGGTGTAAAGCAGACTTGACACCAACCTTATGGTTTCTGTAGCCATCCTGTTGTTAGCGGTTTTTGTGGAAGGGTTGATGACGTCGGGTGTTCTTCTGTTGATGTTGTTGGTCGAGGCCATGCTCGGGTGAGACGAAGACTTCTCCCGAGGCCGAGGTCGGGTTCGTGCATGGGCACGCAATCATGCTGGGAGTGGCTAGAACAGTAGTCGGAGTGGTCTCCTGCGGGATTCGCGGGGAGTTGGTGGCATTTAATGCGCCACTGCCAGGGCAGTTGGCCGAGATTGAGCTCGGGCGAGACGAGGTTTCCTCCTGAGGCCGAGGCCAAGGCCAAGGCCGATCTCAAGCGAGGCAGAGTTTCCTCCCGAGGCTAAGGCTATGCCTAGTCGTCGTGTGTCCTGTCCGGAGTTGTTGAAAATAGTAATCAGAGCGGGGGAACAGTGTCTGGTATTCCCGGGCGTGCGTCATCGTGGGCGATGAAAGTAGATTTGACTGTGGTCCCATCCTTCTTTGTTGACTGCAACGTCATTGTCGGAGCAGGTGTTCGTACCAGTCACATTTAATGCGCACGTTTTGTGGTTCTTGAGAACTTTGGCTGAGGCCGGACTTGAGGCTGGGCCTTCGCCCGAGATGCCCTCGTGCGAGGCGGATTTACACTTCCCGTCAAAGGGGGCCCCTCGGGTGAGTCGAGGATCCATGCGGGCACAGCCTTTGCCCGAGGATGGGCTCGGACGAGGCGTAGTTTTGGGTAGCCAGTAAGCGGGGTCTTCGGTGAATCGTGATTCGACCCTGCGTGACCTCGGGAAGCGCGTTTTTGCCTTATGATTCCCTGGTACTCGGGTGTTGGGTATGCTTAGGGGCATAATCTGGGTACCCCTAATTATGATACCTGACAGCTAGCAATTAGGAACAAATGTTGGACAACTGATAGGTTGGAAAAAAGGGGGATGCCTCACCCGGATGTTTGCCTCATGTGTGATCAAGCCCAGGAGACAAGTCAACACCTCATTACTGCTTGCATCTTTGCTCGACAATTTTGGCACAAAATTCTTGCTGCTTTTGGCTTGGGACACCTCACTCCTACAATTGACGAGGAGTCTTTTGCAGAATTATGGAGAAGGGTGAGCCTCATGGTTTCCATGACCGGGAAAAAGGGGCTTAACTTTTTGATCATCCTAGGAGTTTGGTATCTATGGATCCAGAGAAATATGGATCCAGAGAAACAGAGCATTGTTTGATGGGGAGTCCCCCCTCATTATCTAGAATTTTTAGAAGGTTCCTGGATGAGTGTATTAGCTGGACTATGACAAGAGCTGAAGAGCTAAAGAGCCTAAGCTTAGTTGTAGCTCTTAGCGAGGTCAGGTCAAGTTTTGGTTTTGGTTTGTAATGTCCTACGGGTGTGTGTAGGATCCTTGGGGAACTTGCTCAACAAGATACGTCCTTTTGTAAGGCTTTTCTTCCTCTCTTTTATATAAGATGCACAATTCTCCTGCACGTTTGATAAAAAAATAATTTTCTCTTTGCTCTTTCTCTTGTGTGAAAGCTTCTTTTTGTTCGGTAGTTCACTCATGACAATTTCGTTCTATTGGGTTTTACGCTATGGGTTTTTCTGTTAAGGACTAGCAGACGGGGCGTGTGATTCTTTGTTGCAAATTGCAATGGTTGCAAGGACATCTACACCATCTTTTTTTTATAGAACGCGCAGGAGAACTGCGCATCTTATATATTAGAGAGGAAAAGAAAACATTACAAAAGAGGAGATGTTGTTGAGCAACTCTCCCAGAAACCCTCATAAACCCGAAGGTGATTACAGATTGGTGCTGAAACTTGACCCGACCTCGCACAGGGCAGCAACTAAGCCCAAGCTCTCAAACTCCTTAGCTCCTGCTATTACCCAGCAAGCGTACTCATCCGAGAAACACCTAAAAATCCTGGGTAATGAAGGAGACTCCCCATGGAACACTGCTCTATTTCTCTGCAGCCATAGACACCAAGCCCCCAGGATGATCAGAGAGTTAAGCCCCTTTTTCTGGTCTTGACAACCCTAAGGCTTGCCATTCCCCACCAGTCTGCAAAATTCGCCTCATCAGCTGTCGGAGTGAGGTGCCCCAAGCCAATAGCAGCAAGAATTGTGTGCCAAAATTGCCGGGCAAAAATGCACGCAGTAAGGAGGTGCTGAATTGTCTCTTGGGCTTGATCACACATTGGGCAAACATCTGGGTGTGGCATTCCCCTCAACTGTAATCTGTCGGCTGTCCAACATTTGTTCCTTATTGCCAACCAAAGGAAGAACTTGCATTTAGGAGGAGCCCAGGTCTTCCATAATCTCTTCCAAGGCTCAAAAACAGTAGAACCGAAGAGAAGGACTTTGTAGCAGGATTTAGAAGAGAACAGCCCTGATGCCTCGTGCCTCCAAACATGGCGGTCTTTCTCCTGAGAAAGCTGTACCTCCCCTAAAGTATCCCATAAGAGAAGAAATTGTTGAATTCCAATCAAGGAAAGGGGGGGTTTGATATGTGCTATCCATTGCCTATTTTCAAGAGCCTGACTCACTGTCAATGAGGTAAGAGCTCGTTTAGCCACCTTGGACGCCACTTCTGGAGCAAGATCTCTGATGGAGCATCCATTTAGCCACTTATCTGTCTAGAATAAGGTATTAGAGCCATTTCTCACATGAGAAATCAGAGATGCTGCAAAAAGATCTTTAACATGTTGCTGAATGGGTATAGTCAAGCCATGCCAAGGTCTGCTCTGATCTGTTTTTTGAAGCCATAACCATTTGGTTTGGAGGGCCCAACACATGTGTTGTAAATTAGGAATCCCAAGCCCGCCATACTTCAAAGGTCTTGTGACTGAATCCCAGGCCACAAGGCAGCTGCCTCCATTAACCTCTTTTCTCCCTCTCCACACAAATCCTTTTCTAATTTTATCAATTTTGTTAATCACCCACTTAGGGACATTCATAGCAAGGAAGAGATAAACTGGGATGGCTGAAAGTACAAAGCGCACAAGGGCTGTCCTTCCAGCAAGGTTGAGGAGCCTAGCTTTCCAATTTGGTAGCCTATCCGCAATCTTGTCAACCCAATTCATCAAAATATTCCTGCTAAGCTTCTTATCTGAGATAGGCGACCCCAAGTAAGTGCAAGGGAAGGAAGAAGGGTGCATTGCAGAATGTTACACCCTTCATGCAGCAATTCCTCTTCACATCTTATTGGGATGGCACAACTCTTGTGCAAATTAGCTACTAGGCCAGAAGCTTCACCAAAACAGTCAAGAATGAGTTTGACACAGTTTAGCTCTTCCTCCCTGGGCTTGACAAACAGGACTACATCATCTGCATATAGAGATAATCTGGACTTCACAATGGCACCTTCCAGACTAGTCAACAATTCTTTTTCTTCTGCCACTTTGAAAAGGCTGCTGAGGACATCCATCACCAGGGCAAAGAGCATTGGGGAGAGGGGGTCCCCTTGCCTCAAACCTCTGCGATGTCTGATCTGTTCCCCTGGAAACCCATTTAATAAAATTTGAGTTGATGAAGTGGCTAGAAGGTTGGAGATAAGATTCCTCCACCTATTACCAAAGCCAAGGTGGGTCAACACCTCAAGAAGGAAAGCCCAGGAAACAGAATCAAATGCCTTTGTTAAATCTAATTTCAGAAAATGGCTGGCCACTTTTTTCCTGTGTAAGGACTTAATTGAGTGCTGAACCAACATATAATTGTCATGAATGGATCTGCCTCTAACAAAAGCACTCTGGTTAGCCTCTACCATCTTGTTGAGAAGAGGAGCAAGCCTATTAGCAAGGACCTTTGTGGAAAGTTTTGCAAAGCTGTGAATGAGGCTGATGGGGCCTGTAATCACCAGCAGACATGGCTTCTGCCTTCTTAGGGATCAAAGTAATATATGCTGTGTTTAGAGCCCCCAAATTCTGAGAATTGCCAAGGTGAAGGGCAGCAAGGGCAGCCATCAAATCTGCCTTAAGTATAGGCCAACAAGTTTTGTAGAATCTCCCTGTGTATCCATCTAGCCCAGGCGCTTTGTCTGAAGGAAGACTGGCAATAGCATCCCAAACTTCTTCTGTAAAGGGTAGCTCAAGAGCAGATAAATCTATTGGAGCTCTGTGACACTCTTCTAACCTCAGAGTTAACCTCTGCTGGGGGGCATACCCCAACAAATTAGAGTAGAAATTATGCAGCACCTCTTGTTTTTGCTCATGAGATGTGACCACTCTTTCCTCATCCAGTAAACTGAAGATATAATTTCTCTTCTTGCGGTAGCAGGCCTGCAAATGAAAGAATGAAGTGTTGGCATCTCCCTCTTTTAGATACTGAACTCTAGATCTGAGTCTTGCAACAGTTCTTTCCAGGGAAGCAAGGACCAGGCACTGATGCTTGAGTTTTCTTAACAGCCATAATTCATCTGGAGATAACACCCTGTTGTCTTGAGCCATTTCCAGCCTGTGTAAAATCTCTCTTGCTGAGCCCAGTTGGTATTTAAAGTTGCCCACTGTTTTGTGCCCCCAAGACTGCAGTGCTCTGGTTAGCCTCTTGAGCTTTAGAGAGATCCTTTCCAGATGACCACAATTATGAAGTGGCTGGTTCCAGGAATTTGCCACCAACTCATGAAAGCCTGGCATTTTGGTCCAGAAACTCTCAAAATGAAATCTCCTTCTTGCCTTACCTTCTTCTTCTTTCAGTTTTAAAATCAAAGGGCAATGATCAGAATCTTCTGAGGCCTTGCTAAATAAAGTAGAAGCTGGAAACATCTCTTCCCAGCTCGAAGTACATAATACATGGTCTAATTTAACAAGAGTGGGGGCCTGTCTTTGGTTGAACCAAGTGTATCTTCTTCCTATCAAAGGAATTTCCTTCAGCTCCAATTCCTCTATCCATCTTCTGAATCTTCTCAACAGGGCCCTGTTGATACAGGGGTTGTTCTTGTCCTCAGACCTGCAAATCTGATTAAAATCACCTGCCAAGATCCATGGCCCATCACAACCTGCCCTGACTTCTCTTAACTCTTGTAGGAAAGCCTGTTTAAGATTATCTTGGTGTGGCTCGTAAACCCCTGTGAACCACCAAAGTGGGCCTGAAGCCTCCTGCAGTTGAATAGAGACCGAGTACTCTCTGATTACATGATTGCTGTGGGTGAAAACTCCATCTCTCCAAGCCACTAAAATGCCCCCTCTTGTCCCCTGTGCTGGGCTGAAAACAAAATTACTGTAACCAGCACCAAGAATTGACAATATATCAAAATCAGAGATGTTGCTCATTTTGGTTTCTTGCAAATAGACAAGTGATGGTTTGATGTCCAGGACTAGGGTCTTGACATTATCTCTCCTAGCCCTACTGTTCAATCCTCTCACATTCCAAATTAGGAAGTTGCACTGGTCCATCGAGAAAAGGAAACATGACCAGACAAATAGACCCAAGCTTATGCGAGCTCAGATGTATCCCATCCGAACAGAGCTGCCAAGGCAGCGATGTGCTCTCTGGAGAGGGGTGAATTGTATAAAACATCATATTTGCTAGCATCTTCCAGAGTGATATTGCCATGATCATCACAGAATCCCAATTTCTTGCAGACAGAGGCTGCTGCTTCGGATCCTAGCTCAGATGGAAACTTGGCCACCCTCCTGGATCTCCTAGGCCTGAAATTTCTTGGGAGGGTCTTCTTTCTGCGTTTGGGGATTGGCGGAGGGCTCAGCAAACCATTAATGGCTTTGGAAATGTGCTGACTGAATTCTTGCAAGGGGGTCGAGGCTGCCGAGCACACTTCTTGGGAATGCACAGGCATGGCATCTCTTCTTCTAGAGTACACCTTAAAACAAGGTGGCTTTGCTTGCAGTGAGTATTTGATAATATCCTAGGGATCCCTGACCTGTGCAGCATTAGCAACTGGAACTCCTGGGTCATGCATAATTGGCACAGAGGCCCGGCCTGAAAAAACACAGTGACTTTCTGGGCCCTGGCCTATCCTCTGATAACCGCCAGCCTCCTTAAAAGCCGCTACTTTAATTGAGGTGTCATGCATTCATCGCCATCCTATAGTTGCAACCTTGCCGTCCACTATGGCACCATGGCCTTGGCCATTTCGGTCCTTCTACCCTCGCAACAATCAAGGACATGCCAGTCATCTCTTATAATAAGCAATGTCATGCCTGCCAACTTGGCAAGCACACAACACAACTTCCCTTCAACAGTTTTACCTCCATTACTACTGCTCCCTTTGAGGTGATTCATTGTGGTGTATGGACATCTCCAGTACTCAATAAAGGTTTAAATATTATCTCATGTTGCTTGACGATTACACTCATTTGTGTTGGCCCTTCCATTTATGCCACAAATCTGATGTACATTGCCATATTGTTGAGTTTATTGCTTATGCTCATACGCATCGCCACACCAAATTCTTTTCTGGTTGGCAATGGCACTGAGTTTGTCAACCATGCCATCACCACATTCCTCTCTAACCATGACATTGTTTCGCGTCTTTTGTGCCCACACATCTCTCAACAAAATGGCAAAGTTGAACCCATTCTCCACACCATCAAGGCATTAACAACTCCGTCCGTACCTTGATGCTCCATGTGTCCATGCCACCACCATATTGGGTCAAAGCCCTGGTCGTTGCCACCTTCGTCTCGTCAAGTGTTCCTCTACCTCCATCCACCACTCCATTTCTTATCACATCCTGCATAAGCTCTCGGGTTACTCCTCTCCATATGTTCGATTGCCTCTGCTATCCAAATCTCTGTGCCACGACACCCCACAAACTTCCCCTCGTTTGACTCCGTGTGTGTTCCTTAGTTATCTCTTCTCTTACAAAGGGCATCACTGCTTGGACCGTCTTATGCCAATGTTGTCACGGGCAAGTGGTTGTTCTAACACAAGTTCCACTCTGACGGCTCCCTAGCCTGACATAAGGCGTGTTGTGTCGCCTACGACCTCTCATAGCAAGCCGACATCGAGCGCGATGAGATGTTCAACTCGATTATCAAAATAGCCTTGATTTGCACTGTTCTCTGCATCGTTGCCTCGCGTGCGTGGCCATTCATAAGCTTGATGGCAGGAATGCATTCATCCATGGCCACCTTGAGGAGATCGTCTACTGCCATCAACTGTCTGGCTTCATGGGCTCGCCACACCCTACTACATTCACCTCCTTCAGAAGTCCTTGTATAGGCCCTAGGCTCCTTAGACATGGAACTATCGCATCGCCACGTACATCTGTACCATCGACTTCATTGCATCCATGTTTGACGCTTCTCTTTGTCTACAAAGGTAGAGATCGTGTTACCTACATGCTCCTCTACGTCAACATCGTCCTCATAGAGTCGTCCTAACTCGGAGTTTGCCATGACAGATCTCGACGACCTACACCACTTCCTTGGCATCTCTGTGACAACACAACAGCTCTAGTCTGTTCTTATCGAAACATATGTGTGCCATCGACCTCCAGCATGCTGGCATTTCGGAATGCCACCCTACTGCCACGCTTGTGGATGCGTGGACCAAGTTGTCTGACACCACCGACGCACCAATTGTCGACCCCTCTAAGAATCAGAGCCTTGGTGCGCTCAAGTACCTTACTCTGACGCGACCTGACTTGGCCTATGCCGATCAGTAGGTCTGCTTATTTATGCACGGTTTGCATGAACCTCACTTCACACTGGTCAAGTGCGTCATGCGATACGTCTCTCTCCATGGGTATTCACCTCGCCACTGGCTCCGTCAACTTCACCGCCTACTCCGATGTCGACTGGGGCTGTCCCAACACACGTCGCTCCACCTTCAGCTTTTGTGTCTTCCTCGGTGACAACCTGGTGTCTTGGGCTCTTGGCCCTCCCAACGCCAGACCATGGTCTCTCTCTAGTGTTGAGATGGAATACCATGTCATGGCCCATGTAATGGTCGAGTGCTGCTATTTGTGGCAACTCCTCTAGGAGCTGCACATCTCGGTTCCTTTGGCAATGATTGTCAACTGCAACAATGTCAGTGTTGTCTACATGACAACCAACCCTGCCTACCAATATCGCACAAAGCATATTGAAATCAACATTCATTTTGTTCGCGAGAAGGTTGCTCTAGGACAAGTCTGTGTTCTTTTGACTTCCGGACCAAGGGTCTCCATATACAATTGTTTTCTGACTTTCGGACAGTCTGTGCTTTTGTGATCCTACCGCTATGATTGCGGTTGGATATTAGGATTATTCTATAGTTTACACTAACTTGTATCACAATTGTACTTCTTGTACATGACTATATAAATGAAAGGCACCCTGTTATGAATCCTAGTTCATAGGGGGATAAACAACGTCTGGAAGATAGCCGGGTGGAGTCGGCTTGGGGGGACTAGACTATTAGAGAGATCTGGGACTAATTCTTCTTCATTGATTGATTCCTCCTTGAGGTACCACCCATCTTTATACAGATAGGAAGACTTGCCCCCCAAGTAACTGACTCAATCTTATCTAATCTAATCTCAAGCAACATCTAATCTCAAGTAACTAACTCAATCTTATCTAATCTAATCTAATCCCATGTAACTAACTCAATCTTATCTAATCTAATCTTTATCCACTCATCCTAATCCTGAGCCTATCCCTATTGGCCTCCATGCTCTGGGCTGCCGCCCCATGACATTCTCCCACCCTTCAAAGATAGCTCATCCCCGAGCTGTAATGGGGTGCATGGCAACAACCTTGCTGTCTAACTTGATATGCACGTGAAAGTGCAACCCTAACTGGAAGCCTTTTACATCTCGGCTTTAATTTATTTGCAAATAAAATAAAGAACCTAACATATGCCAAGGTTGGTCCCCCTGGATCCCATGGGAACAGCCTCGTCCAGGCTGCAAAGGCCAAGACGTGGCAGCTCACCAGTCCTACGACCGGAGCTGCTGCGAGTTCCAGTGGAGACAACGCCACCCAACCAGACATGTTCTTGTTGTCCACATGGCTATGGATCATGATGGTGAACTGGAGTGGAGGATCGGCCAACCCTGCTGAAGGCCTTGCCTCCCCATGTGTCGTGTGTTGTTCAACACGCAATATCGATGCAAGTCGCTATGCCAGGGAACGACGGACCACAACCTCCAGTTGCGTTGCCGCTTGTCATGCCTGACGCCGCGCCAGGAAGCCACGTGTTGTAACCTGAAGACGGCAAGTCGCTGCCTGCAGCCGCGCTGCTGCTTGCCGTGCTTCACGCCGCACCAGAAAGCCGTGTGCTGCAGCCTGAAGATGGCAAGCCGTTGCCTGTAGCCGCGTTGCCGCCGCTGATCAGCAGTCAGACTCCACCTTTGTCACGAGTAGATCACGGAGCTGGAGGATATCAGATCGGGCCTGCTCCAGATCTGCCCTGGCACCGAGTGGGTTTGAACGCAGGGGGGGGGTCCAAATGCAGGTTCAAGAGTTCGGAGAAGCGACACCATGATGGAGCGCCCTCATCTTGTTGTATTTGGATGAACCACAGCTGGGCGACGTTGTCTTGGTTGTAGGAGGCCATCCACATGCGTTCCTCGTCGATGATGCACTGTTGATGGAAGTAGGACTCACATCGATTAAGGAACACCCATGGATCAGTTTTGCCATCATACTTTGGGAAGTCCAACTTCTGGAACCGCGAAGGTCGATCCTGGTGATGATCGTCGGTGTGCTATCCCTTCCCGCCCAGGGCAGAGGACTCAGTTCGGCGGTCCTGCTGGAGTTCGGCGACCGAAAGCTTGAGGGATTCCACCGTTGCTGCAAGGGATTGGATGATGGTGACTAGGTTGGATGTGTTGGGTTGCTTGGGGGGGGGACTAGACTATTAGAGAGATCTGGGACTAATTCTTCTTCATTGATTGATTCCTCCTTAAGGAGGTACCGCCCATCTTTATATAGATAGGAAGACTTGGCCCCCAAGTAACTAACTTAATCTTATCTAATCGAATCCCAAGTAACTAACTCAATCTAATCTAATCTTTATCCACTAATCCTAATCCTGAGTCTATCCCTATGGGCTTCCATGCTCTGGGCTGCCACCCCATGACACACCCCCACTCCACAATGGGTGCATGGTGATTTCCCCAATACCTTTCTATAATAATGCATACATGTAACTACTGCCTTTTTAAGAGTGCAAGAAATGGATCACTCTAAGCAACAAGTGCTGTGCACACAAAGTTAAATGTTTCATTCTGGCAGTATCCAGCTCTTAGTTTGGCTTGGAATTGTCACCATTCCCTTTTTATTGAGGTTTCCACTGCCCTTATTGTGAACGACTTTCTAGGTTTGTTTTTGTACTACAAGGGAGCATTTCATTGACTGTGGGGACTGGAACTATCCATTCTCTGCTGGTAAGGCTTTATCAGAGTGCTCTTTTTTTTTCCTTCTTTCTAAATCTTTAATCAAAGTATGTATATCTATGACTCAATTCTCATACACACATCTCTAAGCATTGGGGTTCGAAAGCATACTACTTCCCTTACATGATGGATTCATGAGCTATAAGGGCATAGTTTCTGGTTTGTTTATGCATAATTTTATGCTGCACAATGTTATAAGGATGAACCTATTCAGCTTTAGTGCAAAAGTTTTTTTTTGCTTGCATCTTCTGTTTCTGGAAAATGTTACTTTAGTGTTTACGACCATTCACTATGTTGCTTCATTTCAAATTATAAGATGTTTTGGTTTTCTAGATACATATATTTTTGCTATGCATTTAGATATACATTATGTCTAGATACACAGTAGAAGCAATGTATCTAAAAAAGTCAAAATGTTTTATAATTTCAAACAAAGGGAGTACCAAGGAAGAGTATCCAACAATGTCCTCAGTTGATGTATAATTTTATAAGTAACTGTTTTTTTTTTTGCTTCTGGTTTGCCTTTTCTTTTTGGCATAGGATGCCGTAACTTACAACATCATGTAATTAGTCCTACATATGTTTTAGATGCCGAAGTCCATGACCTAAGTCCTAAGGGGTTGTTTGAGTCGCCTAGACTCTTATTCTTGTTCTTAATATAATGAGGCTGGCTCCAGCAAGGAACCCTAAAGGGTCCTCTACCCTAAATATAGAGGATCAAATGGTCCTCTACGCTCTCCAGCATCGTTCTCTAAACGGTCCTCTAAATTTAGAGGACGCTGCTGGATTCTCTATATATAGAGTTTCTCTAAACGGTCCTCTATCCATTTGAATACTTTAAATAACCGGTTTAGCAAATCTAAAATATGTACAATACATTTAAGAGTATGACAAATATGTATGTATAAAAAATAAAAAAATGTCTCTAATATAGGTATTTGAGTATAGAGGACGTAATTTAGAGGACGTTGTTGGAGCGGAAGGAGATATAGAGGATAGAATCTTTTAGAGGAGACTGTAAATGACAGATATAGAGGATGAATATAGAGGACGTTGCTGGAGATAGCCTGATATGTAGCTCTCCTGCATGTTTGAGAAAAGAGATGTGGAAATCCAAGGCTGACGCAAACTATCAGTTTTTTAAGAGATACCTATGAGATTGTAAATATTCAAATTCAGTAGCTTTCTTAAATTTGTGTTCTCGTGCTTTAATTTTTTTACAATATTGATTATTTCTAGAACTTGAAGGGCAGGCTTGGTGCAATGGTGAGAGCTGTATCACTAAGTCACTAGCTTGCGGGTTCGAAGTAGCCTCTCCGCATTTGTGGGGTGGGGTAGTACTTGCCTTGGTATATCCCATCTCCAGACACCACTCATGTGGGAGCATCTGGCACTGGGTTTGCCCCCCTTTGATTATTTCTGGAACTTATTCCTTTCCTTGTTACCCACTTTGCATAAGTTCTGCTGATTCTGCACTGATGTGGCTTAGTAAATAAGTGCAGGTGGATTCTTATGGATATCTTCCTGCAAACACAAAGCATTCTATGATCTCAGATGCACCAACCACTCTTGTAATATTTGAGAGGAGGTACAATTTCATGGAGCTGCTACAGTTTTGCTGATGTATAACTGTAGAAATTTGATTGCTTGTTACCACTTCTATTTATATAACTGCTGAAATCCTCTTGTTCATCTGTCTAATTACTTCATCAATTGCTGGTTCAGTCACCTGTGTTGGACACTTAGGCTGGTGTGAGATCATGGTTGTTGTAACCTAGGTTGTGGTACGAATGTAACTATGTTGGGCTGGTAGGAGCAGGCATTGCCTCTCCTCTGTTCTTTTTTTCTTTAATGGAATGATATGCAGCTCTCCTACATTGTTTGAGAAAAAAAATGTACTGAAATCTTCACGATTTGGATTAAGTTTGTTATAGAAATGATTGGACTTTAGGAGAACTAATAAAAATCTAAAGCTTATGCTGTCTGTTGCTCTTCTCTTCGGTTAGGAGTGTTATATTTGTTTAACTAAGATGCAGAAACTTTTCAGTTAGCACTTCAGTTTTTTTAATAAAACTAATTACACGGAAGACCTTTCTCAATTCTATTCCCTTAGGTACAATGCCATTGAGGATTCCCATCCTGATCTAATTGTGGGTTCAACAGATAAGCAACCCCTTCTCGAAACCCCGGGAGAGGTACAATAGCGTTATATCTGTGATCATCATCTACTCTATGCACCCAAAATACTTGGACTTCCTACCACTTAGGAGGCTCGTTTTTCATACCATGCACATCAAGTGGCATAATCAAATTTGTTTCCTTTTCTTTTAGAATCAGGGTATTCAAACACATTTACTGCTGCTTTCACTTTTTTTTTTAAAAAAAAGTAATGGCTGCTTTCACTGACAGCTTACAATCTTGTCTCGCTCTGACCATGTTAGTTATTTTAGCTGTCATAATCGCAGGTCCTCAGTGCTGATGTAATTTGTTGTATCTTGTTTCTTAAATAGGTATTTCAACTGAGGAAGCTGCTACCGACTTCTCTGTCCTATGACTTTAATATCCATGTGCGTTTGGTCACTTTATGCTCATTATTTACTCAATGTATCCCACATTATTATGCTTAAGACAGGCACATGACATGCAGCAACTCAAGCATTTTTTTAAACTCTTAGCTGTATATAAATTACTCAAATTCATCTGTAAACAAGATAAGAAGATTTCCATATCAGGGAGTGGTGTTGAACAAAAATGTCCTTTGTAATGCACCTGGTAGTTGGGTAGTGATGATACTGATTGCTGAGTTAAACATGTTATTTGGAAGGGCCTGAAAGTTTGTTGCCCTTTTCTTTTAGCTCATATGACGAGCATTATCTAATATTTTTCTCTCATATGCAGATAATGGACTTTCAACCAGGCGAATATCTCAATGTAAAGGTTTGTAGAATTCGAGGTGTTTGGGCTATTAACTACTGGTGTAGTGGTGTTGCCGCATTGTGGCACTATCCGATACATCTGTTCCTGAAGCTTCTTCTTTTATTTCTACCAGGAGGTTCATTATAATCAACATGGACTTCTTCTTTTAGAGGGGCAAGGAATATACCGACTGGGAGAGAGTTGGTAAGGAATTAGTTTGAAATCCTCCTTTTGTTTTAGTTTTATTTTCTTCATGTTAAGTTTTTAACCTTGTGCAATCTTGGAATAGCAGCCTATGTTTTGTATAGAAAAATATTCCGTATAATATTATGTGTTTCACAGTGATATAACTTCTAGAAGACATGAGGTACAGAGATTACCTACCCATTTACCTCATTAAACATAAAATGATATGTGTGTTTCATATGCAAAATTATGTGTATGCAATTATGCATATAGCTTTTTAGTGTATGCTTTGCTATGATTTACTAATTATATGGACAAACTGCACGTGTTCCTTTTTTCCCTTTTGAAGTTAACTTTTGTTTACATATTATATTCGATCCCAATAAATTCTGAAGACCACTTCTTGACTACGCAGGTATCCCGTGCAAGCTGGGGATACCATTTGGATGGCACCGTTTGTTCCTCAGTGGTAAGTGTTGTGTATGTCACCGTCGTGTTTGACATCTACTGACTTGGCTGTTTCTAGCTAGCTCACCCCTGTTGTCATAAACCGTAATGTTCCAGGTATGCTGCCCTTGGTAAGACCAGGACGAGATACTTGCTGTACAAAGATGTCAATAGGAATCCATTGATATGATCAAGAAACCAGAACAAGGAGGGAATAAATCAAATGTGGAGCTGTGCCAGGTATAAAGAATTTCAATGGGAGATGATCACAGGAATGAGAAAAGGAGATCTTATTGTATGCTGAAAAATCTTGAAACCAAAAATAACGTGGGAAGTTGATTGTGTACTTGTGATGTCCATAACTGTCAATCTTTGGTGACTAGTGCGACTGGAATTGTGATGTAACGTATTCTGGACAGCAGTTGCCAAGTTGGATATGCTGTGACATTTGTGAATGGCTAATCCCATGAATTTAGGTGATGTTTGGTTTAGAAATGATAATGCATATGTAAACGGTATGAGATCCAGGGGCAATGATTACAGGACAAACAGTTTTCCATTTTGTTCGGTTCCACCGTAGATAGTGTTCAGGTACATGTACCGCTCACCGTCTGGACTTGTTCGGTTAGAGAGGAGGTTAAAGTTCTATTTGGAAGAGCTTCGCTTTAATAATTTTAGTTTTGATTTTCTAGCTTTATCATAAAACTTCATCAAATTATTGAGGTGGGTTATAGGACTGTTTGACTTACACATGGACTTGGACTCGAGCTTCTATAATACTCGAGCTTCTATAATTCTGTAACACCTTAAATTTGGAGTATAAAATTTCTTCTCTAATATCTACCAAATTTAGGTGTTATCTCTCTTTTTCTCTTCCCCCATTTCTTTTTCTCTTTCCTATAGTAGAGAGGTGGTTATTTTATTTGGAAATGTAATTATACTCTAGTAGGCAAAACTCTAAGGAAGTATGAAACGTTGTATCATGTTGAATCATAAACTTTACTTTTGTTAGATGCATATGCTTGATGTGTTCTAATTTGAGTTTGTGGCATATTTAAATATGAGTCCGAAGGAGAAAATAAAAGAAAATAAAAACATAATTCAGAAACAAAAGAAAAAGGAAAACAAGTCCCGAAACCCCTCCCCCTCGGCCTAATCAGCCCACTTCTCGCGCGCCCACTTCCCCTTCCATCTCTAGCTGGCAGCTGGGCCCGCTCTGTCAGTGTTGCCCCACTCGCCCGCACATGCCCTCTCCCTCTGCCCCATGGGCCTCGCTTGCTGGCCGCATCGCGCGCAACCGTGGCGCCCTGGAGCCGCTCTGTGGACCCCGTTCGTCAGTGGGAGTGCGGGAGTTTAAACCCACGTGGCCTCGCCTGTAAGCCTCACCCTTGCCTTCCCCCTCCTGCAAAACCACCCCCTTCGCCCGGCGCGCACGCACACTGAGGAAGGCGGCCCACGCCTCCTCGCCTAACCACCGCTGCCTCGGCTCGGCGGCGTTGCACTGCCGTGCCGGGGTCCTCCGACCATCCGTCGCCGCCTCATGTTTCCCCCCTCCTCATGTGCACTGTCGACCTCGGCCACAGTGCTCGCGCCATGCACAGGCGGGAGGTAGACGGCGAGCCCGACACCCGGGCCCCACTATCAGCCTCCCCGCGCCGCCCCCTCCTTCCCCCTCTCTGGGTCACCGACAGGCGGACCTCGCCCGTCTGCGCGGCCCCCGCGCTTCACCGCACCCGCGTCTGTCCTAGGTCGCCGACCAGCGAGCCTGGTCCCGCCGGTCCCCCGTCAGCCCGCAGCGCGCTAGCATCCCACCGTGCGCCTTGCCACCTGGTCGAGCAACTGACCCATGGGCCTGTAACACCCTGAATTTGGGGGTATAAAATTTCTTTCTAATTACCTACCAAATTTAGGTGTTACTCTTCTCTCTCTAGTTTCTCTCTCTCCTTTTCTTTTTGGTAGAATTAGCTTAATTAGTGAGGGATTAATTATTTTATTTTGTCAAAACAATATGAGTTATGAAATGTTGCATCATGCTGAGCTCCAAATATTCTTTGAATTGTTGCACATGTTTGAATTGGTTTGAATTTAAAACTTGATTTGAATTTGAATTGAAAACCCTAAAGAAAATAAATAGAAAAGCAATTAAAAATTCCCTGGAAAAAGAAAAGGCCTTTTCAGCCCAGTCGGCCCAGCCAGGCCGCGCGCGCGCCCGCGTCGCCTGACAGGTGGACCCCACCTGTCAGCAACCGCTCGCGCCCACGTTCTTCTCCCCCCCTCTCTCTCTCCCGCTCGCTGCCAGTGGGGCCGATCTATCGGCGCCGATTCCCTCGCGCTCGTGCTCTCCCGCTGCCCGGTGGACCCTTTCCGTCAGTGTTGACCGCCCATTCGCAAATCCCCTCTCGCTGCTCCGTAGACCCCACCCGTCAGGTCCCCCGTCCCTAACCTCTCGCCCACGCCCCCGTCGTGGACGCGCCCACGTCCGCACGTTCTCCAGCCACCTCCTCACTCCCTCGCCCCTTTAGAGCCTGCACCCCGCTTGCCCACTTCCCCCTACTCATTTGCGCCCTTAGCTGAGCTCTCTCGCCCCCTCTCCCGCCCTACGCGCGCAACCAGGCAACTCCGCCGCCGTTCACCGAAGCCCGCCGCCCGTTCCACGACCGTCGTTGAGTCCCCATCGTGTTTGTTGCCTCGGTGAGTTTCGCCTCGCCGTCAGCAACTCGGGACACCCCTTGGTTCGCCTTCTTCCCCCTGGTTTGCCCGGTCCGCGCTCACCAGAGTGTTTTCCCGTGCAGCCAGAGTCCGCCGCCGTCGACCCAAGGCTTCACTTCATCCCCGCCGTCTCCCAGGCGCTCCTGAGTTCGCACTCGAGGTGAGCAATCTCCTTATGCACTTAATTCATCCGTTACTGCCCTAATGCCCGCACAATTCCTCGCCGCAGTTGATCCGCGCCGCGGTTAGACCGCCTCGCCGTGTTTGAAAGGGAAATGTGCCCTTGGGCCATTTCTAAAGTGTATTGGTGATTAAGTGCTCAACACCTATTCTCTAAATGTTAATTTGTGCCAAAGATTGAAGAAGTGCAAATCATATAACAAGGTACGTTTCTAGACTTAGTACATTGATTTGGGTACTAATGTATTTTGTCTAAGTGCTAGAAACATGAGAAAAGCAATTGGAAAATAGTTGGCTGTGTACAGCCAATTCCTGCTCGGCCTAGGTGCACCGGACTGTCCGGTGGTGCACCGGACAGTGGCCGGTGCGCCAGACCAGTCTCGATGAACAGGCCACTCTCGGAACTCGACAGCGGCGTACGGCTATAATTCACCGGACTGCCCGGTGGTGCACCAGACTGTCTGGTGAGTCGTCTGCGGCGAAGTCGTCGCTCTCGAGAAAAGTTCAACGGCGTACGGCTAAAATTCACCGGACTGTCCGATGGTGCACCGGACTGTCCGGTGAGCCAACGGTCGACTGCACCAATGGTCGGCCGCACAATCTTCGCGCGACGCGTGGGCACGCCAACGGTCGGTAGGGGGCACCGGACTGCCCGGTGTGCAGCGGACAGTGTCCGGTGCGCCAACTGCCATGAATCTACAACGGTCAGATGCGCCAGAAAAGGAAGGAGATCGCGCACCGGACAGCTACAGTGACTGTCCGGTGGCGCACCGGACTGTCCGGTGCGCCACCCGACAGAAGGCAAGATTAGCCTTCCAAGATTGCCTCCAACGGCTCCTAGCTGCCTTAGGGCTATAAAAGGGACCCATAGGCGCATGGAGGAGTCACCCAAGCATACTCTAAGCATTCTAAGTCTTCCACACTCTGTCTCCGCGCACTTCATCGACTGTGTTAGTGATTTGAGCTCCGTTCTAGTTGTGAACTTGTTGTGCTTCAGTTTTGACCTCAAGTCTTGGCTGTGTGTGTGCGTATTGCTGCGGATTTGTGTGTGTTGCTTCCCCTCCCTTACTTCCGTGCTTCTTTGTGATCATCAATTGTAAGGGTGAGAGGCTCCAAGTTGTGGAGATTCCTCGCAAACGGGAGAAAGTATAAGAAAGAAGAACACCGTGGTATTCAAGTTGATCATTGGATCACTTGAAAGGGGTTGAGTGAAACCCTCATCCATTGGGATGCCACAACGTGGAAGTAGGCAAGTTTTGTACTTGGCCAAACCACGGGATAAAACACTGTGTCTCTTGTGATTGTCTTTCTGTGTGATTATTGTGATTCGCAAGAGCTCGCTCTATAGCCACTTGGTTTTATCGTACTAACACTTAACCAGGTTTTGTGGCTATTAGTATTTGATTTTTACAGGATCACCTATTCACCCCCCTCTAGGTGCTCTCAATTGGTATCAGAGTCGTTCTCTTCATGAAAGGGACTAATCGCCCGAAGAGATGGATCCTAAGGGAAAGGGGATGGTGGTCAATGATAAGGAGGAGTCCATCTTCAACGAGCCAAGGGACGACAAGCCCACTAACTCTGGCTCGAGTCATAAAAAGAAGGACGGGAAGAAGAAGAGGCGCATCAAGAAGATCGTCTACTACGACAGCGACGAGTCTTCTTCTTCCCCAAGAGACGACGACGACAAGAAAAAGAAACATGTTAATTCAAATTTTTCATTTGATTATTCTCGTATTCCTTATAATTCCAGTGCTCATTTGCTTTCTATTCCTCTTGGTAAACCTCCACACTTTGATGGAGAGGACTATGCTTTTTGGAGTCACAAAATGCATAGTCACCTTTTCTCTCTCCATCCTAGTATTGGGAGATAGTTGAGAATGGAATGCAATTTGATAGTACAGATAACCCTGTATTCATTAACGAACAAATTCATAAGAATGCACAAGCTACCACTGTTTTGTTAGCATCATTGTGCAGGGATGAATACAACAAGGTGAGCGGCTTGGACAACGCCAAGCAAATATGGGACACCCTCAAGATATCGCATTAGGGGAACGACGCCACCATGATCACCAAAATGGAGTTGGTGGAAGGCGAGCTAGGAAGGTTTGCCATGATCAGGGGAGAGGAGCCAACCCAAACGTACAACAGGCTCAAGACCCTGGTCAACAAGATCAGGAGCTATGGAAGCACGAGATGGACGGACCACGACATCGTCCGACTTATGCTCAGGTCTTTCACTGTTATTGATCCTCATCTTGTGAACCTCATCCATGAGAATCCCAGGTACACAAAGATGATGCCCGAGGAGATACTTGGAAAGTTTGTGAGCGGGTGTATGATGGTCAAGGAAGCAAGATATGTTGATGATGCATTGAATGGCCCAATGCCCATCTATGAGCCCCAGCCCGTTGCACTCAAGGCAACAAGCAGCAGCAGGGAGGCACTACCTAGCAAGGCACAAGTTGAGGCTGCTGGGCTAAACGAAGATGAGATGGCCCTCATCATCAAGCGCTTCAAGACCGCGCTAAAAGGACGCAAGGAGCATCCCAACAAGAGCAAAGCAAAGGGAAAGCGCTCCTGTTTTAAATGCGGTAAGACTGGTCATTTTATAGCAAATTGTCCCAATAATGCTAATGACCAGGAACAAGAAAAGAGCAAGAAGAGGGAGAAGAAGAAGGCCTACAAGAAGGCGAAGGGCGAGGCGTACCTTGGCAAAGAATGGGATTCAGATTGCTCTTCTTTCGACTCCAACGACAAAGGACTCGCCGCCTCGGCCTTCAACAAGTCGTCTCTCTTCCCCAACGAGCGTCATACTTGCCTCATGGCAAAGGAGAAAAAAGCAAGCGCTCGAGATACCCCTAAGTATACTACTTCAAGTGATGATGATTCTAGTGATGATGAAGTAGATTATACCGATTTATTTAAGGGTTTAGATAGTGCAAAAGTAGATAAAATTAATGAGTTAATTGATGCTTTGAATGAAAAAGATAGATTGTTAGAGAAGCAAGAAGATATTTTGTATGAAGAGCATGACAAGTTTGTTAGTGTGCAAAAATCTCTTGCTTTAGAGGTTAAAAGGAATGAAATGCTTTCTTCTGAATTATCTGCTTATCATGAAACTGTGTCTAGCTTAAAGAATGTTAATGATGATTTAAATGCTAAGCTAGAAGTAGCCAATATAACTAGATCTTGTGTAGAACATGTTGCCATTTGTAAGAGGTGTAAGGATTTTGATGTTGATGCTTGTGTTGAACACCTTACATCAATTACTAAATTAAATAATGAGGTGGCAAGTCTTAATGCTCAACTTAAGACTTGCAAGATAGATTTTGATAAGTTAAAATTTGCTAGGAATGCCTACACCATTGGTAGACATCCCTCAATTAAGGATGGACTTGGCTTTCGAAAGGAAGCCAAGAACTTAACAAGCCAAAGGGCTCCCATTCCCAACAAGGAGAAAGGGAAGGCCCCTATGGCTAGTAGCAATCAAAAGAATCACGCCTTCATGTATAATGATAGAAAATTTTCTAGAAATTCTCATTATAATAGGATTTACAATGCTTTTGATTCACATGCTATGATTGCTTCAAGTTCTAATTTTAATGGTAGGCCTAGGAGAAATTTTGTGTCTCATGCTCCTAAGAAAATGTGTAATAAACCTACCACTGTTTTTCATGCTTGCAACACTACGTATGTACTTTCATGTAAAAATGAAAAAGTGGTTGCTAGAAAGTTGGGGTCCAAATGCAAGGGAGACAAGACTTGTATTTGGGTCCCAAAGGCTATTGTAACTAACCTTGTAGGACCCAACAAGAGTTGGGTACCTAAAACCCAAGCCTAATCTGCCTTGTAGGTTTATGCATCCGGGGGCTCAAGCTGGATTTGCGACAGCGGATGCACAAACCACATGACAGGGGAGAAGAAGATGTTCACCTCCTACGTCAAGAACAAAGATTCCCAAGATTCGATCACCTTTGGAGATGGGAACCAAGGCAAAGTTAAAGGACTAGGAAAGATAGCTATTTCATCCGAGCATACCATATCCAATGTGTTCTTAGTTGAATCGCTCGGATACAACTTATTGTCTGTTAGTCAACTATGTAATATGGGTTATAATTGTCTATTTACCAATGTAGATGTGTCTGTCTTTAGAAGGAGTGATGGTTCATTAGCTTTTAAGGGTGTACTAGACGGCAAACTCTACTTAGTTAATTTTTCGAAAGAGGAGGCCGATCTAGATGCATGCTTAATTGCTAAGACTAGCATGGGCTAGCTGTGGCATCGCCGACTAGCACATGTTGGGATGAAGAACCTTCATAAATTTCTAAAGGGAGAACATGTGTTAGGTCTAACCAATGTATTTTTCGAAAAAGATAGACCTTGTGCAGCTTGTCAAGCAGGTAAACAGGTGGGAAGCACTCATCACAACAAGAATGTGATGACCACATCAAGACATCTGGAGCTACTTCATATGGACCTCTTCGGACCCGTCGCCTACCTTAGCATCGGGGGAAGTAAGTATGGTCTTGTTATTGTTGATGATTTTTCCCACTTCACTTGGTATTCTTTTTGCAGGATAAATCAGAAACCCAAGGGACCCTAAAGCGCTTTCTAAGGAGAGCTCAAAACGAATTTGAGCTCAAGGTGAAAAAGATAAGAAGCGACAACGGGTCCGAGTTCAAGAACTTACAAGTGGAGGAGTACCTTGAGGAGGAAGGAATCAAGCACGAGTTCTCCGCTCCCTACACACCACAGCAATACGGTGTGGTAGAGAGGAAGAACAGGACGCTTATCGACATGGTGAGGACGATGCTTGGAGAATTCGAGACGCCCGAGCGGTTTTGGTCGGAAGCTGTGAACACAGCTTGCCACGCCATAAACCGGGTCTACCTTCATCGCCTCCTCAAGAAGACCTTGTATAAACTTCTAACTAGTAACAAACCCAATGTTTCATACTTTCGTGTATTTGGGAGTAAATGTTACATTCTAGTAAAGAAAGGTAGAAATTCCAAATTTGCTCCCAAAGCTGTAGAAGGGTTTTTGCTAGGTTATGACTCAAATACAAAGGAGTATAGAGTCTTCAACAAATCATCGGGTTTGGTTGAAGTCTCTAGCGACGTTGTATTTGATGAAACTAATGGCTCTCCAAGAGAGCAAGTTGATCTTGATGATGTAGATGAAGATGATGTTCCAACGGCCGAAATGCGCACAATGGCGATTGGAGATATACGACCACAGGAACACCAAGAGCAAGATCAACCTTCTTCCTCAATGATGGTGCATCCCCCAACTCAAGATGATGAACAGGTTCCTCAAGAGGAGGCCCGTAATCAGGGGGAGCACAAGAAGAACCAGCTTTGGAGGAAGAAGCACCACGGGCCCCTCCAACTCAAGTCCAAGTGACGATTCAAAGGAATCACCCCGTCGACCAGATTCTGGGTGATATAAGCAAGGGAGTAACTACTAGCTCAAGACTAGCTAACTTTTGTGAGCATTACTCGTTTGTCTCTTCTATTGAGCCTTTCAGGGTAGAAGAGGCCTTGCAAGATCCGGACTGGGTGTTGGCCATGCAGGAAGAGCTCAACAACTTCAAGAGGAATAAAGTTTGGAGCCTGGTGCCACGTCCCAAGCAAAACGTTGTGGGAACCAAGTGGGTGTTCTGCAACAAGCAAGACGAGCACGGGGTGGTGACATGAAACAAGGCTCGACTTGTGGCAAAAGGTTATGCCCAAGTCGCAGGTTTGGATTTCGAGGAGACTTTTGCTCTTGTGGCTAGGCTAGAGTCTATTCGCATTCTATTAGCCTATGTCGCTCACCACTCTTTCAGGTTGTTCCAAATGGATGTGAAGAGCGCTTTCCTCAACGGGCCAATCAAGGAGGAGGTGTACGTGGAGCAACCCCCTGGCTTTGAGGATGAACGGTACCCCGACCATGTGTGTAAGCTCTCTAAGGCGCGCTATGGACTTAAGCAAGCCCCAAGAGCATGGTATGAATGTCTTAGAGATTTCCTAATTGCTAATGTTGGGGACTTGTTCTCAAGTACTATGAATTAAGAACAAGGCAACACAAAAAAGGTTAATGATTAATGCCCTTCGTCCTTCAGAACATTATCTCCCTTAGGATATAATGATCTTCAGACGAAGGTCATGAAGGACGTACCTTCGACATTACAGCATATTTCAATGGAAGGAGAAGCATATGAGATATGAGAAATAACATAAATAATCATATGTCATCATTAATATCATTTAATCATATAGTCATGAAAGCACTTAAGCAATATTGAGTTACATTTTTACCTTCGGCTTGACAGAAGGCAAAAGTCCAAGCGTGATGCACGAGTGAATACAAGTCAGCGTGAACAGTACGGGGGTACTGTTCATCTATTTATAGACACAGGACACAGCCTGTGACGAATTACAATCATGCCCCTCATAAAAGTTTACAACATTGACTCAGACCTTTATGGATTAAAAGGTCATTCTATCTCTATGTCGGTTTGTAATGCCGAAGCTTCATGAAGAGAAACCTTCGGCCATCTCCTGGGGACAACTTCAGCCGAAGCTGCTTCTTCGTGTAAGACCTTCGGCGCAACGAAGCATGGCCCCAACAGTAGCTCCTTTCGCGGCGCTAGATCGTTTTTCGTAACGAGCTTGATCCGTGAAAAAAGTCTCTTAAGCTTCGGGAAGCCGAAGGTCCAAAAAACACCTTCCCCGAGCTCGTTGCCGAGAAACGATTCAATTTCCGAGCGCGTGTCGGACCCACCTTGCAGAGTTACTGTTTGATCTTTGCGGTCCACCGCGCAGCGAGTGCAAGTGACTGCCCGCCTGGTGTAAAAATCCTGGCGCTTTGCCTTCTTACCTGCAGCACTATATAAACAGACGAGTAGGTGTGAAGTTACCACAGCATTCATTGCTATTTGCACTGTTTTGCTGCCAAAATTTTTAACTATAGCCGAAGCTTGATTCTCAGAATCGAACGAAGGTCCATCTCGAAGTCTGCTTCGTCAGAAAGAAAGGCTTCGGGAGAAAAAGAAAAAAGTATTCAATTTCCCCAAACTCAGAATCAAATGGCCAGAGTGCGATCTACTGCCAGGGTTGAGCGTGAAGGAGACGAAGCTGAAGGTTCGGAGACTGTTCCCATCTCTGAAGCAATGCAACGATCCGGACTAGTAACTGCGGAAGAAATCCCCGCTGCTGAAGCAGACCCGACAACTGCCGAAGGAGAAGAAGAGAACATTGAAGAAACTGATCCCGAAGATGACTATCGCATTGCCATGCCCAGTAAACCCAGCCACTTGGACTTCGGAAAGTCGACCGTTTCGAAGGCTGATCTCTCCAAGATGGTAAAGTCAGGTTATTTCAGTGAAAATCAGAAGAAACTACTTCGCTTCGGGGGAGAAGAGACTACCCCGAAGCCAGAGAAAAACGAGATAGTCATTTTCAAGAGCTTTTTAAAGGCTGGGCTGAGATTCCCCCTTCATGGTATTATTGCAGATGTATTGAAGAAGTTTGGAATTTACTTTCATCAATTGACTCCTAACGCTATCGTTAGGCTTAGTGTTTACATCTGGGCCCTCCGAAGCCAGGCTGTGGAACCGTTTGCCGACAGTTTTTGTCGAGTTCATGAGTTACATTACCAAACGAAGGCCAGAAAAGATGGATTACATGATAACTTTGGTTGCTACAATTTTGCCTACCGGAAAACAACAAAGTTTCCTGTTATTAGCTACCGAAGCAAATGGCCGGCAGGCTGGAAGTCAGAGTGGTTTTATGTGAAGGTTGACGAAGACGAAGAGAAGTTGGTACAAAGCCCACTTGAATTAATCTTCGGAGAAACAAGGCCGCGATGCCACATGACATTAGAAGGTCCCACCTGGGCTGCACTGGGTGAGTTCAAAATTATTTCAGAGCATATCAGTACCAGGGATCTGGTTCAAGAATTCTTGGCCTTCAGAGTTTTCCCTACTTTAAAAGAATGGGAAATGCCGAAGCTGGAAAGGGAGAAGAAAGAGGGGGAACTTGTCCGGCTTCCTTACCATTTCAAATTCAAGAAATACTTTAAAAAACCTTGCCAAGAATGGCTGGACACGGTTGAAGTAATGTGCAATGAAATTCTTGGGAATTATTCCAAAAAAGAAGATCAGCTAATGACTGCGGCCTTCGGCACCCGTCCGAAGCGAAGGCTAAACCGAGTGTTTGATGCCCTGGGCTTCGAGTATCCTGACTATGAACGGTTGAATAAGGGTGCTGAGGGCCAAAAAAGAAAAGAGTGGCCGAAACTTTGAACAAAGATGAGGAAGAATCACCAAAAGAGAAGAAAATTCCAAAGAAGAGAAAAACATCATCTCCAAAGCGAAAATTATCCGATGAAGAGGGGACTCCTGCACCACCCTCTACCAGCGACGTGGAGGAAATCTTAAAGGTAATGACTGAACCCCTGCCCGCGAAGCTAAGTCCATTAGGGCCTCAACTGACGAAGCTTTTTCGAAAGGTGGAGAAGCCGGAAAAAACGAAGATAACCAGAACAAAGAGGCAAAGAATTATTGCAGTGACCGAAGTTATTGACAAGACGCCACCGAGGGCTTCAACTCGGAAAACGCCAGCGGTTGAGGGCACAACAAATGTCGAAGTCGCACCTTCGGAGGTCGCGGCTACCGAAGCCGCTTCAGCCGAAGATTTGAACTTGGAAACTACAATTGAAGACATCAACAAAATTTTGCTAGACATGGCCGCAGAAGAAGCTGCCACTGCTGCTGAAGAAACCATGGCCACAGTGCCTGGAAAGGGAAAGGAAATAGCCGAAGATACTTCGGAAGACGAAGCCTACATATTTCAAAATTTAATTGGACAAGAACTGTCGAAGGCCGAAATAGAAGAGCTTAAGGAATATGCCAAATCTTGCGGATACAAGCCAGGAGCTCTTCTATTTGGAGGCATTGATGATGAGAAATTGGGCTGCATCCGGGATCAAACTGGGGCTAAGGTCATCGGTACTCTATCAAAGAGTATCGGTTTTCCGAAGCTAGAAACAGATATCAGCCGCTACCGACGACAACATATCGTCGGTAGCTTATTTTATTCCAATTTCAAGGTAAACAACTTTTCTCTGACTTCTATTGTTTTTAATAATGGAAATATTCCTAACAAAAGTTGTTCGTGTGCAGAGCATGCTACTAAGCAAAGCTTTGAAGATGCAGCAAGATCTAGAGGATAAAAAACACGAAGCTATAATTGAAAATTTGGAGAGCAAAATAAAAGAGCAATCAGCTATTATTGAAAAGAAAGACTTCGAACTCCAAACAACTGAAGGCTTGCTGGCAGAAACTGAAGCTAAAGTGGCAGAATTGAATTCGAAGCTCCTCTGCCAATCAAAACAATTTGAAAAAGAGAAGCTAGAGCTTAATTCGAAACTTAAGGCCGAAGTCTAGACCAACTCAGACTTGAAGAAATCATTAACAAGCCTTCAAGACAAATGCTTGAAATTTAGCAACAACTGTATTCAACAATTAAAAAAGATCTTTTATTCAGTTGGAGCCAGCAGTGGAAAGTTCGCCCCTTCAGCTGAAAATTTGCCAAGAACCTTCGAACATATTGAAGCTGAAATTGATGAGCTTGACGAAGTTATAGCCGGGCACGGTGACTTCTGTGCCTGGGTAGCTTCTCGGGGCACTGCTGCAGCGTTCCTGAAGGCCGGTTGTGATCATGGAAAAATCGTGAACAGGCCCAATTTCACTCTATCTTCGTCAATGCTAGACGATATTCCTGACCTCGCCCGAAGCATTTCAAACAGATTTATAAAAATGATATGGACAAAAGGCGGGCGAGAGAAGGCTGGAGACGAAGCTCGAAGTCATCTTGAACCAGTAAGAAATGATACCTTGTGCTTACCTTCTCCTTCACACTTGATTTTTACTCGCAATACCTTGATTCATGTAGGATGACGAAGCTGAAACTGATACTTAAAGAATATGCCGCCGAAGCTGAAGCCTGACGAAGATTAGTAGGAGTAGACTAGAAAAACTCAAGAGACTTTTGTAACAACTTTTGTAAATACAGCTAATCTGCTCTTAATGAACTTTGTTCATACCTTGTAATATATCCTTACCCTTCCATTGAGGTGCTTTGATGTGGACGAAATTAATATTTTGAGCCGAAGGCGAAAAAACACCTTCCCTTCTTTTCGTACACAACGAAGCATGAAAGACCGCCTCTTCTTTTTTGCCGAAACCGTTCTTTTTTATACACAACGAAGCATAAAAGACCGCTTCTTCTTTTTTGCCGAAACCGTTCTTTTTTATACACAACGAAGCATAAAAGACCGCTTCTTCTTTTTTGCCGAAACCGTTCTTTTTTATACACAACGAAGCATAAAAGACCGCTTCTTCTTTTTTGCCGAAACAACCACTTATGCCATGAATGAATGTTTATGAATGCAAATGCTATGATGTAATGTGATCTGCAAATGAATGTCCAAACACATATCCAAAGCCATAACCTCAGCCATTATTTCCTTAGAAACAATCACACATTAGCTCTGCATTCCCTTAGGAACGACTTTGGAGCTTCTTCGCCTTTTACTTTCGGCGGTATCAGCGTTGACTTTTCGCTGTAAGCTCTGCATCCCCTTAGGAACGACTTTGGAGCTTCTTCGCCTTTTACTTTCGGCGGTATCAGCGTTGACTTTTCGCTGTAAGCTCTGCATTCCCTTAGGAACGACTTTGGAGCTTCTTCGCCTTTTACTTTCGGTGGTATCAGCGTTGACTTTTCGCTGTAAGCTCTGCATTCCCTTAGGAACGACTTTGGAGCTTCTTCGCTTTTTCAGTTTCGGCACTCGATGGTGCGTTCCCAGCTTTTACATTTACATTCTTTGGGGGATTTTGCTCTTATAAAACTAAAATGGAAATTACATATGATGGCCCCATTAAAAACCTTTCTCCCCCTTTAGAAAGGAAAAGGGTGCCATGAAAAAGAAAAGAAAAAACATAAAAAGTTACATCAAGTTATACATAATATCGCCGAAGCTCATCCGCATTCCAAGATCTTGGAATTTCGTTGCCGTCCATGTCCTTCAACCTGTACGAACCAGGCCTTGACGAAGATACTACTAAGAAAGGTCCTTCCCATTTCAACTGTAGCTTGCCCACTGTGTCTGGGTTGGCCACTCTCCGAAGCACCAAGTGTCCCGGCTCAATATTTTTTAGCCGGACCTTTCTATCTCGCCATTTGACTGTTTCAGCTTGGTATTTATTGATATTCTCCACAGCTTGAAGCCTGATCCCTTCTAAAGCATCTTTTTCCACAAAACAGGCATCTTCAGGACCTGATTCTGCCGAAGCTACTACTCTTATTGATCCAGCTTTAGCTTCTTCCGGAGTTATTGCTTCGTCACCGAATAATAACTTGAATGGAGTAAAGCCTGTAGACCTTGATGTTGTTGTATTGTGGCTCCACACCACTTTGGTTAACTGATCTGGCCACTTTCCCCTGGGTTGATTGAAGATTAACTTCATTATTCCTGTCATTATAATGCCGTTGGCCCTTTCAACGAGCCCATTCGACTCCGGATGCCTGACTGATGCAAAATGGATCTTCGTTCCAATTTGATCACAAAAATTTCTGAAAGCTTCGGAGTCGAACTGCGTTCCATTATCCACAGTGATGGCCTTCGGTACCCCGAAACGACAAACAATATTCTGCCAGAAAAACTTTTGGACAGTGGCCGAAGTTATTGTGGCTAATGGTTTCGCCTCAATCCATTTAGAAAAATACTCCACAGCCACTATAACATATTTAAGATTCCCTTGAGCCGGTGGTAATGGACCTAACAAGTCAAGGCCCCACCTTTGCAATGGCCAGATGGGTTGTATCAGCTGTGTCAAAGACGAAGGTTGCTTTTGATCTCTTGCACATTTCTGACAACCTTCGCACTTTTGAACTAACTCCGCTGCATCCGAAGCTGCCTTCGGCCAATAAAACCCTTGGCGGAAAACTTTTCCAAGTAACGGCCTAGATCCGATGTGGGATCCACATAGGCCTGCATGTATTTCTTTCATCAACTCTATACCTTCGGTTCTAGATAAGCACTTGAGCAGTGGTGCACAAACTCCATGTTTATATAACTCCCCTTCTATCATGACATATGGACGAGCTCTTGCCTCTATCCTTTTATTATAAGCTTCGTCATCTGAAAGGAACTTACCCTGAAGGTAAGAGATGATTTCAGTTCTCCAATCTTCGCTGTAAACAGGAGATATGTTGAGGACTGCTCTTTCAAGAAGCTTCACTGAAGGTGCCTTTATTGTTTCGAAGAACACATCCGAAGGTAACGGCAGCCCCTGTGCTGCTGACTTGGCTAGCAAATCAGCATGCTCATTTTGTCCTCGAGGGATATTCTTGACAGAAAATCCTTCGAAGGAGGCTTCGATCCTTCGAACCGTGTCTAGATATTTTTCAAGCTTCGAATCTTTAGCCTTGCAACTTTTGTCGATATGACCCGAAACAACCTGGGAATCAGTTTTAAGAATCGCCCTTCTGATTCCCATTGCCTTTAATTTCCGAAGGCCCAGGAGCAGAGCTTCGTATTCAGTAATATTGTTTGTACAGCTGAAATCAAGTCTTGCCGCATAACAAGTTTTAACCTTGGATGGTGAGACCAACACAGCTGCTGCTCCTGCTCCGAAAGTTCCCCAAGAGCCATCACAAAACACTGTCCACACTTCGGCATCTTTATTTGCTTCTTCGTCCTGAGCCCCTGGCGTCCAATCGGCAATGAAATCTGCCAACGCTTGAGACTGGATCGAGGATCTATGCACATAATCAATGTAAAATTCATTGAGCTCTGCAGCCCATTTTCCAATCCGTCCAGTAGCTTCTCTATTTCTCATGATATCCTTCAACGGTTGCGAAGAAGGAACAACAATATTGTATGCTTGAAAATAATGCCGAAGCTTCCTGGATGCCATTAAGACGGCATATAATACCTTCTCCAGTTCCGTATAATTTTTCTTTGATACACTAAGGACTTCAGATACAAAATATACTGGAACCTGCTTCTTGACTTGGCCATCAAGCTTCTCCTGGACAAGTGCTGCACTTACTGCCGAGTGCGAAGCTGCCACATATAACAACAAAGGAGCCCCTGGCGTTGGTGGAGTTAATGTTGTTAGATCTATCAAATATTGCTTCAGCTCTTCGAAGGCTCCACATTGGCTTGGTCCCCATTGAAAGACTTCAGCTGACTTCAGCACCTCGAAGAATGGTAAATTTCTTTCTGCTGATCTGGATATGAATCTATTAAGGGATGCCAGCCTTCCTGTCAATCTTTGGGCCCCCTTTCTGGTAGTTGGTGGCTCCATTCGAAGTATAGCTTCAATTTTATTTGGATTAGCTTCGATTCCCTTTGTTGAAACCAAGCATCCAAGAAATTTCCCCTTCTTTACTCCGAAGACACATTTTTCTGGATTCAGCTTCAGACCAGCTTGTCTGAAACTGGCGAAGGTCTCCTGCAAATCAGCAATATGATTTTCCTGCTTCGTGCTTTTTACAATGATGTCATCGACATAAGTCAACACATTTCTGCCTATCTGAGACTGGAGGACCTTCGCAGTCATTCTGCTGAAACTTCCTCCAGCATTTTTGAGCCCCTCAGGCATCCGAAGATAGCAATATGTGCCACTTGGGGTTATGAAGCTAGTCTTTGGCTCATCTTCCTTCTTCATCCAGATTTGATGATAGCCTGAGTAGCAGTCTAGGAGACTCATGAGCTCTGAAGAAGCTGCTGCATCGACTAAAGAGTCTATCCTTGGCAGCGGGAATTCGTCCTTCGGACAAGCCTTGTTGAGATCTGTGAAATCGATACACATTCTCCACTTGCCATTGGCCTTCTTCACCATAACAGTGTTAGCTAGCCACTCTGGATACTTTACTTCTCTGATAACTCCTGCACTGAGGAGTCTTTTTACTTCATTGCGAGCCCCTTCGGCCTTGTCATCAGACATTTTCCGAAGCCTCTGCTTTCGGGGTCTGAAGGATGGGTCAACATTGAGCGAATGTTCAATAACATCCCGATTTACTCCACAGAGATCATTAGCTGACCATGCAAAAACATCTTTGTTGTTGAACAAAAACCTTATCAAGGTTTTCTCCTGGTCTTCAGATAATTGCGAGCCCAACAGCACCTTCTGCTCTGCTATGTCCTCACACAATAGCATGGGCTTCGGCTGATCTGCTGAAGCTGCTTTCTCCCTTCTGAATTTGTACTGTTCACAAGCTTCAGCTCCATCTATGTTATGGATTGCTTTGGAGTCAGTCCAACTTCCTTCGGCCCTTCTAGGAGCTTCCTGGCTTCCATGAATAGCAATAGGCCCTTGGTCCGAAGGTATCTTCATGCAGAGGTAAGCTGGGTGAAGAATTGCTTCGAAGGCATTGAGAGTACCGCGACCAATGATAGCATTGTAAGGATACTCCATGTCAACAATATCAAACACAATTTGCTCAGTCCTTGTGTTATTAACAAATCCGAAGGTTACTGGCATGGTAATCTTCCCAAGTGCTGCAATCTGCCGTCCTCCGAAGCCACAAAGAGGGTGCGTAGCATCATGGACCTTATCTTCAGGCTCTTGCATTTGTCTGAAGGCCTTAGCAAATATGATATCAGCTGCACTGCCTGTATCAACTAAGACATTGTGGACCAGAAATCCTTTGATCACACAAGAGATAACCATGGCATCATTGTGAGGATAATCCTTAAGCTGAAGGTCTTCCTGAGAGAAAGTGATTGGAATGTGGGACCATTTTGACTTGATGAAGGGTCCCTGTACGCCAACATGCTGCACCCTTCTCTGGGCCTCCTTCTTTTGCTTCTTGTTAGCCGGCTCTGAGCAAGAACCGCCTGTTATCGGGAGCACCAGCTTCGAAGCCGAAGCAGCTTCAGCTTGATTGTTGAACGAAGCCATCAGCTCAGAAAAGTGGAAGTGAGTTCACCGGAGGTGGGCGCCAATGTTGGGGACTTGTTCTCAAGTACTATGAATTAAGAACAAGGCAACACAAAAAAAGGTTAATGATTAATGCCCTTCGTCCTTCAGAACATTATCTCCCTTAGGATATAATGATCTTCAGACGAAGGTCATGAAGGACGTACCTTCGACATTACAGCATATTTCAATGGAAGGAGAAGCATATGAGATATGAGAAATAACATAAATAATCATATGTCATCATTAATATCATTTAATCATATAGTCATGAAAGCACTTGAGCAATATTGAGTTACATTTTTACCTTCGGCTTGACAGAAGGCAAAAGTCCAAGCGTGATGCACGAGTGAATACAAGTCAGCGTGAACAGTACGGGGGTACTGTTCATCTATCTATAGACACAGGACACAGCCTGTGACGAATTACAATCATGCCCCTCATAAAAGTTTACAACATTGACTCAGACCTTTATGGATTAAAAGGTCATTCTATCTCTATGTCGGTTTGTAATGCCGAAGCTTCATGAAGAGAAACCTTCGGCCATCTCCTGGGGACAACTTCAGCCGAAGCTGCTTCTTCGTGTAAGACCTTCGGCGCAACGAAGCATGGCCCCAATAGCTAATGCTTTCAATGTTGGGAAAGCCGATCCAACTCTTTTCACTAAGACTTGTGATGGTGACCTATTTGTGTGCCAAATTTATGTCGATGACATAATATTTGGTTCTACTAACCAAAAGTCTTGTGAGGAGTTTAGCAGGGTGATGACACAAAAATTTGAGATGTCGATGATGGGCGAGTTGAACTACTTCCTTGGGTTCCAAGTGAAGCAACTCAAGGACGACACCTTCATCTCCCAAACAAAGTACACGCAAGACCTGCTCAAGCGGTTCGGGATGAAGGACGCCAAGCCCGTGATGACACCAATGGGAACCGACGGACATGTCGACCTCAACAAAGGAGGTAAGTCCGTTGATCAAAAGGCATATCGATCTATGATAGGTTCCTTGCTTTACTTATGTGCTAGTAGACCGGATATTATGCTTAGCATATGCATGTGTGCTAGATATCAATCCGACCCAAGGGAATGTCACCTTATGGCCGTTAAGCAGATTCTTGGATATTTAGTTGCTACGCCTTGCTTCGGGATCTGGTATCCAAAGGGGTCTACCTTTGACTTGATTGGATATTCAGACTCCGATTATGCCGGGTGCAAGGTTGATAGGAAGAGTACATCAGGGACGTGCCAATTCCTAGGAAGGTCCCTAGTGTCTTGGAGTTCAAACAAACAAACTTCCGTTGCCCTATCCACCGCTGAGGCCGAGTATGTTGCCGCAGGACAGTGTTGCGTGCAACTACTTTGGATGAGGCAAACCCTCTAGGACTTTGGCTACAATCTGAGCAAAGTCCCACTCCTATGTGACAATGAGAGTGCAATCCGCATGGCGGATAATCCTGTTGAACACAGCCGCACTAAGCACATAGACATCCGGCTTCCTGAGAAACCACCAGCAAAAGGGGGATATCGAGGTGTACCATATTAACACCGAGAACCAGCTAGCCGATATCTTCACCAAGCCTTTAGATGAGAAAAGGTTTTGCAGGTTACGTAGTGAGCTAAATGTCTTAGATTCGCGTAACTTGGATTGATCTATAGCATACATGTGTTTTATGCCCTTGATCATGTAATTTATGCATTTAAATCTATTTTGTTCATTTGTGGTGCTCAAGTTGTACACATGATCCCCGGACCTCACAAGTCCATTTGCAAGTGATGCACTTATTTAGGGGGAGGCATGCTACAACTTGACCCTTTGAGACTAACCTTGTGTTTGAGTTTACTTGTTTTAGTCTCAAAAGTGAATTGAAAGGGAAAGGTGAACTTGGACCATGCAAAGAATTCCACTGCACTCCGGTATTCACTCCAAGTTCATATCTATGCTCTTATTGCCTTTTTGCTCGTAATTGACAATTTTGGTGAGGCAATGGGGTTAAAGGGCCAAGAATGATCCCGTTTTAGTGCTTAATGCCAAAGGGGGAGAAATTAAGGCCAAAGCGAATGGATCAGCTACCACTTGTGAAATTTCGAAAAGAGTAGAGTTAGAACTTTTGATTTGTCAAAATACTCTTATTGTCAAAATTTGGTCTCTTATGGGGAGAATGTATGATTATGGGAAAAGGGGGAGTTTTTGGCTCTTGATCAAATTTTCCATTGGAATATCTCTTTTTGTGCCTAAACAAGTGTGTTTGACTTAGAGATAGGAAAATGAATTTGACTTGCAAAAACAAACCAAGTGGTGGCAAAGTATGATCCAAATATGCCAAATTAGAGTGAAAAACAATTTGGTTCTCTTTTGCATTGATATTGCACTTCTTTTGGTTGCTTTTGGATGTGTTGGCATCAATCACCAAAAAGGGGGAGATTGAAAGGGAAATGTGCCCTTGGGCCATTTCTAAAGTGTTTTGGTGATTAAGTGCCCAACACATATTCTCTGAGTGTTAAATTGTGCCAAAGATTGAAGAAGTGCAAATCATGTAACAAGGTACATTTCTAGACTTAGTACATTGATTTGGGTACTAATGTATTGTGTCTAAGTGCTAGAAACAGGAAAAAGAAATTGGAAAAGAGTTGGCTTTGTATAGCCAACTGCTGCTCGGTCTGGGTGCACCGGACTGTCCGGTGGTGCACCGGACAGTGTCCGGTGCGCCAGACCAGTCTCGGTGAACAAACCACTCTCGGGACTCGACGGCGGTGTACGGCTATAATTCACCGGATTATCCGGTGGAGCACCGGACTATCCGGTGAGTCGTCCGCGGCGAAGTCGACGCTCTCGGGAAAAGTTCAACGGCGTATGGCTAAAATTCACCGGACTGTCTAGTGGTGCACCGGACTGTCCGGTGAGCCAACGGTCGACTGCGCCAACGGTCGGCCGCGTAATCTTCGCACGACGCGTGGGCGCGCCAACAGTCGGCAGGGGGCACCGTACTGTCCGGTGTGCACCGGACAGTGTCCGGTGCGCCAACTACCACGAATCTGCAACGGTCGGATGCGCCAGAAAAGGAAGGAGATCGCGCACTGGACAACTACAGTGACTGTCCGGTGGCTCACCGGACTGTCTGGTGCGCCACCCGACAGAAGGCAATCTTAGCCTTCCTTGTTGGTCTCCAACGACTCCTAGCTGCCTTGGGGCTATAAAAGGGACCCCTAGGCGCATGGAGGAGTGACCCAAGCATACTCTAAGCATTCTAAGTGTTCCACACTCCGTCTCCGTGCACTTGATTGAGTGTGTTAGTGATTTGATCTCCGTTCTAGTTGTGAACTCGTTGTGCTTCATTTTGAGCTCAAGTCTTGGCTTGTTTGTGTGTGTCTTGTGTGTCTTGTGATTGTTCCGTCTTATACTTGACCGAACCACGGATAAACTCGCGTGTCTCTTGTGATTGTTTCTCTGTGATACTTGTGTGTTCGCAAGAGCTCGCTACTTAGCCGTACTAACACTTAACCAAGTTTTGTGGCTATTAGTATTTGAATTTTACAGGATCACATATTCACCCCCCTCTAGGTGCTCTCAAAAAGTCTCCTCAAAATCCAAACCTGCGACTTGGGCATAACCTTTTGCCACAAGTCGGGCCTTGTTCCTTGTCACCACACTGTGTTCATCTTGCTTGTTGCGGAACACTCACTTGGTTCCCATAACGTTTTGCTTCAGATGTGGCACCAGGCTCCATACTTCATTTCTTTTGAAGTTATTGAGCTCTTCCTGCATGGCCAACACCCAGTCCGGATCCTGCAAGGCTTCTTCTACCCTGAAAGGCTCAATAGAAGAAATAAACGAGTAATGTTCACAAAAGTTAGCTAAACGTGAGCGAGTAGGTACTCCCTTGCTGATATCACCTAGAATTTGATCCACTGGATGATTCCTTTGTATTGTCGCCCAGACTTGAGTTGGAGGAGCTTGTTGTGCTTCTTCCTCCTTATCATGTTCTCCATGTGCTCCCCCTTGATCCATGCCCTTATATTGAGGTACTTGTTCGTCATCTTGAGTTGGGGGATGCATCAATGTTGAGGAAGATGGTTGATCTTGATCTTATTGTTCCTGCGGTCGCACATCACCTATCGCCAATGTTCGTATTGCGGTCGTTGGAACCTCATCATCTACATCATCAAGATCAACTTGTTCTCTTGGATAGCCATTAGTTTCATCAAATACAATGTCGCTAGAGACTTCAACTAAACCTGAAGATTTGTTGAAGACCCTATACGCCTTTGTATTTGAATCATAACCTAGTAAAAACCCTTCTACAACTTTAGGAGCAAATTTTGAATGTCTAACTTTCTTTATTAAGATGTAGCATTTGCTCCCAAATACACGAAAGTAAGAAACATTGGTTTTGTTACCGGTTAGGAGTTCATATGATGTCTTCTTGAGGAGGCGATGAAGATAGAGCCGGTTTATGGCATGGTAAGCTGTATTTACAGCTTCCGACCAAAACCACTTAGGAGTCTTGTATTCTCCAAGCATAGTTCTCGCCATGTCGATGAGCATCCTGTTCTTCCTCTCTACTACACCATTTTGTTGTGGTGTGTAGGGAGCGGAGAACTCATGCTTGATGTCTTCCTCCTCAAGATATTCTTCTACTTGAAGGTTCTTGAACTCAGATCCATTATCGCTCCTTATTTTCTTCACCTTGAGCTCAAACTCATTTTGAGCTCTCCTTAAGAAGCGCTTTAAAGTTCCTTGGGTTTCAGATTTATCCTGCAAAAAGAACACCCAAGTGAAGCAGGAAAAATCGTCAACAATTACAAGACCATACTTACTTCCCTCGATGCTAAGATAAGCAACGGGCCTGAAGAGATCCATATGTAAGAGTTCCAGTGGTCTTGATGTCGTCATCACGTTCTTGCTTTGATGAGTAGTTCCAACCTGTTTTCCTGCCTGGCACGCTGCACAAGGTCTATCTTTCTCAAAATATACATTAGTCCTAACACATGTTCTCCCTTTAGAAGCTTATGAAGATTTTTCATTCCAACATGTGCTAGACGGCGGTGCCAGAGCCAACCCATATTAGTTTTAGCGATTAAACATACATCTAGATCGGCATTCTCTTTTGAGAAATCAACTAAATAGAGCTTGCCGTCTAATGCACCTTTAAAAGCTAATGAACCATCACTTCTTCTAAATACAGATACATCAATATTTGTAAATAAACAATTATAGCCCATATCACATAATTGACTTACAGACAATAAATTGTAGCCGAGCGATTCTACTAGGAATACATTAGAAATTGAATGCTCGACAGTGATGGCTATTTTACCCAAACCCTTGACCTTGCCTTGGTTCCCATCTCCGAAGATGATAGTGTCTCGAGAATCCTTGTTCTTGACGTAGGAGGTGAACATTTTCTTCTCCCCCGTCATGTGGTTTGTGCATGCACTATCAATGATCCAGCTTGTGCCCCTGGATGCATAAACCTGCAAGATAAACTTTAAGATTGGGTTTTAGGTACCCAACTCTTGTTGGGTCCTACAAGGTTAGTCACAAAAGACTTTGGAACCCAGATGCAAATTTTGTCTCTCTTGCACTTAGGTCCCAAACTTCTAGCAACTACTTTATCATTTTTGCATAAAAGAACAAATGAAGCATCATATGTTTGATAAAGCATTGTTGGTCTATTTGATGCCTTCCTAGGCGCATGAGAAGCAACATGATGGCGCCTAGGTCTATTCCTACCGTGAGCATATAAAGAACTAGATGCAAACATGGCATGAGAATTAAATGCAGCATCATGACGTACATGTAAAACATCATGATTATAGCACTAGCCATAGGAGTCTTCCCTTTCTCCTTGTTGAGCATAAAGATAGGCATGGTTCTTTTGGTCATGTGAAGAATAAGAGCTACTAGCCATAGGAGCCTTCCCTTTCTCCTTGTTGAGATTGGAGGTCCTTTGGCTTGTTAAGTTCTTGGTTCCCTTTTGGAAATCAAGTCCATCCTTAATAGAGGGGTGTTTACCAATGGTGTAGGCATCCCTAGCAAATTTTAATTTCTCATAATCATTCTTGCAAGTTTTAAGTTGAGTACTAAGATTAGCAACATTATTATTCAACTTAAGAATGGTAGAAGCATGTTCATTGCAAGCATCAATATCAAAATTCTTACACCTATTGCAAATAACAACATGCTCTAAAGATGAACTAGCAACATTTACTTTTTCTAACTTAGCATTTAAATCAGCATTTAAATTCTTAAGACTAGAAATATAATCATTGCAAATAGATAGCTCAGAAGACAATAATTCATTTTTCTTAGTTTATAGAGCAAGAGATTTTTGAACATTAATAAATTTATCATGTTCCTCATAAAGAATATCTTCTTGCTTTTCTAACAACCTATCTTTCTCATTAAGGGCATCAATTAATTCATTGAACTTGTCTACCTTAGATCTATCTAAACCCTTAAAGAGATTGCTATAATCTACATCATCATCATTAGATTCCTCATCATTAGAAGAAGTGTACTTGGGGGTATCTCGTGTACGGTTCTTCTCCTTAGCCATGAGTCAAACAACGTCATGATCCGTCCATCTTGTGCTCCCGTAACTCCGGATCTTGTTCACTAGGGTCTTGAGCATGTTGTATGTTTTGATTGGCTCCTCTCCCCTTTTCATGGCGGATCTCCCAAGCTCGCCTTCCACCAATTCCATTTTGGTAATCATAGTGACATCGTTTCCCTCATGGGAGATCTTGAGGGTGTCCCAAATTTATTTGGCATTGTCCAAGCCGCTGACCTTGTTATACTCATCCCTACATAGAGATGCTAGCAAAACAGTATTAGTTTGGGCATTTTTATGAATTTGTTCATTAATTAATATAGGATTGTCACTACTGTCAAATTGCATTCTATTTTCCACAATTTCCCAAATACTAGGATGGAGAGAAAATAAATGACTACGCATTTTATGACTCCAAAATGAATAGTATTCTCCATCAAAGTGAAGGGGTTTATCGAGTGGAATAGATAACAAAGGAGAAAAGAAACCAGAGTGTGCTGAGGAACGACGCACCGGACAGTCCGGTGCACCATGACAGTACAACTCAAACCAGCCACTCTCGGGTTTCTCCAGGTGCACTCCACTACAATTCACCGGATTGTCCGGTGTGCCACCGGACTGTCCGGTGCACTAGCGGAGCAACAGCTATCCAGCGCAACGATCGACTGCAACGGCACCCTGACAGCGCTACAGTGGAGAACAGTGCGCGGCAGAGTTAGAGAGTAGAGTCAGAGGCGCACCGGACAATGAACAGGACCTGTCTGGTGTGGCACCAGACTGTCCGGTGCCGCAAGAGGACAAAGCCTCCAACAGTCGACTGAGTCAGAACCCTAATGGTTGGGTGACGTGGCGGCGCACCGGTTAGTGTCCGATGGCACACCGAACTGTCCGGTGCGCCCATCGACAGCAGCCTTCCCCAATGGCTTGTTGGTGGTTGAGGGCTATAAATACCCCCCAACCACCACAACTCCAAGCATCCAAGTCTTCTAAAGTTTTCATTCAATACAAGAGTTAGTGCATTCACTCCTAGACACAAATCAAAAGATCAAAACCTCTCCAAGTGCCAAATTCATTCCAACCACCTAGTGACTTGAGAAAGTGTTTGCTTGTGTTCTTTGTGCTCTTGTTGCTTGGATCGCTTTCTTCCTTTCTCATTCTTGCTTCCAAGAGACTTGTAATCAAAGCAAGAGGCACCAAGTGTGTGGTGGTCCTTGCGGGGCCTAAGTGACCCATTTGATTAAGGAGAAAGCTCACTTGGTCTAAGTGACCGTTTGAGAGAGGGAAAGGGTTGAAAGAGACCCAGTCTTTGTGACCACCTCAACGGGGACTAGGTTCTTTAGAACCGAACCTCGGTAAAACAAATCATCGTGTTCATCCGCTTTATTTCTTGGTTGATTTGTTTCCCCCTCTCTCCTGGACTTGATATTTGTTCTAACTCTAACCCTGGCTTGTAGTGTGTGTTTAAAGTTGTAAATTTCAGATTCCGTCTATTCACCCCCCTCTAGGCGACTTTCAATTGGTATCAAAGCCTAGTGCTTCATTAGAGTCTAACAACTCGAAGTGATGTCAGGAGAACACGCCAAGAGGGAGATCGTGACCGACGACAAGCCCACAAGCTCGGGGAGAACCCTTTCGAGGGAGTCCGGCCACAAGCATAAGGAGGAATCCTCTTACTCCAACAAGACACATCGGAAGGGTGACAAGAAGAAGAAGATGAAGAAGGCGGTCTACTATGAGACTGACTCTTCGTCGCCCTCCACGTCATCAAGCTCTGACTCGTCCATCGCTTCTAAGCGCCATGAGCGTAAGAAGTAAAGTAAGATGCCACTTCATTATCCCCGTATTTCAAAGCGCGTTCCTTTACTTTCCGTTCCCTTAGGCAAACCACCATACTTCGATGGTGAGGATTATTATATGTGGAGTGATAAAATGAGGCATCACCTAACCTCACTCCACGCAAGCATTTGGGACTGTCGGAGAGGAAATCCCCGGCCGGGTGGCGGAATGCACCCGCCCTAAATCCTAAGATGAGGAGGGGGCCTAAGCGTTTTGCCTGTTAGATGGATTTGGGATGAACACGCAAGAACACGCAAGGGTTTAGAGTGGTTCGGGCCGTCAGAGCGTAATACCCTACTCCACTATGTGTTGTATTGCTCGTGAGCTTGAGTCGTGTCTAGGTTGGCTTGAGTCTGAATGAGAATGCCTTGTAACGTAGTGTGCCCTCCCTGTTATAGTCCAAGGGGGGCACGTACAAGGGTGCTGAGCCCCGACATATGGGCCCAGGAACATAACGGATGTAATACTTAGAGCAACTAATGCTAGTCGCCAGTGCAATCTTCCTGCGTCCTGGTTTCCGTGGTCTGCGTAGCATTGACGTGCAGCAGAAGCTTCCCTGGCAACGTATGAGTGATGATGAACACAGTGCACGCGGCAGCATGGGCGTATCGCCTGCCATCAGAATGGATAGGCATGCCGCCTGCCAGCGATATAGACAGGTCTCATTAAATGCTGAGGCGGCACACTGCTTGCCAGTAGAGTAGATAGGTCGCTGCCTGACAGCAGAGTGGGCAGGCCTCAGTAAATGCCGAGGCGGCACATCGCTTGTCAGGCGGTGCGCCTTATCCGCAATAAATGCAGGGGCCGCGCAACCTGGAGGCCTTACGTTAGGCTCCGCCCGCTAGCTTACGTCACGCGCGGTAGGCCACGTGGCAGCATCGGGTCTCCACCTGGGCGGGGAGCAATAGCGTTATGCAGACAGGTCCGCACCAGGCTGGGCCTAGACACGTGTCGGCACCAGACCCCTGCCTGAGCAAGGCCTGGGTATTCTTTGCCCCAGAGTCCCAAGACCCGGCTGTGGGTAGTCCGGACCCCACATAGACGGGTCCAGGACCCATCCCGGGGTCCAGGTTGCACTCGCGGGGGTTCTGGACCTTGCCCAGAGGTCCGGTCTATATGTACAGGGGTCCATCACTTTTCCATGGGGGTCCAGACCCACTGTCGACATCTTGGAGTATATCGTCTTCTTTGGCCACGTGGCGACCCCGGAGCCGTCCACGTGGAGGAGTCGGGTGCTGTTCACCACGCGACTAGAGATAGTCGCGTGGGCACCGTGTCTTCATGCTGTAGTAAGGGGTACCCCTATTTCAGGGTACCGATAGTGGCCCCCGGGCCCACCTCAGGGGAGGATGCGAACCTGCAGGTGGGGCCAAAGCTTGTACCTTGCGTCAGCATGGCACGACCGGTGACTGGGGCGCAACCTTAGCACGCGCTGCATTTACTCGGCGCGCACGCGCTGTCAATCTGTCATCGGTCACATCAACTGTCATGTCTGTCGTCGCTGCTGACTTGACCCGTGGCCCCCATACTTGATGGTTTTGCCGGCCCACGCGCGAGGCGCATCGATACCGCTGCGTTGATTTAAAATTTCACCTTCGCTGTCTTCTGCAGCTGACTCGAGGAGGCGTAGTACTGGCACGAGCGGCGGTACGACTTCTCTGCACCTAGGAACTGGCGCCCAAGGAGGATGACTCGTGGCCCCGGGCCCCCGTGCCAGAGACTAGGCAGTTAGTTTCGGCGGAGATGAAGAGACGCACCGCCGCGGGCGGCGGCCTGCTCCACACGCGGCGATTCGCCTTCTTCGCACTCGGAGACCGACGCCGATGGGGCATGACCCGTGGGCCTGGGCCCCCTGTCAGAGGCTGGGCCGCTGCTTTCAGCAGAGATGAGATACGCACCGTCGCGGGCGGTGGCATGCTCCTCACGTGGCGGTTCGCCTTCTTCGCACTCGGAGACCGACGCCGATGGAGCATGACCCGTGGGCCCTGGCCCCCGTGTCAGAGGCTGGGCCGCTGGTTTCAGCGGAGATGAAGAGACGCACCGCCACGGGCGGCGGCATGCTCCTCATGCGACGGTTCGCCTTCTTCGCACTTGGAGACCGACGCCGATGGAGCATGACCCATGGGCCCGGGCCCCGTGTCAGATGCTGGGCCACTGCTTCCGGCGGAGACGAAGAGGTGCGGCGATTCGCTCCTCGCGTGGCGGTTCGCCTTCTTCGCACTTGGAGACCAGCATACCAGCTGTATGACTTGTGGGACCGGCCCCCCGTGTCATAGCTGGGTCACCCTGGTGCGCATCAGGGGAGATTTCTCGTGGCGTTTCGGGGCGCTAGCGGGAGAGTCCGCTTTAAAAAGGGGTTCACCCTGCGAGCAGCAGTTATTCTTTCGCTTCTCTCCCACTTGCTATGCCCTTTCGCCTCTGAGCACTGCATTGCACTGCCGCAGTTGCCATGGCCTTGTTAGTTCATCCCGAGCGCTTCTAGACTAAGTGGGCACTCGACATGGTGCACCGCCTGCCTGGATGGAGCGTGCCGGCGTTCGGCGGAAGGATCCACACCGACGCCATCCTCCTCAGCGATCTTGCCACCGGGGAGTCCGTGCTCTTCGTCTCCTTTATGTTGGCGCTGCCGATCTCACCTTTCTTCTTGTTGTTGCTGGAGGAGCGTGGCCTCATGGGAGGTGACGCTCTTCTGCTAGTGCTCCGTTTCAAGGATGTTCATCAGCCTTGTGGAGGTGAAAAGCGAGCTGGGCTGCGGCTCCATCTTCCGCATGGACTTCATTGCCTCCTGCAGCGGCCTCGTGGCACGCCTCCATGAACTGGTTGAGCTCCGGCTCTATTTCAGCGGCCAGGCCGCTGGGCGCCGCGTGCCGCCGCATTTCCAACTCTTTGGCTTTAATGGCCCCAACGTCACCTCCAACGATGAGGGCACCTTTGTCTCGGCACATGCGTCAAAGAGGCCATCGCCACCGGCAAGCCACCCGGAAGGTCGTACAGGACGCCATAAAGACGGTGGCCGCGCGCTTTCGGCGCGACCCTGCTGGTGCCGATTAGTTCGTACCTGTAGGAATGGAGCTAGGGTTCCGCTTGAAAGCGGATGTAATAACTTTGTTTTTGTAAGATACTTTGGAGTGCTACTTATCGAGCAGTATTAGCACTTATCTGTATGCTACTTGTCCCTATTGTGTGTGGCGTTACTGACTCCTTCCCGGTACCTGCCCCCCTGGGATGTAGGCTCGACGTGTCGAGGCTAGATACCAGCATACTTAGAATAGTTGGCAATGGCCCCCAGGAGGTTGCCTCGACTGGGACCTGGACCTGTACATAGCTTCAGCCAGGAAGCATTAGTAGCACACCCATAAGACCCACCGTCTGATATTAGCCATCCTTTGATACATGCACAGGACCTGCAGAACTTAGCCTGGGAAGCCAAGTAGTGTGTCCGGACCCCCTGGACCACGGTGCCAGATACTAGGACACCCGTCGCAGAGTGGTGGAGCGCGCAGGCTTACGATACGGGACCAGGCTAAGCGGCTACACGACTCCGGACCATCCTAGGAGACAAGTGTCCATTCTCTAGAACTGGACCCTAGATTGTCGGACCCACAGGACCATAGCTCCAAATACTAGGGTACCCATCATAGAGTGGTGGAGTGTGCAGGCTTGAGGTACGGAACCGGGCTAAGCGGCTACACAGCCCCGGACCACCCCATGGAACGAGCTCCCGTTCTTTAGAACTGGCCCCCAGACTACCGGACCCCCTGCCTTCGTAGAGGGGTCCTAAACAACAAGCCTGGCTACTCAATTCGGATGTCATCATATCATCAGGGATGGGAACTGTATGGGTGGGTTAGATAAAAAATAATATCCAGAAACTGCAGGATAAAACTGTGGAGTAGGAGGATAAGACTATCATAAAAGCACATCTGAGGGGGTAATTCTTTTCTTTATAACCTTACATGCATGGGTGCAGACCAACAGGCCGGGTTTATGAGGGCGAACCTCACCGAGCTAGCGTACACATATGCATAACCTAATTACAAAAGAAGAAAAACTTAACCCCTCAGACGTGCTCCTATTGGGCAGAACTTACGGAGATGCTCCATGTTCTAGGTGCTGGGAAGAGGTTCTCCTTCTGTTGCGGCAAGACGGATACACCTGGGTCGGCATACTTCCCTCACCTTGAAGGGTCCTTCCCGGCTGGGGGAGAGTTTGTGGGCCCCTTCTTGGTTCGGTACTCGCCGTGGGACTAGGTCCCGACCCAGAGCTCCCTACTTGTGCACGAACCATTGGCGGTAGTGCCTGGTCGCAACGTGCTCTTCGGATCATCGCCTACTATCTGTGTTCGTTGATGGAGTCCATGTCCTCGCGCTGCAGCCGCTCCTGCACAAACTTATCAAAAGACTGGACCCATGGGGAGTCCAGAAGGTTTTCCAGGTGAAGGCAGGCTTCGACCCTGTAGACCAGGGAGTATGGGGTCCCCCTGGTGGCCCGTCTAGTTGTTGTCACTAGAGGCAGAGTCTCTGGTGAAAACATCCTTCAGGACCCCCTCGGGTGACTGATACCCGAGGTCCGGTTCTCCCGCGGCCACCTCGCCGCTGTCGACCCTATCCTTGCCAGGCCGGCGGCGAGGAGGGGAGCCATCCCTGGAGGTTTGCTCGCGCAGCTCGCTGACGCGCTTCAAGAGCTCGATGATCTCGTGACACTCTACGACACTGTGGCGACTGTTGGGGTGTACAGGGCATGAGTCGTTGTTACCCCTCTGCGGTCGCGGGTGCTTGTTGCGCTCGCTCCAACCCCCAGTCACAACTGCTATGACCAGAGCGGCAGACGATGGCTTCTCGTGGCCGCGGTTCTTTTTCTTATTTTTGCCGTCCTGAGTGATGGCACCCGAGCCACCCATCTGGGCAGCCCCGGTCAGTGGCGTCGAGTGCCATGCACGACCCTCGGTGGCTCTAGCGCACTTGTCGGCCAGAGCGAAGAGTGTGGTGACAGTCTCCACGTCGTGCGTGGCTAACTTCTCCAACATCTTTTCATCACGTACTCCCTGGTGGAAAGCAGTGATGATGGAAGCATCTGAAATATGAGGTATGGTGCCTCGTACCTTGGTGAAGTGGGAGATGAACGTCCGGAGAGTTTCCTCGGGCTCCTGCCTCACTGCGTGGAGGTGGGTCTCCACGCCATGCCATTGGTATGCGCTGGCAAAGTTCACTGTGAACCACACACAGAGCTCTTCCCAGGAGTAGACCGATCCTGGGGCAAGGTTCATGAGCCAAGTCCGGGCCGGCCCAGACAAGGCAACATGGAAGTATGTTGCCATCACGGTGGTGTCTCCACCTGCTGTCGTGATGGCAGTGACGTAAACCTGCAAGAATTCCGATGGATTGGGTGTACCGTCGTACTACTTCGGCAGGTGTGGCCGGAACTTTGATGGCCAGGTCGCCGCGCAGAGATGGTCTGTGAGTGCGACGCAGCCCACGCTGGCCAATGGGACACCCGCTTGGATCCGAGCGCCCCTTAGAGTCTGTGGTGCGACCGCAACGAAGTCTTGGTCGAGGTTGCGACCCTCGACGTTCTGTCGGTGCTCTCGCGCCCTCTCTAGAGAGACTCGAGCATCCTCGTGGCCCTCGAAGTTTTGCCGGTGCTCCCGCATCCTCTCCAGAGAGATCCGGGCATCCCCTCCCGCACGCCTGCGGTTGAGCTCTGCCAGGAGGTCGTCGGTCTGTGCACCCCTCACCGAGGGTGAGCGCACAGACGTTGTCGCCTCATGTTGGCGCCGGGATGACCGAGACCTGGATCTGGTCGAGCCAGAATGCGCCATGCCGAGCAACCGGTCTACATCATCCCGCCACTGCTTCATGGCCCCCGGCGAGGCCGTGGAGCTAGGAGGGTGGCACAGCAACTCTCTGGCCGCTGACAACGCCCCAGGCGCTGCCCTTGTTGGAGTCCGGGACGCCTATGCAGGCGTGTGCTGCCATGCTGCATGCACAGCAGCAGCCCTAGACGCAGGGCGATTGGACACTCGTGGCGTGGAAGATGCAGCTTCTTCCTCCACCAGGAAGCCCTAGACGCGGTGCTCAACAATTTGCACCATCATGCTGAGCCAGAAAACAAGCAAAAACCTAATGCCAAGACCCCCTACCTGGCGCGCCAAATGGCAGAGAGGAAATCCCCGGCCGGGTGGCGGAATGCACCCGCCCTAAATCCTAAGATGAGGAGGGGGCCTAAGCGTTTTGCCTGTTAGATGGATTCAGGATGAACACGCAAGAACAAGCAAGGGTTTAGAGTGTTTTGGGCCGCCAGAGCGTAATACCCTACTCCACTATGTGTTGTATTGCTCGTGAGCTTGAGTTGTGTCTAGGTTGTCTTGAGTATGAATGAGAATGCCTTATAATGAGTGTGCCCTCCCTTCTATAGTCCAAGGGAGGCATGTACAAGGGTGCTGAGTGTAACACCCCTGGTGTTACTGTTACTAAAACTTGAGCATGACATCATAAACATTGGCATTGCATATGTTTGACACACCTAGAGTGCATTTACTAGGTAAAAATTTCAAACAAGTTGTATTGTTCTGGTGTTTTGCAAATAAGACCCTGGAATAGGATACTTAACCCTAAATAGGGTTTAAAGGGGTAAAACATAACCCAAATTGAGAAAACCCAAAAGCTTTAGTGGAATAGTCATAAAATGCTCCCAAAAATGAATTTGAATCACATTTATACCCCTGAGATACCAAAAACCCTAATTGGAACCCTGGAAAACCCTAAATCCAAACCCTAGGGGCCTATGTGCAAAAACAGTGCACATTTGGACTAAAGTGTGAAAACTACTATGTTAAAGCATATAAAATCATTTGGTTCACAAATGTGTGGATTTGTAAGCAAAATCTTGGATTTTGGACTTAATTGCAAAATGGACCTCAATTGAGTTTTATACTGTCTGAATTTCAGTGTTATAAGCTCAACCTTGGAGCTTATTAACTCTTAAATCAGTAAGAATTTGCCCTAGGTCACCACACCAACTTGTAGACCAAACAAAGGAGAACAACTTTGCTTAAGAGTGTAAGCATAGTTGTTGAGAAGATATTGGAGATAATTAAGCCTAAAGTCTGGCTGTCAGACTGATTAAACTCTGAACTTCAGACTTACAGTGTAACAGAGACACCTTTGGCCTAGGATTCAACCCTGATTTAGTGCTTAATTGGGTTCAATCCCTATAGTCAAAGTGTAGCTGGTTTGTAGCTCTACAATTTTGCTGCAGAGCATTGGTTGAGTTGCCATATAAATCTAAGAGAAAAATCGATCTCAAGACAGTCTGTGAGACCGACTGAATGCCGTTTGGCCATTGTACAGTAGAAAATATCAGAAGATGCAGTATATCTCGCCGACGACGACCACCATGCACGGATTCGCGTTTTTGGTCGCCGTGATTCGTGCTGACTGAGTGGATAGCACTTGGGATCAAGCAAGGGTCCCCACCATGGATAACTACGGCCATAAACAAATCCGGCCACCGTACTGCACACGCTGCAGTGGAAGTCGATAGGCTCACCAGTGAACCGCCGCCTTCCGGCCATGTGCCACGTACCTGAGCCTCCACCGCATCACCGTGAACCCTTGTGCCTCTCCGTGGCTCGTTGGAGTGACTGCCACGGTATGCCACGGATTCACGTGCGCCAGTGCCCTTCTTCTTCCTCTGGCCGCCGCGCGTCACCGCTAAAATTCCCGGCCGCCGCTCTTGCTCCCTATAAATTGAGACCCCCGCCAGCCCCGCAAGGTCATCACCCACCCAGCCACCGGAAATCGCTAGCAATCGTTCGTTAGAGAGCTTGGATTTTAGTCTTTCCCCAAATCAAGTTTACGCCACCGCAGAACCGAGCTCGTCACGGCCAGCATGAACCAGGTCAGTTCTTACCGACTGCTCCCTTGTTTGAGTGCTCTCATGTACCCGTGATGCCCATCGACCCACTCAATTGCGCTGGGTAGCCTTAGATCACCAGGAACGCACTCATCTGTCCGTAACATCCTCGGTCACCGTGGCCAGAGAAAACCATGTGGTCATTGATGAAATTAGGTTAGGAGAATGGTTCGGGGAGGGTCCAATTCGGTGTTATCCGCTCGGGGACCCCAGTCGTTGCCCCATTCGGCCGGTCCAGGAGCTCACCGGAGTTCGGCCGCGCTCGTCGTCGTCGAGGACTTCGACGTGGAAGGAAATAGAAACCTAGGGTCCTTTCTGCAATCTGTCAGTGACGCGAAGAAATAGTAACCGAGCTCGTTCCCAGTTAGCCAAAAACCAGAGGCTCTTTTCGCAAAACAATCAGCGCGAAGAAATAGTAACCGAGCTCGTTCCCAGTTAGCCAAAAACCGAGCTCGTTCCAAGGGAGGCATGTACAAGTTGTAGAAAATGGTAGAAAAATCCTAAAAATGTCAAACTAATTTTCCTAGGTTCCTTATTTTTCATAATATTTATAAAAATAGCTGTATGATTTTTAGGACAAATAGAGAATTTTGAGTTATTTAAAATAGCATAAAACTCTGTTTCTGGATTTTTAGAAAATAGATAATAAGTCCAAAATTGTCCAAACTTTTTATATGAGCTCTACACATTATTTAGAAGCCTTGGGTAGAGTTTGGTTTGATTTGGACCTTGTTTGATAACTAGAACCAAAAACCCCCACCCCTGCCCTTTGAACTCCTTTACTGACTCCGAAAACCATAAGTTCTCGGAGTTCCGTGAAGGAAAGTTGTATTCAAGACCTTAGATAATAAATTCTTATTATCTTTGCACTCTCATGAGCATTACATGGCATTCATTCTTATATACATATATGGGTATCTTTAGAAAACGAAGAAGAAATCGAAGTAACTGAAGAGAAGACATCATCACCACCTTCGGAATCTTAGGCTGGAAACTGTTTCTACCTTGATATCTGCGGGTCTGAGCCTGACTCACGCATCAACGAGGGCAAGCCCCGGTGCATTTGCCACCTTCCTTGATGTTTTTAAAATCTTTCTCACTTGATTGATGCATTAGGTGATAGGAGTTGAATGCTTAAACAATTCCTGCATTTCCTCCCTTGAACTTGATTACCTTCCTTGAAACCCTGTTTTTACAAAAGGTTTTACTATGTTTAGTATTGCTCTAGCAAAACAAAAGGTTTTGTTTTACAAAAGATGATTGGCAAAGTGGGAAGGATGTTTTTGAAAATAAAACTCGATGGTGGATCCATCATGGCCGTGATGGGTTCAACATCGGAAAAGATGTACCTCTGCCAGGTACCAAGTTTTGGGTTTTAAATGATTAAGCTGAGACCGGGCGGGTGACTTGCACGAGAAGAGAGTCTCGGTGTAGTGTCTCCGTCTGAGTCGATTAAGGACCGTGTCGATGTAGGCTTGATGACCGAGGACCCTTTAAGTGGTCACATGCCTCGTCATGGGTAAGCCTTGCCTCGGGCAGACTAAGGCCAGAATAAGATAACACGGAATGGGCGTGGAGCGGTGGTGGGAGTAGCGTGTACCCTCCATGGCAAGAGGCTGGACGGTGGTGTATCTGTGCTCTCGGTTCGCGTGAACCTGATCTAGTCTTAAGAACCCCGGTGGTGGGTTGACATATGCAAGGTTAAGTGCTACATATGTCGTGTGATTGGAGATCCTCAGCTGAGTATAATCAATTCGGATCGCCGTACCTTCGCGGTCATGAGTACTTGGTCACTGCCATATACGTAGAATTCCAGTAAAGATAAAGGACTTGTTAAGAAAATTGGCTAGTGCTGGTGAAGTGATTGAACTAGGGTAGAAAGAACTCTAGATACAGGTAATTTTAACTAACCTGAAAATAAAACTGGATTTTTAAGGATCCACTTTAGTAAGCATTTATGCAAAACAGAGTCTTTTGATCTTCGAGATACCTTACCTTGACTCCCTTATAACCAGCATACCCTTGAGAGTCTTTTCTTTAGTCGGGTAAGACTTGCTGAGTAATTCCATACTCAGGGTTTTATTCCCTATTGTTTTTAGGTGAGGAAGCAGCAAATTTTTGTTGCTTTTGTACCAAGGTGGTGCCAAATGAAGAAAAGCAAGAATGAAGCTGCGGGAGGAACTAGTCCTCCATAAAAACTTTTATGTAAGAACTTATCGGGAGGAGTTTTTACCTCCCTTGGTATTGTAATATTAAGTATTCTGCACTCGTGTTTATATGCTGGTCTGTAATAACTAACTTTATATTACTTTCAAATAAATGTAAGTTATGTAATCGCTTCTGCATTGCTGTATCTCCGATGTTCTGTAATGTCTGCGTGACGGGTGAAACGCTCTTGGGAAAGGTAAGAAAAGCAGATACCAAACTTTTCAAGTAATTCAGGGGCATCTACAGGGTTGTCTGAGGTCCGTTGGACAAGGACAACTGTAGGTGGGTCTAATAACTTGGGAGGTTCCGTCACAGCTGGTATCGGAGCGAAGCCCTTCTCTACAGATATTATGAGGCATCTTCAAAAGGATTTTGTACAGACTTATCTAGAAAAAGATTTCTTCCATTCTTACCCCTTATATCTGAAGAATCTATATGAAAGACCAGATAGGAGGAGTGCAATGTATAGAAGGTATGAGTCAACTAAGGTTGGTTCTGTAATTATACATGCATCATGCTAAGAACCATACTAATAAAATTTCCCCTTAGAGAAATGCCGCTGCGCACGAGGAAAAACGCGCGCAAGTCAACTGGCCCGATTGGTGTACCCCGTCATCAACTCGCTCCCAGACATGACGATAGTAGTAGCGGGAGTAATGATCCAATTGGGGATCTTGAAGCCCAAGTAAATCAGCTTCAAGCGGAGCTTCAATGCAGGACAAACATATGGGTCGCGGATGGCGACAGAATAAATGAGTTAAGAAGCCACATCCGCTGCCTACAGGATCAGCTCGCTGATCGAGACTTAGCGCTTGACTGGGCGGTTCAGTCTCGTTCGCTCGCCTGGGCTAAGGAAGAAAAGGCGTGAGCCCGAGTCGAAGAACTAAGCTCAGCTATTGATAATTTGCAGGCATATTGCAATACCCTACATGAAGAAGTTCATGTACTGTATTCGCAATTGCACCCTAGTGTACCTGAAGATCCTGTCAGGGTAGAAGCCAGACCTTCTCACGAAGTGGGAGAAGCTTGTGGTGGTGAACTGGACCTTTTTAGGCCTCCTCCCTCCATGAAGTTAGTCGACGAATGGTCTCCCACGCCCGACAGTGAAGCAACTAAGAGTGATAGGAAACATGAATAGTAGAGTTGTAAAATTAGTAGTGTTATTGTATAATGGGTACTGTACTCCTGTTGTATAAAATCGAGTCTGTATCATTACTCTTGTTAATGTAAATTGGATGGTTTTTCTTTGGCATATTATATTTGTTTTCAAATGTTGTTGCCACAGATGCCGTCCAAGACCCGATCGCAGGATGCAGCCGGAACCTCCAGTGGGAGGGAGTCCACCCCAAATCCACCTCATGTCCCTCCCACACTTGCCGACGCGATTGCCGCCTTGGTAAATGCAACCGCGGACAATACCCGTTTCCTACGGGAAATGGCGGGTCAGCAATTTCAGCAGCAAGGCGGACGGGGTTATCCGCAGGGACCCCGTGAGACATCCTATTTAGACTTCTCCGAAACGCGTCCACCGCTGTTTGTTAAAGCCGAAGACCCGTTAGAGGCAGACGGATGGATTCGTGTTATCGAGCAAAAGTTTGGACTTCTGCGATGTTCTGAAACCCAGAAGCCCTTATTCGTAGCCCAGCAACTGCGCGGCCCTGCCAGCACTTGGTGGGGAAATTTTATGGCCGTTCAACCGGCCAATCATCAGATAACATGGGAAGAATTTAAGTTGGCCTTCCGCGAACATTATATACCAGAAGGTGTCCTTCACATGAAACAAGAAGAATTTATGAAGCTGAAGCAAGGAGGGGATACTGTTAATCAGTATCTCAATAAATTCAATCATTTGTCGCAGTATGCAATCGATCAAGTGAACACCGATCTGAAGAAGAAGAATTGTTTCATGCGAGGACTGAATGAAAGGATGCAAAGAAAAATGGCTACTTGCATTGACCTGACCTATGGAAGGGCTGTTAGCACAGCGCTGGCAGTCGAATCCAAATATGCAAGTTCTGGAAAGATCAAGGGGAGTGGAGGAAACAGGCCTACTCAGGGCCCTGAAAAGAGGCAACGGTTTATTATCCGGCCTGCTAATCAGGGTCGTTCTTCAGCACGTCCACCCTCCTTCCCGTTTAAACAGCCAGTATTCATCCGTCCCAACACTACCCCTACAACAACAAGTCAGCCGGGTGCCCCTGGCACTCGATTCCCTGCTCTTCCCAGTTCATCGACTGGATGTTTCAATTGTGGAAAATCTGGGCATTTTATCAAGGATTGCCCTTATCCGAAGCAAAACAAGTTAAACAATTCACAAGGATCTGGGAATTCATCTCAAGCCAAGGGAAATACTATGGGCAAAAATACAAAGAAGATGGGACGCATATATTATATGCAAGTGGCCACTACGCCGGATGGTGAACGGGTCATGATGGGTACGTTCCTTGTGGCCAATCATCCCGCAATTATTCTCTTTGATTCTGGTGCTTCCCATACATTCATCAACAAGAAATTTGTGGAGCAACATTGCATTTCATACCATGAATCAAAAGAGGGGTTTAAAATTCAGTCACCTGGGGGACAAATCTTTACTAGAGAAGTGGCCTATCAAGTGCCCGTAACATTGGCCGGACGGGACTTTTCTACTAATATGATAGTTCTGAATGGCCAAGACATAGATGTGATTTTGGGCATGAATTGGCTGGCCCGACATAAAGCAATCCTCAACACTAGTCAGAGAACCATCAGGTTGAGTCATAATCAAGAAGAAATTCTTTTGTCTATCCCCATTCCAGCCAAAATTACTGGCAGAGTTTATGAAGCCATTATACCGGAAGTCAAGGATATTCCGGTGGTATGTGAGTTCCCAGATGTCTTTCCGGAGGATTTGCCTGGATTGCCACCCGAGAGAGATGTAGAGTTTGTAATTGAATTGAAGCCCGGTACGACTCCCATTTCTCGAAGATCGTACCGTATGCCTCCAAATGAGCTGGCGGAACTGAAGATTCAGTTACAAGATCTACTATCAAAAGGATTCATCCGACCAAGCTTGTCACCATGGGGTTGTCCGGCCATATTCGTCAAGAAGAAGGATCAAACTTTACGGATGTGTGTGGATTATCGACCCCTGAATGAGGTCACTATCAAGAACAAGTACCCTCTTCTGCGGATTGACATTTTATTTGATCAACGGACCGGGGCGAGGGTATTCTCCAGGATTGATCTCAGATCGGGCTATCATCAGATCCGTATTCAGCCCGAGGATATACCAAAGACCGCATTCACTATGCGGTATGGGTTATTCGAGTACCTGGTAATGTCTTTCGGACTGACAAATGCTCCTGCCCACTTCACTTATTTGATGAACTCGGTATTCATGCCCGAGTTGGACAAGTTTGTGGTGGTCTTCATTGACGATATTCTAATTTATTCCAAGAATGAAGAGGAGCATGCTCAACACTTACGGACTGTGTTAACGCGCTTGAGAGAACATCAATTATATGCCAAGTTCAGTAAGTGCGCATTTTGGCTGGAAGAAATTCAATTTCTGGGACATGTTCTATCTGCCAGGGGGATTGCGGTAGATCCCAGCAAAGTCAAGGACATTTTGGAGTGGAAACCCCCAACCACCGTTCACCAAGTCCGAAGTTTCCTTGGACTGGCTGGTTATTACCGTCGATTTATACCAGATTTTTCTAAACTTGTGAAGCCAATCACAAGTCTATTGAAGATTGATACTAAATTCAATTGGTCTTCCAACTGTAATGAAGCTTTTGAGAAATTGAAGATATTATTAACCACTGCTCCGGTATTGGCTCAACCAGATATTAACAAGCCATTTGATGTGTATTATGATGCATCTGGCAGTGGTCTCGGCTGTGTATTAATGCAAGTGGACCGAGTAATTGCGTATGCTTCAAGGCAGTTACGCCGACATGAGGGGCATTATCCTACTCATGATCTGGAGCTAGCTGCAGTGGTTCATGCTCTGAAGATATGACGTCATTATCTACTGGGAAATGTCTGTCATATTTACACAGACCACAAAAGTTTGAAATATATCTTTACCCAGTCTGAACTCAACATGAGACAAAGGAGATGGCTTGAGCTTATTAAAGATTATGAACTGGAGATCCATTATCACCCAGGCAAGGCTAATGTAGTGGCAGATGCACTCAGTCGCAAGGCCTCCTGCCATTGTCTAACTATGAGGACTCCTGACATTACGTTGTGCCAGGAGATGGAGAATTTAAACCTGGGTATAATTCAACATGGGACTTCAAATCACTTGAAGCTTGAGTCAGTCATCCTGCAAAGGATAATCGACGCACAAAAGAATGATGAAGGCATAAAACATATTCGTGAAAGGATTGAAGCCGGCAAAGCCAATTGCTTCCGAAAATATGATCAAGGGGTTGTATGGTTCAACAACCGCATAGTTGTGCCGAAAAATAAAGAAGTCCGCCAGCAAATTCTTGATGAGGCACATCTTAGTCGCTATTCTATTCATCCCGGAAGCACTAAGATGTATCAAGATCTAAAACAACATTATTGGTGGACAAAGATGAAGATTGAGATTGCACGCTATGTAGCTAAATGTGACATTTGCAGACGTGTCAAGGCCATACACCTAAAAGCTGCCGGTCCATTACAGTCTCTACCAATACCAACATGGAAATGGGAAGACATAAGTATGGACTTTATTGTGGGATTGCCCAGGACCACAAAGGGGTATGACTCTATTTGGGTTATCATTGATCGACTTACCAAGATCGCCCACTTCCTCCCGGTCAAAGTAAAATATCCAGTCATCACCTATGCAGAATTATACATTGCTCGTATTTTCAGTTTGCACGGTGTTCCGAAGACTATAGTGTCGGATCGTGGACCTCAATTCGTATCCAAATTCTGGGAAGAACTTCATAAATCCCTAGGTACTAAATTGCTCCATAGTTCGGCCTATCATCCTCAAACAAGTGGGCAGACTGAGAGGGTTAATCAAATACTCGAAGATATGCTACGGGCATGTGTGCTGGACTTCTCACAGAAATGGGATGAATGTTTACCGTTAGCGGAATTCTCATATAATAATAGCTATCAAGAAAGCATCAAGATGGCACCCTTTGAAGCTTTATATGGACGACGATGTCGAACTCCGCTAAGTTGGTCTAAACCAGGTGAAAGGTACTTCTTCATGCCTGACCTGGTAAAAGAAACTGAAGAAAAGGTTCAGAAAATAATTCGTAATTTGAAGAAAGCTCAAACCCGTCAAAAGAGTTATGCAGACCGGCGACGACAACCCTTATACTTTCTAGTAGGAGATTATGTCTACTTGAAAGTTTCTCCAATGAAGGGTATATCGCGTTTCGGGGTTAAAGGAAAGCTTGCACCCCGGTACATTGGTCCTTTCCCTATACTTGAGCAATGTGGACCAGTGGCGTACCGACTTCAACTGCCCGAAACACTGTCTGCTGTACATAATGTGTTCCACGTGTCTCAATTGAAGAAATGTCTTTGGGTTCCAGATCGAACAATTGAAGTGACAGATGTTGTCCTTGAGCCGAACTTGACATATTCTGAGCACCCTATTCGAGTTTTGGATCAAAAGGATAGGATTAACCGAAGAAAAACTCTCAAGTTTTACAAGATACAGTGGAACCAACATTCCGAAGATGAGGCTACTTGGGAAACTCAAGACTTCTTAGATAAGAATTTCCCAGGCTTTTTAGCCTCTTGTAATTTGTAAAGTATACAACATTGTTGTAATAAAGGAGTGAGCCCCAAACCAACCCCTGCCTTGTACCAAAACTTAGGAAATAAAATGTGAAGCATTTCCTTTTCCATTACTTACCCTAGGACTTTTAATCTCGGGACGAGATTCTTTTATGGGGGGAAGGATGTAACACCCCTGGTGTTACTATTACTAAAACTTGAGCATGACATCATAAACATTGGCATTGCATATGTTTGACACACCTAGAGTGCATTTACTAGGTAAAAATTTCAAACAAGTAGTATTGTTCTGGTGTTTTGCAAATAAGACCCTGGAATATGATACTTAACCCTAAATAGGGTTTAAAGGGGTAAAACATAACCCAAATTGAGAAAACCCAAAAGCTTTAGTGGAATAGTCATAAAATGCTCCCAAAAATGAATTTGAATCACATTTATACCCCTGAGATACCAAAAACCCTAATTGGAACCCTGGAAAACCCTAAATCCAAACCCTAGGGGCCTATGTGCAAAAACAGTGCACATTTGGACTAAAGTGTGAAAACTACTATGTTAAAGCATATAAAATCATTTGGTTCACAAATGTGTGGATTTGTAAGCAAAATCTTGGATTTTGGACTTAATTGCAAAATGGACCTCAATTGAGTTTTATACTAAATGTGAATTTCAGTGTTATAAGCTCAACCTTGGAGCTTATTAACTCTCAAATCAGTAAGAATTTGCCCTAGGTCACCACATCAAACTTGTAGACCAAACAAAGGAGAACAACTTTGCTTAAGAGTGTAAGCATAGTTGTTGAGAAGATATTGGAGATAATTAAGCCTAAAGTCTGGCTGTCAGACTGATTAAACTCTGAACTTCAGACTTACAGTGTAACAGAGACATCTTTGGCCTAGGATTCAACCCTGATTTAGTTCTTAACTGGGTTCAATCCCTATAGTCGAAGTGTAGCTGGTTTGTAGCTCTACAATTTTGCTGCAGAGCATTGGTTGAGTTGCCATATGAATCTAAGAGAAAAATCGATCTCAAGACTGTCTGTCAGACCGACTGAATGCCGTTTGGCCATTATACAGTAGCAAAATATCAGAAGATGTAGTATATCTCGCCGCCGACGACCACCGTGCACGGATTCGCGTTTTTGGTCGCTGTGATTCGTGCTGACCGAGTGGTTTGCACTTGGGATCAAGCAAGGGTCCCCACCATGGATAACTCCGGCCATAAACAAATCCGGCCACCGTACTGCACATGCCGCAGTGGAAGTCGATAGGCTCGCCGGTGAACCGCCGCCTTTCGGCCATGTGCCACGTACCTAAGCCTCCACCGCATCACCGTGAACCCTTGTGCCTCTCCGTGGCTCGTTGGAGTGACTGCCACGGTAGATGCCACGGATTCACGCGCGCCAGTGCTCTTCTTCTTCTTCCTCTGGCCACCGCGCATCACCGCTAAAATTCCTGGCCGCCGCTCTTGCTCCCTATAAATTGAGCCCCCCGCCAGCCCCGCAAGGTCATCACCCACCCAGCCACCGGAAATCGCTAGCAATCGTTCGTCAGAGAGCTTGAATTTTAGTCTTTCCCCAAATCAAGTTTCCGCCACCGCAGAACCGAGCTCGTCGCGGCCAGCGTGAACCAGGTCAGTTCTTACCGACTGATCCCTCGTTTGAGTGCTCTCATGTACCCGTGATGCCCATCGACCCACTCAATTGCGCTGGGTAGCCTTAGATCACCGGGAACGCACTCATCTGTCCGCAACATCCTCGGTCACCGTGGCCTAAGAAAACCATGTGGTCATTGATGAAATTAGGTTAGAGGAATGGTTCGGGGAGGGTCCAATTCGGTGTTAGCCGCTCGGGGACCCCAGTCGTTGCCCCATTCGGCCGGTCCAGGAGCTCACCGGAGCTCGGCCGCGCTCGTCGTCGTCGAGGACTTCGACGTGGAAGGAAATAGAAACCTAGGGTCCTTTCTGCAATCTGTTAGTGACGCGAAGAAATAGTAACCGAGCTCATTCCCAGTTAGCCAAAAACCCGAGGCTCTTTTCGCAAAACAGTCAGCGCACGCGCGTGGGCGCGGGCGCATTTTCCCCTGGACTTGGGCCGCCTGGGCTGGAATCGGCCCAGCACTGTTCCAGTTTTTCCTTTTTCTTTTTCAGTAGAACTTTGAAAAGTTGTAGAAAATGGTAGAAAAATCCTAAAAATGTCAAACTAATTTTCCTAGGTTCCTTATTTTTCATAATATTTAATAAAAAATAGTCGTATGATTTTTAGGACAAATAGAGAATTTTGAGTTATTTAAAATAGCCTAAAACTCTATTTCTGGATTTTTAGAAAATAGATAATAAGTCCAAAAATGTCCAAACTTTTTATATGAGCTCTACACATTATTTAGAAGCCTTGGGTAGAGTTTGGTTTGATTTGGACCTTGTTTGATAACTAGAACCCAAAACCCCCACCCCTGCCCTTTGAACTCCTTTACTGACTCCGAAAACCCTAAGTTCTCGGAGTTCCGTGAAGGAAAGTTGTATTCAAGACCTTAGATAATAAATTCTTATTATCTTTGCACTCTCATGAGCATTACATGGCATTCATTCTTATGTACATATATATGGGTATCTTTAGAAAACGAAGAAGAAATCGAAGTAACTGAAGAGAAGACATCATCACCACCTTCGGAATCTCAGGCAGGAAACTGTTTCTACCTTGATATCTGCGGGTCCGAGCCTGACTCACCCATCAACGAAGGCAAGCCCTGGTGCATTTGCCACCTTCCTTGATGTTTTTAAAATCTTTCTCACTTGATTGATGCATTAGGTGATAGGAGTTGAATGCTTAAACAATTCCTGCATTTCCTCCCTTGAACTTGATTACCTTCCTTGAAACCCTGTTTTTACAAAAGGTTTTACTATGCTTAGTATTGCTCTAGCAAAACAAAAGGTTTTGTTTTACAAAAGATGATTGGCAAAGTGGGAAGGATGTTTTTGAAAATAAAACTTGATGGTGGATCCATCATGGTCGTGATGGGTTCAACATCAGAAAAGATATACCTCTGCCAGGTACCAAGTTTTGGGTTTTAAATAATTAAGCTGAGACTGGGCGGGTGACTTGCACGAGAAGAGAGTCTCGGTGTAGTGTCTCCATCTGAGTCGATTAAGGACCGTGTTGATGTAGGCTTGATGACCGAGGACCCTTTAACTGGTCACATGCCTCGTCATGGGTAAGCCTTGCCTCGGGCAGACTAAGGCCAGAATAAGATAACACGGAATGGGCGTGGAGCGGTGGCGGGAGTAGCGTGTATCCTCCGTGGCAAGAGGCTGGACGGTGGTGTATCTGTGCTCTCGGTTCGCGTGAACCTGATCTGGTCTTAAGAACCCCGGTGGCAGGTTGACATATGCAAGGGTTAAGTGCTACATATGTCGTGTGATTGGAGATCCTCAGCTGAGTATAATCAATTCAGATCACCGTACCTTCGCGGTCATGAAGACTTGGTCACTACCCTATACGTAGAATTCCAGTAAAGATAAAGGACTTGTTAAGAAAATTGGCTAGTGCAGGTGAAGTGATTGAACTAGGGTAGAAAGAACTCTAGATACAGGTAATTTTAACTAACCTGAAAATAAAACTGGATTTTTAAGGATCCACTTTAGTAAGCATTTATGCAAAACAGAGTCTTTTGATCTTCGAGATACCTTACCTTGAGTCCCTTATAACCAGCATACCCTTGAGAGTCTTTTCTTTAGTCAGGTAAGACTTGCTGAGTAATTCCATACTTAGGGTTTTATTCCCTATTGTTTTTAGGTGAGGAAACAGCAAATTTTTGTTGCTTTTGTACCAAGGTGGTGCCAAATGAAGAAAAGCAAGAATGAAGCTGCGGGAGGAACTAGTCCTCCATAAAAACTTTTATGTAAGAACTTATCAGGAGGAGTTTTTACCTCCCTTGGTATTGTAATAATAAGTATTCTGCACTCGTGTTTATATGCTGGTCTGTAATAACTAACTTTATCTTACTTTCAAATAAATGTAAGTTATGTAATCGCTTCCGCATTGCTGTATCTCCGATGTTCTGTAATGTCTGCGTGACGGGTGAAACGCTCTTGGGAAAGGTAAGAAAAGCAGATACTGAACTTTTCAAGTAATTCAGGGGCATCTATAGGGTTGTCTGAGGTCCGTTGGACAAGGACAACTGTAGGTGGGCCTAATAACTTTGGAGGTTTCGTCACACTGAGCCCTGACTTGTGGGCCCAGGAACATAACGGATGTAATACTTGGAGCAACTAATGCTAGTCGCTAGTGCAATCTTCCTGCGTCCTGGTTTCCGCAGTCTGCGTAGCATTGGCGTGCAGTGGAAGCTTCCCTGGCAACGTACGAGTGATGATGAACACACTGCACGCGGCAGCATGGGCGTATCGCCTGCCATCAGAATGGATAGGCATGCCGCCTGCCAGCGACATGGATAGGTCTCATTAAATGCTGAGGCGACACATCGCTTGTCAGGTGGCGCGCCTTATCCGCAATAAATGCAGGGGCCACACAAATCGGAGGCCTTACGTCAGGCTCTGCCCGCTGGCTTACGTCACGCGCGGTAGGCCACGTGGCAGCATCGGGTCTCCGCCTGGGCGGGGAGCGGTAGCGTTATGCGGACAGGTCCGCACCAGGCTGGGCCTGGACACGTGTCGGCACTGGACCCCTGCCTGAGCAAGGCCTGGGTATTCTCTGCCCTAGAGTCCCGGGACCCGGCTGTGGGTAGTCCGGACCCCACACAGAGGGGTCCGGGACCCGTCCTGGGGGTCCGGGTTGCACTCGTGGGGGTTCTGGACCTTGCCCGGAGGTCCGACCTATATGTGCAGGGGTCCGGCACTTTCCGTTGGGGGTCCGGACCCACTGTCGGCATCTTAGAGTATATCGTCTTCCCTGGCCACGTGGCGACCCCGGAGCCGTCCACGTGGAGGAGTCGGGTGCTGTTCACCACGCGACTAGAGATAGCCGCGTGGGCACCACGTTTTCATGCTGTAGTAAGGGGTACCCCTGTTTCAGGGTACCGACAGGGACATTGTTGAGTTTGGAGCGCAGGTACCTAATGTGGGGGACGAAGGCTACGACTCGAACGAGGTCGCCTAAATTAGGCACTTTAACTCCCAAGCCACAATTATACTCCTCGCCTCCTTGTGTCGAGAGGAGTATAATAAGGTGCAAGGGTTAAAGAGTGCCAAAGAAATTTGGGATATGCTCAAGACGGCACACGAAAGGGACAAGGTGACCAAGATCACCAAGCGCGAGACGATCGAGGGAGAACTCGGTAGATTCATCCTCAACAAGGGAGAGGAGCCACAAGCAATGTACAACTAGCTTAGGACCTTGGTCGACCAAGTGCCCAACCTCGGGAGCACCAAGTGGGATGACCATGAAATGGTCAAGGTTATTCTTAGATCACTTGTTTTTCGTAATCCCACTCAAGTGCAACTAATTCGTGTAGACCCTAGATATAAACAGATGTCTCCCGAGGAGGTAATTGGCAAGTTTGTGAGCTTTGAACTTATGATCAAAGACTCCAAACATATTGTCAACTTGGAGCAAGGCGCCACCTCTACACCCAAGGTGCAACCCGTCGTATTCAAAGGGACAGAAGAGAAGAAAGAGGAGTCTACATCAAGTAGACTTCCGATCGACGCCTCCAAGCTCGACAACAAGGAAAATGGTGCTCATCATCAAGAGCTTCCACCAAATCCTCAAGCATAGGAGGGGGAAGGACTATAGACCCCGCTCCAAAAGGGTGTGCTACAAATGTGGTAAGCCCGATCATTTTATTGCTAAATGTCCAATGTCTAGTGATAGTGACAGGGGCGAAGACAAGAAGGGGAAGAAGAAGGAAAAGAAGAGGTACTACAAGAAGAAAGGCGGCGATGCCCACGTATGTCGGGAATGGGACTCCGACTAGAGCTCCACTGACTCCTCCTTCGACGAGGACGTCGCCAACATCGCCATCAACAAGGGTCTCCTCTTCCCCAACGTCGGCCACAAGTGTTTCATGGCGAAGGATGGCAAGAAAAAGAAGGTACAATCTAGAGCCACCCCCAAATATACAACATCTAGCGATGAGGGTAGCACTAGTGAAGATGAAGATGATTTGCTTACTCTTTTTGCCGACCTCAACATGAAACAAAAGGAAAAATTAAATGAATTAATAGAAGCTATTCATGAGAAGGATGATCTCTTGGAAAGCCAAGAGTACTTCCTTATTAAAGAAAACAAAAAACATGTTAAGGTAAAAAATGCTTATGCTCAGGAAGTAGAAAAATGTGAAAACTTGACTAAGGAGCTTAACATTTGCCATGATTCTATTTCTAACCTTAGGAATGAAAATGCTAGCTTAATTTCTAAGATTGAAAAGTTAAATGTTTGTAATGATTCAATTTCCAGTCTTAGAAATGAAAATGCTAGTTTGGTTTCTAAAATTAAAGAATTGAATGTTTGCAATGATTCAATTTCCTGTCTTAGAAATGAAAATGCCATGCTAAAATCTAAGATAGATGAATTAAATGTTTGTAAACCCTCTACATCTACTGTCGAGCATGTTTCAATTTGCACTAGATGTAGAGATATTAATGTTGATGCTATAAATGATCACGTTGCTCTAATTAAACAACAAAATGATCATATAGCTCAATTAACTGCTAAAATTAATGACATGAAATTGAAAAGGAAAAGTTTAAATTTGCTAGAAGCATGCTCTATAATGGAAGACGCCCTGACATTAAGGATGGCATTGGTTTCCAACAGGGAAGCAATGTCAAGCTTAATGCCCCTAAAAGATTGTCAAATTTTGTAAAGGGCAAAGCTCCCATGGTTCAGGACAATGAGGGCTATATTTTATATCCTGCTATATATCTTGAGCACAAGATTAGTAGAATTCATGCTAGGAAACCTCATAATGTTTCTCACCATGATTTTATGTATAAAAATGAGGCTTCTAGCTCTAGGCATTCTACACATGTTAAAATGCCTAAAAAGAAAACTCCTGCTGCATCAAATGAGCATATTGTTTCATTTAAGACTTTTGATGCTTCATATGTGCTTACTAACAAATCAGGCAAAGTAGTTGCTAAATATGTTGGGGGCAAACACAATAGCTCTAAAACTTGTGTTTGGGTACCCAGGGTGCTTGTTTCTAATGTGAAAGGACCCAAGACCGTTTGGGTACCTAAGAACAAGGCCTAAATTGTTTTGCAGGTTTATGCATCTGGGGGTTCAAGTTGGATAATTAATAGCGGATGCACAAACCACATGACAGGGGAGAAAAGAATGTTCTCCTCCTATGAGAAAAACGAAGATCCCCAAAGAGCTATCACATTCGGGGATGGAAATCAAGGTTTGGGCAAAGGACTTGGTAAAATTGCTATGTCACCTGACCATTCTATTTCCAATGTTTTTCTTGTAGATTCTCTAGATTACAATTTGCTTTCTATTTCTCAATTATGCAAAATGGGCTACAACTGTCTTTTTACAGATGTAGGTGTTACTGTCTTTAGAAGAAGTGATGATTCAATAGCATTTAAGGGAGTGTTAGAGGGTCAGCTATATTTTGTTGATTTTGATGAGAACACAGCTGAACTCAACACTTGTTTAATTGCTAAGACTAATATGGGTTGGCTCTGGCATCACCGACTAGCCTATGTTGGAATGAAGAATCTTCACAAGCTTCTAAAGGGAGAACACATTTTGGGACTAACAAATGTTCATTTTGAGAAAGACAGGGTTTGTAGCGTATGTCAAGCAGGAAAGCAAGTTGGCGCTCATCATCCACACAAGAACATCATGATGACCGATAGGTCGCTCGAGCTACTCCACATGGATTTATTTGGCCCGAACGCTTACATAAGCATCGGCGGGAGTAAGTACTATCTTGTTATTGTGGATGATTATTCTCGCTTCACTTGGGTGTTCTTTTTGCAGGAAAAATCACAACCCCAAGAGACCTTAAAGGGATTCTTGAGACGGGCTCAAAATGAGTTCGGATTAAGGATCAAGAAAATAAGAAGCGATAATAGGACGGAGTTCAAGAACTCTCAAATCGAAGGCTTTCTTGAGGATGAAGGCAACAAGCATGAGTTCTCTTCTCCCTACACACCTCAACAAAATGGTGTAGTGGAGAGGAAGAATAGAACTCTATTGGATATGTCAAGGACCATGCTTGATGAGTACAAGACTCCGGACCGGTTTTGGGCTGAGGCGATTAACATCGCCTGCTACTCCATCAACCGGCTCTACCTTCACCGAATCCTCAAGAAGACATCATATGAACTCCTCACCGGTAAAAAGCCCAATGTTTCATATTTTAGAGTCTTTGGTAGAAAATGTTTTATTCTTGTTAAAAGAGGTAGAAAATCCAAATTTGCTCCTAAGGCAGTAGAAGGCTTTTTACTAGGATATGACTCAAACACAAGGGCATATAGAGTCTTCAACAAATCCATTGGATTAGTTGAGGTTTCTTGTGACATTGTGTTTGATGAGACTAATGGCTCCCAAGTGGAGCAAGTTGATCTTGATGAATTAGATGATGAAGAGGCTCCGTGCGTCGCGCTAAGGAACATGTCCATTGGGGATGTGTGTCCTAAGGAATCCGAAGAGCCTACACAAGCACAAGATCAACCATCATCTTCCAATCAAGCATCTCCACCAACTCAGATGAGGATCAGGCTCAAGACAATGAAGATGAAGATCAAGAGGATGAGCCACCTCAAGAGGAGGACAAGGATCAAGGGGGAAATGAAGTTGATAAAGACAAGGAAGATGATCAAGAAATACAGGGACAAAGACCGCCACACCCAAGAGACCACCAAGCAATTCAACGAGATCACCCCATCAACTCCATCCCTGGTGACATTCATTAGGGGGTAACCACTAGATCTTGAGTTGCACATTTCTATGAACATTACTCTTTTGTGTCCTCTATTGAGCCATATAGGGTGGAGGATGCACTAAGAGATTCGGATTGGGTGCTGGCTATGCAAGAGGCGCTCAACAACTTGTGGCCAAAATGTTGTAGGTATCAAGTGGGTATTCCGCAACAAGCAAGATGAGCATGGTGTAGTGACAAGGAACAAAGCCCGACTTGTGGCCAAAGGTTATTCACAAGTCAAAGGTTTGGACTTTGGTGAAACTTATGCACCCGTAGCTAGGCTTGAGTCAATTCGTATATTACTTGCCTATGCTACTTACCATGGCTTTAAGCTTTATCAAATGGACGTGAAAAGTGCCTTCCTCAATGGACCAATCTAGGAAGAGGTCTATGTTGAGCAACCTCCCGGCTTCGAAGATAGTGAGTACCCTAACCATGTGTATAAACTCTCAAAGGCGCTTTATGGGCTCAAGCAAGCCCCAAGAGCATGGTATGAATGCCTGCGAGATTTCCTTATCACTAATGGCTTCAAAGTCGGAAAAGTCGATCCTACACTCTTTACTAAAACTATTGCAAAAGATTTGTTTGTATGCCAAATTTATGTTGATGATATCATATTTGGGTCTACTAACAAATCTACTTGTGAAGAGTTTAGTAGGATCATGATACAAAAATTCGAGATGTCTATGATGGGGGAGTTGAAATATTTCCTAGGATTTCAAGTCAAGCAACTCCAAGAGGGCACCTTCGTCAGCCAAACAAAGTACATTCAAGACATACTTAACAAGTTTGGAATAAAGGATGCCAAACCCATCAAGACACCCATGGGAACAAATGGGCTTCTCGACCTCGACACGGGAGGTAAGTCCGTAGATCAAAAGGTATACCGGTCGATGATAGGATCTTTACTCTATTTATGTGCATCTCGACTGGATATTATGCTTTCCGTATGCATGTGTGCAAGGTTCCAAGCCGATCCTAAGGAAGTTCACCTTAGGACCGTGAAAAGAATCATGAGAAATTCAGTTTATACTCCTAAGTTTGGTCTTTGGTACCCCAAGGGATCTACTTTTGATTTGATAGGATATTTCGATGTCGATTGGGCAGGGTGTAAAATTGATAGGAAGAGCACATCAGGGACTTGTTAGCTTCTTGAAAGGGAAATGTGCCCTTGGGCCACTTCTAAGTGTTTTGGTGATTGAGTGCCAACACATGTGCTTAATTGTGAATTTATGTACATAGATGAACAAGGTGCAAATCATGAGATAAAGGTATGTTTCTAAACCTTAGTACATTGGTTTTGTGGACTAACATATTTGTCTAAGTGTTAGAAACAGGAAGAGAGAAGAGGAGAAATGACTCAGCCAAGTCCCAGCTCGGTCTGGAGCACCGGACTGTCCGGTGTGCACCGGACAGTGTCCGGTGCGCCAGGTCGACTCGGCTCGAACTGGCCGCTCTCGGGAATTCGCCGACGGCGTACGGCTAAAATTCACCGGACTGTCCGGTGTGCACCGGACTGTCCGGTGAGCCAACGGTCGGCCAGGGCCAACGGTCGGCCGCGCAATCGGCGCGGGACACGTGGCCGAGCCAACGGTCGGAAGACGGCACCGGACTGTCCGGTGTGCACCGGACTGTCCGGTGCGCCAACGGCTCGCAGATCCACGGCAGTCTTCCAACGGTCGGAAGCGCCAGAAAAGGAAACAAATCGGGCACCGGACAGTGTCCGGTGTGCACCGGACTGTCCGGTGCCCCCGACGACAGAAGGCCAGGATAGCCTTCTAGAATTGCTCTCAACGGCTCCTAGCTGCCTTGGGGCTATAAAAGGAGCCCCTAGGCGCATGGAGGAGACACACAAGCAACTCTTGAGCATTCTTGATCATCCACACAAGTTCTTTGCGCATTCGTTTGTAATTCTGAGTGATTCGAGCTCTGTTCTAGTGTGAACTCTGAGATAGTCATTCGAGCTCGAGTCTTGGCCGTGTGTGTGCGCTTTTGTTGTGGATTTGTGTGTGTTGCTTCCCTCCCTTACTCTGTGCTTTCTTTGTGATCATATACTTGTAAGGGCAAGAGACTCCAATTTGTGGAGATTCCTTGCAAACGGGATAGTGAAAGGAACAACAAAACAACGTGGTATTCAAGTGGGTCTTTGGACCGCTTGAGAGGGGTTGATTGCAACCCTCGTCCGTTGGGACGCCACAACGTGGAAGTAGGCAAGCATTGGCTTGGCCGAACCACGGGATAAACCACCGTGTCACCTCTGTCTTGATCTCTTGTGGTATTGTGTTTTGTTGAGACTTCACCTTAGCCACTTGGCAATAATCGTGCTAACACTTAACAAGTTTGTGGCTTAAGTTTGAAGTTTTTACAGGATCACCTATTCACCCCCCCCTCTAGGTGCTCTCAATTGGTATCAGAGCCGTTCTATTCACAAAGGGACTAACCGCCCGAATAGATGGATCCTAAGGGGAAGGGTATAGTGATCAACGACAAAGAGAAGGAGACCTTCGTCAACGAGCCGAAGGACGACAAGCCTAACGACTCCGGCTCGGGTCAAAGACGGAAGGAAGGGAAGAAGAAGAAGACTAGGCGCATCAAGGAGATCGTCTACTACGACAGCGACGAGTCTACTTCTTCCCAAAAGGATGAGGACCACAACGACTACGAGAGGAGAAAACCGGTTAATTCGAACTTTTCCTTTGATTACTCTCGTATTCCGCAAAGTTCACATTCTCATTTGCTCTCCATTCCACTTGGCAAGCCCCCACACTTTGATGGAGAGGACTACGGATTTTGGAGTCACAAAATGCGTAGTCACCTATTCTCTCTCCATCCTAGTATATGGGAGATTGTAGAGAGTGGAATGCACTTTGATAGTTCGGATAGTCCCATGTTCATTAATGAACAAATTCATAAAAATGCACAAGCTACTACTGTTCTTCTAGCTTCCTTGTGCAGGGATGAATACCATAAGGTGAGCGGCTTGGACAACGCCAAGCAAATCTGGGACACCCTCAAGATTTCTCATGAGGGGAACGACGTCACCTTACTCACCAAGATGGAGTTGGTGGAGGGCGAGCTTGGACGGTTCGCGATGATAAGGGGCGAGGAGCCAACGCAAACGTACAACCGGCTCAAGACCCTTATCAACAAGATAAGAAGCTACGGGAGCACGCGATGGACGGACCACGACGTCGTCCGCCTAATGCTCAGGTCCTTTACCGTACTTGATCCTCATCTCGTGAACAATATTCGTGAGAATCCCAGGTACACGATGATGACGCCCGAGGAAGTGCTTGGAAAATTCGTAAGCGGGCGGATGATGATCAAGGAGGCAAGATACGTCGACGAGGCGTTGAACGGTCCGATCAACGAGCCGCAACCCCTTGCTCTCAAGGCAACACGAAGCAAGGAGGCGCTACCTAGCAAGGTGGCACAGATTGAGGCGGCTGGCCTTAATGATGAAGAGATGGCTCTCATCATTAAAAGATTCAAGACGGTGCTTAAAGGTCACAAGGGACAACCAAGCAAGACCAAAGCCAAGGGGAAGCGCTCATGCTTCAAATGCGGTAAGCTTGGTCATTTCATTGCTAACTGTCCCGATAATGAAAGTGACCAGGAAAAGGGGAACAAAAGAGAGAAGAAGAAGCAATACAAGAAGGCAAAAGGCGAGGCGCATCTAGGAAAGGAGTGGGACTCGGATTGCTCCTCCTCCGACTCCGACAACGAAGGACTCGCCGCCACTGCCTTCAACAAATCGGCTCTCTTCCCCAACGAGCGTCTCACTTGCCTTATGGCAAGGGAAAAGAAGGTGAGTATTCAAGACTCCACTTATGCTTCTTCTAGTGATAGTGAGTCTAGTGATGATGACATAGATTATTCTTGCCTGTTCAAGGGCTTAGATAGATCTAAGATAGATAAAATCAATGAATTGATTGATGCATTGAATGAAAAGGATAGGCTTTTAGAAAAGCAAGAAGATTTATTGTATGATGAACATGATAAATTTGTAGAGGCACAAAAATCATATGCTTTAGAAGTGAAAAGAAATGAAATGCTTTCTAGTGAAATATCTTCCTGTCATGAAACCATTTCTACCTTAAGAAGTGTTAATATTGATTTAAGTGCTAAACTAGAAGTAGCCAGTAAATCAAATTCTTGTGTTGAACATGTTGAAATTTGTACTAGGTGTAAGGATTTTGATGTTAATGCTTGTAGTGAACACCTAGTTCTAATTTCCAAATTAAGTGATGAAGTGGCTAGTCTTAATGCCCAACTTAAGACTAGCAAGAATGAAGTTGATAAAATAAAATTTGCAAGGGATGCCTACACGGTTGGTAGACACCCCTCAATTAAGGATGGGCTTGGCTTCAAGAGGGAAGCCAAGAACTTAACAAGCCATAAGGCTCCCGTCTTCATCAAGGAGAAAGGGAAGGCCCCTATGGCTAATAGTGCTAAAAAGAACCATGCTTTTATGTATTATGATAGGAGACATGCTAGAAATGCTTATAATCATTTTGATTCACATGTTTATGATTCTCATGCAATGTTTGCTTCTAGTTCTTCTTATAATCATGGTAGAGATATGTGTAGGAGAAATGTTGTACATATGCCTAGGAGATATATTGCTCATGTACCTAGAAAGAATGTTATTCATGCTCCTAGGAAAGTAGTGAATGAACCTTCTACCATTTATTATGCTTGTAATGCTCCCTTTGCTATTTGTAGAAAGGGTAAGAAGGTAGTTGCTAGGAAATTAGGGGCTAGATGCAAGGGAGATAAATCTTGCATTTGGGTCCCTAAAGACATTTGTGCTAACCTTGCAGGACCCAACATGAGTTGGGTACCTAAGACCCAAGCCTAAATTTGCCTTGCAGGTTTATGCATCCGGGGGTTCAAGCTGGATTATCGACAGCGGATGCACAAACCATATGACGGGGGAGAAGAAGATGTTCACCTCCTACGTCAAGAATAAGGATTCCCAAGATTCAATTATATTCGGTGATGGGAATCAAGGCAAGGTAAAAGGGTTAGGTAAAATTGCAATTTCTAATGAGCATTCTATATCAAATGTATTCTTAGTGGAAAGTCTTGGATATAATTTGCTATCTGTTAGTCAATTATGTCAAATGGGATACAATTGCCTTTTTACTAATGTAGATGTGTCTGTCTTTAGAAGATGTGATGGTTCACTAGCTTTTAAGGGTGTACTAGACGGCAAGCTTTATTTAGTTGATTTTGCAAAAGAAGAGGCCGGTCTAGATGCATGCTTAATGGCTAAGACTTGCATGGGCTGGCTGTGGCATCGCCGCTTAGCACATGTGGGGATGAAGAACCTCCACAAGCTTCTAAAGGGAGAACACGTGATAGGTCTAACAAATGTTTATTTCGAAAAAGATAGACCTTGTGCAGCTTGTCAGGCAGGTAAACAAGTTGGAGGAGCACATCACAGCAAGAATGTGATGACCACGTCAAGACCTCTGGAGCTGCTGCATATGGACCTCTTCGGACCCGTCGCCTATCTAAGCATAGGAGGAAGTAAGTATGGTTTAGTTATTGTTGATGACTTTTCTCGCTTCACTTGGGTGTTCTTTTTGCAGGATAAGTCTGAAACCCAAGGGACCCTCAAGCGCTTCCTCAGGAGAGCTCAAAATGAGTTTGAGCTCAAGGTGAAGAAGATAAGGAGCGACAACGGGTCCGAGTTCAAGAACCTTCAAGTGGAGGAGTTTCTTGAGGAGGAAGGAATCAAGCACGAGTTCTCCGCTCCCTACACACCACAGCAAAATGGTGTGGTAGAGAGGAAGAACAGGACGCTAATCGATATGGCGAGGACGATGCTTGGAGAGTTCAAGACCCCCGAGTGCTTTTGGTCGGAAGCCGTGAACACGGCTTGCCACGCCATCAACAGGGTCTACCTTCACCGCCTCCTCAAGAAGACGTCATATGAGCTACTAACCGGTAACAAACCCAATGTATCGTACTTTCGTGTTTTTGGGAGCAAGTGCTACATTCTAGTGAAGAAGGGTAGAAATTCTAAGTTTGCTCCCAAAGCTGTAGAAGGGTTTTTATTAGGTTATGATTCAAATACAAAGGCGTATAGGGTCTTCAACAAATCTTCGGGTTTGGTTGAAGTCTCTAGCGACGTTGTATTTGATGAGACTAATGGCTCTCCAAGAGAGCAAGTTGTTGATTGTGATGATGTAGATGAAGAAGATGTTCCGGCGGCCGCTATACGAACCATGGCGATTGGAGACGTTCGGCCACAGGAACAGGATGAACGTGATCAACCTTCTTCCTCAACGACGGTGCATCCCTCACCTCAAGACGATGAACAGGTTCATCAAAAGGAGGCGTGTGATCAAGGGGGAGCACAAGATGATCACGTGATGGAGGAAGAAGCGCAACCGGCACCTCCAACCCAAGTTCGAGCGATGATTCAGAGGGATCATCCCGTCGACCAAATTCTGGGTGACATTAGCAAGGGAGTAACTACTCGATCTCGATTAGTTAATTTTTGTGAGCATTACTCTTTTGTCTCCTCTATTGAGCCTTTCAGGGTAGAGGAGGCCTTGCTAGATCCGGATTGGGTGTTGGCCATGCAGGAGGAACTTAATAACTTCAAGCGCAACGAAGTTTGGACGCTGGTGCCTCGTCCCAAGCAAAATGTTGTGGGAACCAAGTGGGTGTTCCGCAACAAACAGGACGAGCACGGGGTGGTGACGAGGAACAAGGCTCGACTTGTGGCAAAAGGTTATGCCCAAGTCGCAGGTTTGGACTTTGAGGAGACTTTTGCTCCTGTGGCTAGGCTAGAGTCCATTCGTATCTTGCTAGCATATGCCGCTCACCATTCTTTCAGGTTGTACCAAATGGATGTGAAGAGCGCGTTCCTCAACGGGCCAATAAAGGAGGAGGTGTACGTGGAGCAACCCCCTGGCTTCGAGGATGAGCGGTACCCCGACCACGTGTGTAAGCTCTCTAAGGCGCTCTATGGACTTAAACAAGCCCCAAGAGCATGGTATGAATGCCTTAGAGATTTCTTACTTGCAAATGCTTTCAAGGTTGGGAAAGCCGATCCAACTCTTTTCACTAAGACTTGTAATGGTGATTTGTTTGTGTGCCAAATTTATGTCGATGACATAATATTTGGTTCTACTAATCAAAAGTCTTGTGAAGAGTTTAGCAGGGTGATGACGCAGAAATTCGAGATGTCGATGATGGGCGAGTTGAACTACTTCCTTGGGTTCCAAGTGAAGCAACTCAAGGACGGCACCTTCATCTCCCAAACGAAGTACACGCAAGATCTGCTGAAGCGGTTTGGGATGAAGGACGCCAAGCCCGCAAAGACTCCGATGGGAACCGACGGACACACCGACCTCAACAAAGGAGGTAAGTCCGTTGATCAAAAAGCATACCGGTCAATGATAGGATCTCTACTTTATTTATGTGCTAGTAGACCGGATATTATGCTTAGCGTATGCATGTGTGCTAGATTTCAATCCGATCCTAAGGAGTGTCACTTGGTGGCGGTGAAGCGAATTCTTAGATATTTAGTCGCTACGCCTTGCTTCGGGATCTGGTATCCAAAGGGGTCTAACTTTGACTTGATTGGGTACTCAGATTCCGACTATGCTGGATGTAAGGTCGATAGGAAGAGTACATCGGGGACGTGCCAATTCTTAGGAAGGTCCCTGGTGTCATGGAATTCTAAGAAACAAACCTCCGTTGCCCTATCCACCGCTGAGGCCGAGTACGTTGCCGCAGGTCAGTGTTGCGCGCAACTACTTTGGATGAGGCAAACCCTCAGGGACTTTGGCTACAATCTGAGCAAAGTCCCACTCCTATGTGACAATGAGAGTGCTATCCGAATAGCGGAAAATCCTGTTGAGCACAGCCGCACAAAGCACATTGACATCCGGCATCACTTTCTGAGAGACCACCAGCAAAAGGGAGATATCGAAGTGTTTTTTGTTAGCACCGAGAACCAGCTAGCCGATATCTTTACCAAGCCTTTAGATGAGAAGACCTTTTGCAGGCTGCGTAGTGAGCTAAATGTCTTAGATTCGCGGAACTTGGATTGAATTGTAGCATACATGTATTTATGCCTTTGATCATGTTCTTTCTGCATTTTGTTGCTTATTATGGTGCTCAAGTTGTACAAACACTCCCTGGACCTCACAAGTCCGTTGCAAAGTGATGCACATGTTTAGGGGGAGATGTGTTACAACTTGACCCTTTGAGACTAACCATATGTTTGAGTTTGCTTGTGTTAGTCACAAAGGAGAATTGAAAGGGAAAAGGTGGACTTGGATCATACAAGACTTCCACTGCACTCCGATGAGAGGGTAAATTATTCCAAGTCCATCTCTGACCTCTTATTGCCATTTGCTCTTAATTGAAGATTTTGGTGAGGCAATGGGGTTAAAGGGCCACAATTGATCCCGTTTTGGTGCTTGATGCCAAAGGGGGAGAAAATAAAGGCCAAAGCAATAAATGGATCAGCTACCACTTGAGAGATTTTGAAAATAGTAGAATAGAGTTTTTTGATTTGTCAAAATTCTTAAGTGGTCTCTCTTGTCAAAAGTTGGCTTCTTGTGGGGAGAAGTATTGATTATGGGAAAAAGGGGGAGTTTTTGAAATCCTTGATCAATCTCTTTTTGAATGACTCTCTTTATGCTTAAACATGTGTGTTTAACTTAGAGATAGAGATTTGTGTTTGATTTGCAAAAACAAACCAAGTGGTGGCAAAAGATGATCCATATATGCCAAAATTGATTCAAAATAAATTTAAGTGTTATTTGAATTGAGTTTGCACTTGTTCTAGTGGCTTTATGTTGTGTTGGCATAAATCACCAAAAAGGGGGAGATTGAAAGGGAAATGTGCCCTTGGGCCACTTCTAAGTGTTTTGGTGATTGAGTGCCAACACATGTGCTTAATTGTGAATTTATGTACATAGATGAACAAGGTGCAAATCATGAGATAAAGGTATGTTTCTAAACCTTAGTACATTGGTTTTGTGGACTAACATATTTGTCTAAGTGTTAGAAACAGGAAGAGAGAAGAGGAGAAATGACTCAGCCAAGTCCCAGCTCGGTCTGGAGCACCGGACTGTCCGGTGTGCACCGGACAGTGTCCGGTGCGCCAGGTCGACTTGGCTCGAACTGGCCGCTCTCGGGAATTCGCCGACGGCGTACGGCTAAAATTCACCGGACTGTCCGGTGTGCACCGGACTGTCCGGTGAGCCAACGGTCGGCCAGGGCCAACGGTCGGCCGCGCAATCGGCGCGGGACACGTGGCCGAGCCAACGGTCGGAAGACGGCACCGGACTGTCCGGTGTGCACCGGACTGTCCGGTGCGCCAACGGCTCGCAGATCCACGGCAGTCTTCCAACGGTCGGAAGCGCCAGAAAAGGAAACAAATCGGGCACCGGACAGTGTCCGGTGTGCACCGGACTGTCCGGTGCCCCCGACGACAGAAGGCCAGGATAGCCTTCTAGAATTGCTCTCAACGGCTCCTAGCTGCCTTGGGGCTATAAAAGGAGCCCCTAGGCGCATGGAGGAGACACACAAGCAACTCTTGAGCATTCTTGATCATCCACACAAGTTCTTTGCGCATTCGTTTGTAATTCTGAGTGATTCGAGCTCTGTTCTAGTGTGAACTCTGAGATAGTCATTCGAGCTCGAGTCTTGGCCGTGTGTGTGCGCTTTTGTTGTGGATTTGTGTGTGTTGCTTCCCTCCCTTACTCTGTGCTTTCTTTGTGATCATATACTTGTAAGGGCAAGAGACTCCAATTTGTGGAGATTCCTTGCAAACGGGATAGTGAAAGGAACAACAAAACAACGTGGTATTCAAGTGGGTCTTTGGACCGCTTGAGAGGGGTTGATTGCAACCCTCGTCCGTTGGGACGCCACAACGTGGAAGTAGGCAAGCATTGGCTTGGCCGAACCACGGGATAAACCACCGTGTCACCTCTGTCTTGATCTCTTGTGGTATTGTGTTTTGTTGAGACTTCACCTTAGCCACTTGGCAATAATCGTGCTAACACTTAACAAGTTTGTGGCTTAAGTTTGAAGTTTTTACAGGATCACCTATTCACCCCCCCCCTCTAGGTGCTCTCACTTCTGGGGAGATCCATGCTGTCTTGGGCATCAAAGAAACAAAACTCAGTAGTTCTTTCCACCGCCGAAGCCGAGTACATTGCCGCAGGCCATTGCTGTGCACAATTACTTTGGATGAGGAAAACCCTCAAGGACTATGGCTAAAAACTGGGCAAAGTCCCTCTCCTATATGATAATGAGAGTGCAATCCGCATGGCGGATAATCCCGTTGAACACAGCCACACTAAGCACATAGACATTCGATATGACTTTTTGAGAGATCACCAACAAAGGGGGGAAATCGAAATTGCTTATGTTAGCACCAAAGAACAATTAGCCGATATCTTTACCAAGCCGTTAGATGTGAAAACCTTTAGCAAACTTAGGAATGAGCTAAATATTCTTGATTCTCGGAATTTTGATTGAAACATTGCACACATAGCTATTTTATATACCTTTGATCATATCTCTTTCATTTGGCACAAATGCATCTTTCTTATTCTCATCATGTCAAAGCTAAGACTAATATGGTTCAATGAGCATCTTTTGTATTAAGTCTTAGATTGAAAGGGAAATGGAGTATTCGGCAAAGACATCGCTTCCACTCAACTCCATCGGTATTATCTACCCTTTGCCGGTATTCCATCATCTCTTCGATTGGTATACTCTTTCACTCACATTTCTTTTATCAATGGGGGAGAAAATATAAAAAGGGCTCTCAAGAGTCTCCGTTTTTGGCGATTAATGCCAAAGGGGGAGAAAGTATTAAGCCCAAAGCAAAAGGACCGCACCACCGCCTAATTTTAATTGTGTTTTGAAAATTTTTAATTGGTATAATTCAAATCGGTATTGTTTTAAACCTCAATTGGTATCTTGTTAGGACAACCTTTTCAATTAGTATGTTTATTTTCAATTGGTATATATAAAGATAAATTTTCAAATTGGTATCTATTAAAACCCTCTTGAAAACTAAGAGGAGAATTTCATTCAGGGGAAGTTTTGTTTAGTCAAAGGAAAAGCATTTGAAACAGGGGGAGAAATTTCAAATTGTTGAAAATGTTTCTTGCAATCTTATTCATATACCTTTGACTATTTGCAAAAGACTTTGAAAAGATTTTCCAAAAAGAGTTGCAAAAACAAAACAAGTGGTGTAAATGTGGTCCAAAATGATAAATAAAAGAAAGCAATCCATTCAAATCTAGGGAGATTATCAATTGGTTTAATTCTAAGTAACCTATGCACTTACCTTATGCAAACTAGTTCATTTCTGCACTTTATATATTTGCTTTGGTTTGTGTTGGCATCAATCACCAAAAAGGGGGAGATTGAAAGGGAAATAGGGTTAACCGTTTCCTGCAATTAATTTTGGTGGTTGAATGCCCAACACAAATATATGGACTAACTAGTTTGCTCTAGAATACAAGTTCTACAGGTGCACAAAGGTTCAACACAAACCAATAAATATTCAAGTTAGGGATCAAATCCAAAGGAGAAAAGAAACCAGAGTGTGCTAAGGAACGACGCACCGGACAGTCTGGTGTGCCACCGGACAGTGTCCGGTGCACCATGACTGTACAACTCAAACCAGCCACTCTCGGGTTTCTTCAGACGCACTTCGCTATAATTCATCGGACTGTCCGGTGTGCCACCGGACTATCCGGTGCACCGGCGGAGCAACGACTATCCAGCGCAACGGTCGACTGTAACGGCACCCTGACAGCGCTACAGTGGAGAACAGTGTGCGGCAGAGTCAGAGCGCAGAGTCAGAGGCGCACCGGACAATGAACAGGACTTGTCCGGTGTGGCACTGGACTGTCCGGTGCCGCAAAAGAACAAAGCCTCCAACAGTCGACTGAGTCAGAACCCTAACGGTTGGGTGATGTGGCGGCGCACCGGTCAGTGTCCGGTGGCACACCGAACTGTCCGGTGCGCCCATCGACAGCAGCCTTCCCCAATGGCTTGTTGGTAGTTGAGGGCTATAAATACCCCCCCAACCACCACAACTCCAAGCATCCAAGTCTTCTAAAGTTTTCATTCAATACAAGAGTTAGTGCATTCACTCCTAGACACAAATCAAAAATCAAAACCTCTCCAAGTGCCAAATTCATTCCAACCACCTAGTGACTTGAGAGAGTATTTGCTTGTGTTCTTTGTGCTCTTGTTGCTTGGATCGCTTTCTTCCTTCCTCATTCTTGCTTCCAAGAGACTTGTAATCAAAGCAAGAGACACCAAGTGTGTGGTGGTCCTTGCGGGGTCTAAGTGACCCATTTGATTAAGGAGAAAGCTCACTCGGTCTAAGTGACCATTTGAGAGAGGGAAAGGGTTGAAAGAGACCTGGTCTTTGTGACCACCTCAACAGGGACTAGGTTCTTTAGAACCGAACCTCGGTAAAACAAATCATTGTGTTCATCTGCTTTATTTCTTGGTTGATTTGTTTTCCCCCTCTCTCCCGGACTTGATATTTGTTCTGACGCTAACCTCGGCTTGTAGTGTGTGTTTAAAGTTGTAAATTTCAGATTCCGCCTATTCACCCCCCTCTAGGTGAAGTTCACATAGGTTTTGCTCTAGGGATTTAATTGTGGCCTAGTTTAGAGAAAGTTTTTAGAAGTCCTAATTCACCCCCTCTTAGGCGTCACCGTTTCCTTCAATTGATATCAAGGCCTTGTTTGGCTCATTTGAAACATTTTAGCTTCACCGCTAATTGAGCCGAAGTTTTTTAAGGAAGAGGATGGATACCCATAGGTCACCACACTTCGATGGCACTAACTTCTCATATTATAGTGCTAGAGTGGCTAGTTACCTATAAGTCGTTGATCTAGGTGTTTGGAGAGTCACTCGTGACGAGATGAAACCACCCAAATATCTTGAGAAACCCACCACGAGTGAGGAAAAAGAAATTCATTTGAATGCTGGAGCCAAAAATTTCTTGTATGAATCTCTTAGCATGGAAATTTTCAATCAAGTTTTTACATTAAAAACTGCTAGTGAGATTTGGCTAAAATTGCATGAACTCCATGACGGCACATCCAATATCTGTGAGCAAAAACATTGTCTAGCTTTAAATGATTATAATTCTTTTGCCATGAAAGAAAATGAGCTTGTTAGAGACATGTACTCTCGTTTAAATCTAACCATCAATAAGCTCAATTATATTGACATTAATAAGCTAGGTGATGCGGACATTGTAAGGAAGATTATCTCACTACTACCATAACAAAGATATGGGAGCATCATCACCATTCTTCACAACATGGAGGACTTGAATACAATGACCCCGACAATTGTGATCGGAAAGATTGCGGCATTTGAAATGTCACGAAAAATGGGTCGATAAGAGAAGCCAACTACTTCAAGGTCATATGCTTTTGCATGTAATGAAAAGAGCAAGTGAAAGCTCTCTTGTGGGTTTTGGTGTTTAGATGAAAACCCAATTAAAGGACTAACAAGTGTGCTAAGTGTTGAACAGGTGCTTAATGCAAAGCTAACAGGGTTCAACACAAGTGAACAAGTGTGATGGTCCAAAGACTAGATTATCTATAGATAATGGACATCACAAGTAAAATGGACATTGCTTAAGTGAGACTCGATGTGCGTAACTCAGAGACAACCGATCAAGCCAAGGATGGAGGCAAGAAGAGCTTCGAGGTACCGAGTGCACGGGAGAAGGTCAAGGAGACCATGAACCCAAAGCCAGGGGTGAAGAAGAAGACTTGCAAAGTCAAGGTTGATCGAGTTAAGAAGAGTTATGGTGCATCAAGGATCACTACATAAGGACATGACTTACAACCAATGAGGCAACATCTACAGTTATATGGTGTAAGCCATAAGGCTCAAGATCAAGCTCGGGAAGTAAACAAGGGGGTTGGAGCTCAGATATGTCAATCTAGATCAAGTCAAGTTGACTTAATAGTTTAGAGTCCAACATCGACCTCAAACATGCCAAATTGGGTAAAACGATGAAAAAGGTTAAGTATGTAAGGTTTGAGTGTTCAACCATTTTGCATACACCTCTTACTACAAGTTTGGTGCCTTGGTTTGCTCTCTAACTCTTTCTGTAGAGAAAGTGCCATTCTAATCTCTGCTTGAGGAGAAACAAAAAGCTAGGAGAAGAACAAGAAAGAGGTAAGTTTCTAAGACTAAATCAATTGGATTATACTCTAAATATGTTTGTTTAAGTCTCAGGAAAATCCTCCCAAAAGTTGAAGTCAAACGGAGAAAGAACGGAGGAAAAAGCTCTTAGTGTGCTGTTGGCTGGTGCACAGGATAGTGAATAGTAGCTGTCCGGTGCACAAGACAGTGAATAGTAACACTGTCCGGTGCGCAGGACAGTGAATAGTCATACTATCCGGTGCACATGATAGTGAATAGTGACATGTCTGGTGCACAGGACAGTGAATAGTAACCTGTCCGGTGCACCAACGGCTAGCTCTTCCAGAGGAGGAAACTGTCAATCAGATCTATTACTGAGAGCACCTAGAGGGGGGTGAATAGGTGATCCTGTAAAAGCTTAAACTCAAAGCCACAAACTTGATTAAGTGTTAGCGCAATGAAGCCAAGTGGCTAGAGATGAGTTCTTGCAAAACACAATAACCACAAAAAGATCAACACAGAGAGGCACAGTGGTTTATCCCGTGGTTCGGCCAAGTCCAACACTTGCCTACTCCACGTTGTGGCGTCCCAACGGACGAGGGTTGCACTCAACCCCTTTCAAGCGGTCTAAAGACCCACTTGAATACCATGGTGTTTTGCTTTCGTTTCACTATATCCCGCTTGCGAGGAATCTCCACAACTTGGAGCCTCTCGCCCTTACAATTTGATTATCACAAAGAATCACGGAAGTAAGGATGGGATGAGCAACACACACAAGACACAAAATCAGAACAACAATACGCACACAAGTCACAACTCGAGCTCTCAACACAACTCGAAGAGTTCTCTACTCAAATGGAGCTCTAGTTGCTATCACAAAGAATCAAATGCGCGGAAATGAAGTCTTGGTGCTTAGGAATGCTCAAGGGATGCTTGGTGTTCTCCTCCATGCGCCTAGGGGTCCCTTTTATAGCCCCAAGCCAGCTAGGAGCCGTTGAGAGCAATCCAGGAAGGCAATTCTTGCCTTCTATCGACTGGCGCACCGGACAGTCCAGTGCACCACCGGACACTGTCCGGTGCGGATTTCTTTCCTATTCTGGCACAGCCGACCGTTGGAGACTTGGAGTCGTTGGCGCACCGGACACTGTCCGGTGCACACCAGACAGTCTGGTGCTCCCATCCGACCGTTGGCTCGGCCACGCGTCACGCACGGATTGCGCGACCGACCGTTGGCGCGCCCGACCGTTGGCTCACCGGACAGTCCGGTGCCTCACCGGACAATTCAGTGAATTATAGCCATACGCTGTTGACTTGGTTCCCGAGAGCGGCGACTTCGCCGCAGCCGACTCACCGGACACTGTCCGATGCACCACCGGACAGTCCGGTGATTTTTAGCCGTACGCCGCCATCGAGACCCGAGAGCAGCCAGTTGATCAGACGCCAGCCTGGCGCACCAGACACTGTCCGGTGCACCAAGACTGAGCAGAGTCTTGGCTGCTCGAGCCAAGTCATTTCCAATAGTATTTTCTCTGATTCTAACACTTAGACAAATATGTTAGTACACAAAAACCAATGTACTAAGTCTAGAATCATACCTTTGTGTTGACTTTGCACTTCTTCCACCATTTGGCATAGTTTCACACTTAAACCATTTGTGTTGGCACATGATCACCAAAATACTTAGAAATGGCCCAAGGGCACATTTCCCTTTTAATCTCCCCCATTTTTGGTGATTTATGCCAATACAACAAAAAGCAACTAAAAGAAGTGCAACATCAATGCAAATGAGAACACAAATTTGTTTTGATTCAATTTTGGCATATTTGGATCATTCTTTGCCACCACTTGGTTTGTTTTTGCAAATCAAACTCAATTTCCTATCTCTAAGTCAAACACACTTGTTGAGGCAGAGGTATTTCAAGAGAAATTGATCAAGAATTCAAAAACTCCCCCTTTTTCCCATAATCAACCATTATCCCAACAAGAGACCAACATTTGACAATAAGAGACACTAAGAGTATTTTGACAAACCAAAAGCTCTAATTCTATTATTTTCAAAATTCATAAGTGGTAGCTGATCCATTTCTTGCTTTGGCCTTATTTTCTCCCCCTTTGGCATCAAGCACCAAAACGGGATCAATCTTGGCCCTTAAACCCCATTGCTTCAACAAAATCTTCAAATAAGAGTAAAAAGGCAATAAGGGTATTGAGATGAACTTCGAGTAAGTTACCCTCTCATCGGAGTGCAGTGGAAGTCTTGCATGGTCCAAGTTCACCTTTCCCTTTCAATCCACCTTTGAGACTAAATCAGGTAAACTCAAGCACACGGTTAGCCTCAAAGGGTCAAGTTGTAGCATATCTCCCCCTAAATATGTGCATCACTCACACATAGACTTTTGAGGTTCGGGGAGTGTTTGTACAACTTGAGCACCATAAATAAACAACAATATGCATAAGGGAACATGATCAAAAAGCATAAAACACATGTATGCTACACATCAATCCAAGTTCCGCGAATCTAAGACATTTAGCTCACTACGCAGCCTGCAAAAGGTCTTCTCATCTAAAGGCTTAGTAAAGATATCGGCTAGCTGGTTCTCGGTGCTAATATAAAACACTTCGATATCTCCCTTTTGCTGGTGGTCTCTCAAAAAGTGATGCCGGATGTCTATGTGCTTTGTGCGGCTGTGTTCAACAGGATTGTCCGCCATGCGGATAGCACTCTCATTGTCACATAGGAGTGGGACTTTGCTCAGATTGTAGCCAAAGTCCCTAAGGGTTTGCCTCATCCAAAGTAGTTGCGCGCAACACTGTCCTGCGGCAACGTACTCGGCCTCAGCGGTGGATAGGGCAACGGAGGTTTGTTTCTTAGAACTCCACGACACTAGGGACCTTCCTAGGAATTGGCACGTCCTTGATGTACTCTTCCTATCGACCTTACATCCAGCATAATCGAAGTCTGAATATCCAATTAAGTCAAAGGTAGACCCCTTTGGATACTAGATCCTGAAGCAAGGCGTAGCGACTAAATATCTAAGAATTCGCTTCACAGCCACTAAGTGACACTCCCTTGGATCGGATTGAAATCTAGCACACATGCATACACTAAGCATAATATCCAGTCTACTAGCACATAAATAAAGCAAGGAACCTATCATGGACCGGTATACTTTTTGATCAACGGACTTACCTCCTTTGTTGAGGTCGACGTGTCCGTCAGTTCCCATTGGAGTCTTTGCGGGCTTGGCATCCTTCATCCCAAACCGCTTGAGCAAGTCTTGCGTATACTTCGTTTGGGAGATGAAAGTGCCGTCCTTGAGTTGCTTCACTTGGAACCCAAGGAAGTAGTTCAACTCGCCCATCATCGACATCTCAAATTTTTGAGTCATCACCCTGCTAAACTCTTCACAAGACTTTTGGTTAGTAGAACCAAATATTATGTCATCGACATAAATTTGGCACACAAATAGATCACCGTCACAAGTCTTTGTGAAAAGAGTTGGATCGGCTTTCCCAACCTTGAAAGCATTTGCAATTAAAAAGTCTCTAAGGCATTCATACCATGCTCTTGGGGCTTGCTTAAGTCCATAGAGCGCCTTAGAGAGCTTACACACGTGGTCGGGGTACCGTTCATCCTCAAAGCCAGGGGGTTGCTCCACGTACACCTCCTCCTTGATTGGCCCATTGAGGAAAGCGCTCTTCACATCCATTTGGAACAACCTGAAAGAATGGTGAGCAGCATAGGCTAACAAAATACGAATCGACTCTAGCCTAGCCACAGGAGCAAAGGTCTCCTCAAAGTCCAAACCTGCGACTTGGGCATAACCTTTTGCCACAAGTCGAGCCTTGTTCCTCGTCACCACCCCGTGCTCATCCTGTTTGTTGCGGAACACCCACTTGGTTCCCACAACATTTTGCTTGGGACGCGACACAAGTGTCCAAACTTCATTACGCTTGAAGTTGTTGAGCTCTTCCTGCATGGCCAACACCCAGTCCGGATCTAGCAAGGCCTCTTCTACCCTGAAAGGCTCAATAGAAGAGACAAAAGAGTAATGCTCACAAAAATTAACTAATCTAGAGCGAGTGGTTACTCCCTTGCTAATGTCACCCAAAATCTGGTCGATGGGATGGTTCCTTTGAATCATCGCTCGAACTTGAGTTGGAGGGGCCTGTGATGCTTCTTCCTCTTCAACTTGGACATCCTATGCTCCCCCTTGATCACACGCCTCCTCTTGAGGTACCTGTTCATCATCTTGAGTTGGGGGTTGCACCATTATTGAGGAAGAAGGCTGATCTTGTTCCTTGTGTTCCTGCGGTCGCACGTCTCCAATCGCCATGGTACGAATCACGTCCGTTGGAACATCATCCTCATCTACATCATCAAGCTCAACTTGCTCTCTTGGAGAGCCATTAGTCTCATCAAATACAACGTCGCTAGAGACTTCAACCAAACCCGATGATTTGTTGAAGACTCTATACGCCTTTGTATTTGAGTCATAACCTAACAAAAACCCTTCTACAGCTTTGGGAGCAAATTTTGAATTTCTACCTTTCTTCACCAGAATGTAGCATTTACTCCCAAAAACTCGAAAATACGAAACGTTGGGTTTGTTACCGGTTAGTAGCTCGTATGACGTCTTCTTGAGGAGGCAATGAAGGTAGACTCGGTTTATGGCGTGGCAAGCCGTGTTCACAGCTTCCGACCAAAACCGCTCGGGCGTCTTGAATTCTCCAAGCATTGTCCTCGCCATGTCTATGAGCGTCCTGTTCTTCCTCTCTACCACACCATTTTGCTGTGGTGTGTAGGGAGCAGAGAACTCGTGCTTGATTCCTTCCTCCTCAAGGTACTCCTCCACTTGAAGGTTCTTGAACTCGGACCCGTTGTCGCTCCTTATCTTCTTCACCTTGAACTCAAACTCATTTTGAGCTCTCCTTAGGAAGTGCTTGAGGGTTCCTTGGGTTTCAGTTTTATCCTACAAAAAGAATACCCAAGTGAAGCGGGAAAAATCATCAACAATTACTAAACCATACTTACTTCCCCCGATGCTAAGGTAGGCGACAGGTCTGAAGAGGTCCATATGCAGCAGCTCCAGAGGTCTTGATGTGGTCATCACATTCTTGCTGTGATGCGTACTTCCCACTTGTTTACCTGCTTGACAAGCTGCACAAGGTCTATCTTTTTCGAAATGCACATTTGTTAGTCCTAACACATGTTCTCCCTTTAGAAGTTTGTGAAGGTTCTTCATCCCCACATGTGCTAGACGGCGATGCCACGGCCAGCCCATGCTAGTCTTAGCAATTAAGCATGCATCTAGACCGACCTCCTCCTTTGCAAAATCAACTAAATAGAGTTTGCCGTCTAGTACACCCTTAAAAGCTAATGAACCATCACTCCTTCTAAAGACAGACACATCTACATTTGTGAATAAGCAATTGTATCCCATATTACATAATTGACTAACCGACAGAAGATTATAACCTAGCGACTCTACTAAAAATACATTAGAGATAGAGTGCTCATTTGAGATGGCTATCTTGCCTAAGCCTTTAACCTTGCCCTGATTCCCGTCACCGAATATGATTGAATCTTGGGAATCTTTATTCTTGACGTAGGAGGTGAACATCTTCTTCTCCCCCATCATGTGGTTTGTGCATCCGCTGTCGATAATCCAGCTTGATCCCCCGGATGCATAAACCTGCAAGGCAAATTAGGCTTGGGTCTTAGGTACCCAACTCTTGTTGGGTCCTACAAGGTTAGTGACAATAGTCTTAGGAACCCAAATGCAAGTTTTATCTCCCTTACATTTGGCTCCCACCTTTTTAGCAATCACCTTTTTATTTTTACATGAAAGAATAAACTTAGCATTGCAAGCATGAAAGACAGTGGTAGATCCATTATATACTTTTCTAGGAGCATGAGACATAACATTCTTCCTAGATCTACCATTAAAGTTTGAACTCGAAGCAATCATGGCACAAGAGTCGAACGCATTACAACTCCTATCATACTGAATATTTCTAGAATCTTTCATAGCCATATTTCTACCATGCATATAAGAACTAGAAGCAGTCATAGCATGTGAATCATAAGAATAATTCCTACAAACATTTCTAGAGAATTTCCTATCGCTATAAATGAAGGCATGATTCTTTTGATTGCTACTAGTCATAGGAGCATTCCCTTTCTCCTTAGCGGGAATGGGAGCCTTATGACTTGTTAAGTTCTTGGCTTCCCTCTTAAAGCCAAGCCCATCCTTAATTGAGGGGTGTCTACCAATAGTGTAGGCATCCCTTGCAAATTTTAGTTTATCAAATTTATCTTTGCTAGTCTTAAGTTGAGCATTAAGACTAGCCACTTCATCATTTAATTTAGAAATGGAAACTAGGTGTTCACTACAAGCATCAACATTAAAATCTTTACACCTATTGCAAATCATAACATGTTCTACACAAGAGATTGATTTATTAGCTATTTCTAACTTAGCACTCAAGTCATCATTGATACTTTTTAAGCTAGAGATAGATTCATGGCATGTAGACAATTCACATGAAAGCACTTCATTTCTTTTAACTTCTAGAGCAAGAGAATTTTGCGCACTAACAAATTTATCATGCTCTTCATACAAAAGGTCCTCTTGCTTTTCTAACAATCTATTCTTCTCATTCAAAGCATCAATTAATTCATTAATTTTATCAATTTTGGTTCTATCTAAACCTTTGAATAGACTAGCATAGTCTACTTCATCATCACTAGATTCATCATCACTTGAAGAAGCGTAAGTAACAGTATTACGAGTGCTTACTTTCTTTTCCCTTGCCATGAGGCAGGTGTCATGCTCGTTGGGGAAGAGGGATGATTTGTTGAAGGCAGTGGCGACGAGTCCTTCGTCGTCGGAGTCGGACGAAGAGCAATCCGAGTCCCACTCTTTGCCAAGGTGTGCCTCGCCTTTAGCCTTCTTGAAAGTTTTCTTCTTTTCCCTCTTCTTTTCTTGATCCTGGTCACTATCATTATCGGGACAATTAGCTATAAAGTGACCAACCTTACCGCACTTGAAGCAGGAGCGCTTTCCCTTCGTCTTATTCTTTTTGGGATGCTCCTTGCGACCCTTTAGCGCCGTCTTGAAGCGCTTGATGATGAGGGCCATTTCTTCCTCGTTGAGCCCCGCCGCCTCAACTTGCGCCACCTTGCTAGGTAGCACCTCCTTGCTACTTGTTACCTTGAGAGCAATGGCTTGAGGCTCATGAATTGGACCATTCAACGCCTCATCGACGTATCTTGCCTCCTTGATCATCATCCGCCCGCTTACGAACTTTCCAAGTATTTCCTCGGGCGACATCTTGGTGTACCTAGGATTTTTACGAATAGAATTTACAAGATGTGGATCAAGGACAGTGAAAGACCTTAGCATTAGGCGGACGACGTCGTGGTCCGTCCATCGCGTGCTTCCATAGCTCCTTATTTTGTTGACGAGGGTTTTGAGCCTGTTGTACGTTTGGGTTGGCTCCTCCCCCCTGATCATTGCGAACCTCCCAAGTTCGCCCTCCACCAACTCCATCTTGGTGAGCATGGTGACGTCATTTCCCTCATGAGAGATCCTGAGGGTGTCCCAAATCTGCTTGGCGTTATCCAAGCCGCTCACCTTATGGTATTCATCCCTGCACAATGATGCTAAAAGAACAGTAGTAGCTTGTGCATTTTTATGAATTTGTTCATTGATGAACATGGGACTATCCGTACTATCAAATTGCATTCCATTTTCTACTATCTCCCATATACTTGGATGGAGAGAGAACAAGTGGCTACGCATTTTGTGACTCCAAAATCTGTAGTCCTCTACATCAAAGTGAGGAGGTTTACCGATGGGAATGGAAAGCAAATGAGCATTGGAACTTTGTGGAATACGAGAGTAATCAAAAGAAAAGTTCGAATTAACCGTCTTCTTTTTCTCGTAGTCATTGTCGTCGTTGTCCTTTTGGAAAGAAGAAGACTCGTCGTTGTCGTCGTAGTAGACGATCTTCTTGATACGCCTCTTCTTCTTCCCGTCCTTCTTCTTATGACTTGAGCCCGAGTCAGTGGGCTTGTCGTCTTTTGGCTCATTGATGAAGGACTGCTTCTCCTTGTCATTGATCACCATCCCCTTTCCTTTAGGATCCATCCCTTCGGGCGGTTAGTCCCTTTCTTGAAGAGAACGGCTCCGATACCAATTGAGAGCACCTAGAGGGGGGGGGGGGGTGAATAGGTGATCGTGTAAAAGCTTAAACTCAAAGCCACAAACTTGATTAAGTGTTAGCGCAATGAAGCCAAGTGGCTAGAGATGAGTTCTTGCAAAACACAATAACCACAAAAAGATCAACACAGAGAGGCACAGTGGTTTATCCCATGGTTCGGCCAAGTCCAACACTTGCCTACTCCACGTTGTGGCGTCCCAACGGACGAGGGTTGCACTCAACCCCTTTCAAGCGGTCCAAAGACCCACTTGAATACCATGGTGTTTTGCTTTCGTTTCACTATATCCCGCTTGCGAGGAATCTCCACAACTTGGAGCCTCTCGCCCTTACAATTTGATTATCACAAAGAATCACGAAAGTAAGTATGGGATGAGCAACACACACAAGACACAAAATCAGAGCAACAATACGCACACAAGTCACAACTCGAGCTCTCAACACAACTCGAAGAGTTCTCTACTCAAATGGAGCTCTAGTTGCTATCACAAAGAATCGAATGCGCGGAAATGAAGTCTTGGTGCTTAGGAATGCTCAAGGGATGCTTGGTGTTCTCCTCCATGCGCCTAGGGGTCCCTTCTATAGCCCCAAGGCAGCTAGGAGCCGTTGAGAGAAATCCAGGAAGGCAATTCTTGCCTTCTGTCGACTGGCGCACCGGACAGTTCGGTGCACCACCGGACACTGTCTGGTGTGGATTTCTTTCCTATTCTGGTGTAGCCGACCGTTGGAGACTTGGAGCCGTTGGCGCACCGGACACTGTCTGGTGCACACCGGACAGTCCGGTGCTCCCATCCGACCGTTGGCTCGGCCACGCGTCACGCGTGGATTGCGCGGCCGACCGTTGGCACACCCGACCGTTGGCTCACTGAACAGTCCGGTGAATTATAGCCGTACACTGTTGACTTGGTTCCCGAGAGCGGCGACTTCGCCGCAGCCGACTCACCAGACATTGTCCGGTGCACCACCGGACAGTCTGGTGATTTTTAGCCGTACGCCGCTGTCGAGACCCGAGAGTAGCCAGTTGATCAGACGCCAGCCTGGCTCACCGGACACTGTCCGATGCACCACCGGACAGTCCGGTGCACCAAGACTGAGCAGAGTCTTGGCTGCTCGAGCCAAGTCATTTCCAATTGTATTTTCTCTGATTCTAACACTTAGACAAATATGTTTGTCGGCGTTTCGAGACCGGGGGTCCCTCAGGCCGACGAGTGAGTGCCGCGTGTCCCAGCCTAGATGGGTCGAGCGCGTGGGCGAGCGCGAAGGGGGGAAAGGAGCGAGGCGGCCGGAGACCGGCGTGAGAGAGATGGGAGTCCCGCGGCCTTCGTGTTCGTCCCGCGCCCAGGTCGGGTGCGCTTGTAGTAGGGGGTTACAAGCGTCCACGCGGGTGAGGGAAGCGAGCGGCCCCAAGAGAGCGCCTGTCCCGTCCTCGTCCCGCGCGGCCAACCCTCTCTAAGAGGGCCCTGGTCCTTCCTTTTATAGACGCAAGGAGAGGATCCAGGTGTACAATGGGGGTGTAGCAGAGTGCTACGTGTCTAGCGAGGGAGAGCTAGTGCCCTGAGTACATGCCAATGTGGCAGCCGAAGAGATCTTGGAACCCAACTAGTGTGATGTCGTGGCCGTCGGAGGAGCGGCGGAGCCTGGCGGAGGGATAGCTGTCGGCGCGGTTGCGTCCTTGCTGACGTCCTCCTGCTTCCGTAAGAGAGCTGAGAGCCGCCGTCGTCACAGGGCATGCGGGGCGCCATCATTGCCTATCTGGTGGAGACAGCCAGATGGGACACCGGTCTTGTTCTCTGTGGCCCGAGTCAGCTCGGGGTAGGGTGATGATGGCGCTTCCTGTTGACGTGGTTGGCCTACGCCCTAGGTTGGGCGACGTGGAGGCTCCTCCGAAGCCGAGGTCGAGTCTGTCCTTCATGGCCGGGGCCGAGTCCGAGCCCCTGGGTCGGGCGAGGCGGAGGTCGTTGGCAGAGGCTAGGGCGGCGTCCGAGCCCTGGGGTCGGGTGAAGCGGAGTTCGTCGTCTTCTGGGTCTTAGCCCGAGTCCGAGCCCTGGGTCGGGCGGAGCGGAGTTCGCCGTCTTCCGGGTCTTAGCCCGAGTCCGAGCCCTGGGTCGGGCGGAGCGGAGTTCGCCGTCTTCCGGGTCTTAGCCCGAGTCCGAGCCCTGGGTCGGGCGGAGCGGAGTTCGCCGTCTTCCGGGTCTTAGCCCGAGTCCGAGCCCTGGGTCGGGCGGAGCTTCCTATGGTGCCTTTGGCAGGGCCTGGCTTCCTGTCAGCATCATTCTGTCAAGTGGCGCTGCAGTCGGAGTGGCGCAGGCGGCGCTGTCCTTCTGTCAGACCGGTCAGTGGAGCGGCGAAGTGACGGCGGTCACTTCGGCTCTGCCGGAGGGCGCGCGTCAGGATAAAGGTGTCAGGCCACCTTTGCGTTAAATGCTCCTGCGATTTGGTCAGTCGGTGCGGCGATTCAGTCAGGGTTGCTTCTTAGCGAAGGCAGGGCCTCGGGCGAGCCGAAGATGTGTCCGCCGTTGGAGGGGGGCCTCGGGCGAGACGGAAATCCTCCGGGGTCGGCTGCCCTTGTCCGAGGCTAGGCTCGGGCGAGGCATGATCGAGTCGCTCGAATGGACTGATCCCTGACTTAATCGCACCCATCAGGCCTTTGCAGCTTTATGCTGATGGGGGTTACCAGCTGAGAATTAGGAGTCTTGAGGGTACCCCTAATTATGGTCCCCGACAGTAGCCCCCGAGCCTCGAAGGGAGTGTTAGCACTTGCTTGGAGGCTTTCGTCGCACTTTTTTGCAAGGGGACCAGCCTTTCTCGGTTGCATTTTGTTCCGGTGGGTGCGCGCGAGCGCACCCACTGGGTGTAGCCCCCGAGGCCTCGGAGGAGTGGTTTCACTCCTTCGAGGTCTTAATGCCTTGCGTAATGCTTCGGCTGGTCTGGTTGTTCCCTCATGCGAGCTGGTCGTAGCCCGGGTGTACGGTCGGGGCCCAAGTTCTCGGGCTGGTATGTTGACGCTGTCAACGGTTTGGCCGGAGCCGGGTTTGCGAGAGCAGCCCCCGAGCCTCTGCACAGGGCAAGAGGGCGATCAGGGACAGACTCGGCTTTTTTGCATACGCCCCTGCGTCACCTTTCCGCAAGGAGGAGGGGGGGAGAGCGCCATGTTACCCTCGATGGGCGCCGAACATGGTGTCTCCGGTGAGCTGCAAGCGGGTAATCCGAGTGGACGTCCGTGCCCCGTTTGTTAGGGGTCGGCTAGGGGCCCAGAGGCACGCCCAAAAGTACCTGCGGGTGATCTGCCGGACCCGGTCCCCTGGCGACGGGGTCCGAGGGCTCGATGCCTCCCTCCGATGGGATTCCGTTACAAGATCGCTCCTGCTGGTCTCGGAAATGTCCTAGGGTACCTCGGGAGCGCAGCCCGAGCCTTGGTTATGTATCGAACGTACCCCTGGTCATCCCTCGCTCGGCGTCTGAGGCGGCTGTGAACCCTTCGGGGGCCAGCCTTCGAACCCCTGATCAGTAATGGGCGCGGAGCCCGAGTAGCCTGAGGCGGCCGTGGAACCCTTCGGGGGGCCGGCCTTCGAACCTCTGACCAGTAGTGGGTGTAGGGCCCACGCGATCTGAGGCGGCTGTTGAACCCTTCGGGGGGCCAGCCTTCGAACCTCTGATCAGTAAGGAGGCTCGGAGCCTGGTTCCTTCACGGGGAAGGATCCCTTTCGGGGTATCCCCCTTTCCCGGTCCCTGTCGCAAGAGATAGAGAAAGAGGAAAAAGGGAAAAGGATACGAAACCGAACGACGCGGCGTACCTTCTTTGGCGCGGTTGTTTCGGCGAAGGCGAAGCGTCGCCCGCTGCTCCTGCCAGAAGCGCCGCCTGTCCAGCCGCGGAGTTAATGCGACGGGGCGAGTAGTTGGCGGGGCGGCCGTTGCGCGTGCGCGAGCCGTTCGAGGAACGGATCACGGGCGCGTTGTCTTCACGCCGTGGGAGGGGGTCCTCTTGCTGCTCCCGGATGGGACGTGAGCTTGGCTGACGACGTGACCGCTGCTCCCGCGCGCCTGCCACCGTCATTATTGCCTGCCCACTTTTGGCCGCGTTGACCGTCGCGTCAGGCTGGCGCTGCTGGGTCGCGCGCTGGGTCGCCTCGAGTCGCGGTATTGGTTCCGCAATCGAGGAGGCGCGGTGGTGGCGCAAGTGGCGGTGCAGTTGCTTGCATGCAGCATCCGGCGCGCCGGTTGCACGACGCGTGGGCCTGGGCCTCCATGCTGGCGTGTCGGGAGTCGGAGAAGCGCGTCCACTTGGCGCGGTTGCATGCCGCCTGCATGGCTGTCCGCCTCTTTCGCCCGTTGGTCTGGGCAAAAGTGGGGGGTCACTTGTAACCGCTGGGCGGTTGCAGGCACCACGCGCGGCGGTTTGGCTTCTTCTGCTCGGAGCCGGTCTGCATGACATGCGGGACCCAGCCCCCGCGCCGCAGGGGTGGGCTTTGGAGCGTGTTGGAGAAGACTCAGCCCGTGACGGTTGGGGGTGCAAGCAGGGAGAGTTGCCTTTAAAAGGAGGGTGACCCCTTTCGAAAGGCGACCGTGTCTTCTCGCTCCCTTATGCACCGCGTCTTTCCACCTTCCAAGCCCCCGGATGGGGGATACCCGCCGTCTTTTTGCCTCGTCGTTGGAGGGACGCAACTCCGTGGGAGTTGGCACCTTTCAGCCATCGTTCGGCTTCAAGGATTTTCATCATGCAGCCCGGCCGCACCCCTCCACCGGCGGTCATCCAAGATGGTGACCTCCAGCTTGATGGTGGGGGAAAGCGAGCCGGGCTGCGGCCTCTGCTCCTCCCTCAGCCTCAAGGATTTTCATCACCAGGGCTGGGGAGGAGAGTGTGCCGAGTTGGGGTCGGCCCCTTCGTGGGCGGCGGCCCGCTCCTTCACTCAGTGATTGGAGGGAAGGGCGGCCGTCGTCCGTGGCGCCGGCAACTGCACCGTGCCTGGCTTTCGGACGCAAGTGGCTTCGGAGCCGTTCACAGCGTCGGCGTCTGCCACGGCAGCTGGAAGAGGTTCTTCCGCCGGCGCTGACAGCCAAGGCCGGCCACGGGCTGACCTCCAACTCTACGGCCTTCTGCCCGTCCTTGCCTCACGAGTTTGGGCATGGGCGGGGGCCTCCTGGCAGCAGCATCCGCCCTGAGGTCAGTGCTGCCGCTGTTCGGCCCCCCGGAGCAGAAGTCGTCGTCGTCGCCGCTGCTGGAGCGGGTGACGGCGCGCCGTTCGTCGGTCTTCCGTTGCTCCGCAGGCCCACCCCTATCGAGTGGGGCTGTTCGTACCTGCGGAGGGGGGAACCGGAGTTCCGTTTGTAACGGCACTTCGAATGCCGGTGTTTTTTGTTCATTTCGGCTTTCGGGGCCTGAACATGTATGTAATTTCGGCACGGAGCCGTGTTTTTTCCTCATTTTTGAGCGCTAAGACTCGTCTGTTGATTATCTGAACCGCTTCACCAAGCATGAGTCGCCCCGTGTCAAGGTGACGAGTGAGGTATCCGTATCCCGGAGGCGTAGGAGTCCCTCGGCTCGGTCGGCCTTGCTGTCCGAGGCTCCTCTAGCTTAGTTAAAGGGACCCCTCGGCCGCTCTTCGACGAGCCGAGGCCAGGGGTAGCGATATCAGTATGAACAGAGGCGGAGTCGGCTCGAAAATGAAACCTGGTTGGCCGGAGCCTAGCCGGGTTGTCCGTTGGTGGGACCGACGTCGGAGTTGATCAGCCGAGGCCTCAGGTCGGGCTGGCGCCCTTGGGAGATGGTCGGCCGAGGCCCCAGGGGCAACCGGCCGAGCCGCCTGCTCGGGCCAGATTCCCGGAGAAGTCCCTGGCAGCGATTGCCCGGGCGTGGTGATGACATCGTCCTTCGGAGCGGAGATCCTCGGACCGCGTCGCCGTCCGAGGCTAGGTCGGGCCTCGCCGAAGGTGTCGTCGATGCCGAGGGTGTTGCTGCCCCCTTCCAGCGTCAAGACCCGAGCCTGCAGGGTCAGAGTGTCTTGTAGCGTGTGCCTTCTGCAGCCGTCGAGGCCAGAATACACGCCCTCGCTGTGTTGTAAAGCTGCGTCTCCTTTCCTCTTGTTTCGAGTATCTGGACTTTTTTGTCGGTAACAGGGATGTTTGTGTGAGTGGGAGTTGCTTCTCACGGAAGGTGATGAGTGAGGTATCCGTATCCCGGAGGCGTGGGAGTCCCTCGGCTCGATCGGCCTTGCCGCTTACTCGTACTTTCACCCGTCCATGAAGCCCTTTTTTCGAGGAAAATTTCGACGCAGAGGGGGTTCCCCCCCTTTTAGCCCCCGAGGGAGGGTCGGGCTTTGCCGGGGCGAGGCTGACCCTTCCTTGACGACTAAACTTTGCGTGGGTGCAAGGTATATGAACGACTTGAAAACATCTTAAGGGTAAAAGCAACGTAGCTGTTGGATGTTCCAAGCGTTGCCGTAGACCTCGCCTTGACTGTTGGCCAGCTTGTACGTTCCGGGCTTCAGAACTTTGGCGATGACGAATGGCCCCTCCCAGGGGGCGTGAGCTTGTGCCTCCCTCGGGCGTCTTGCCGCAGCCGAAGCACCAGGTCGCCCACCTGGAGGTCTCGGGGTCGGACCCCTCGGGCGTGGTAGCGCCGCAGGGACTGCTGATACCGCGCCGAGTGTAGTAAGGCCTTGTCCCGAGCCTCTTCCAGCTGGTCCAGCGAGTCTTCTCGGCTAGCTTGGTTGCTTTGATCGTCGTAGGCCCTCGTTCTCGGGGAGCTGTATTCCAGGTCAGTGGGCAAGACGGCCTCGGCCCCGTAGACCAGGAAGAACGGCGTGAAACCCGTGGCCCGGCTTGGCGTCGTCCTCAGGCTCCAGACCACCGAGGGGAGTTCCTTCATCCATCACTTGTCGAACTTGTTGAGGTCGTTGTAAATCCGAGGCTTGAGCCCTTGTAGAATCATGCCGTTGGCACGCTCTACTTGCCCATTCGACATGGGATGAGCTACGGCGGCCCAGTCCACCCGGATGTGGTGATCCTCGCAGAAGTCCAAGAATTTTCTGCCGGTGAACTGGGTGCCGTTGTCGGTGATGATGGAGTTCGGGACCCCGAAGCGATGGATGATGTTGGTGAAGAACGTCATCGCCTGCTCGGACTTGATGCTGTTCAGAGGTCGGACCTCGACCCACTTGGAGAATTTGTCGATGGCGACCAGCAGGTGCGTGTAGCCCCCGGGCGCCTTCTGCAAAGGGCCGACGAGGTCCAGACCCCACACAGCGAAGGGCCAGGTGATGGGTATCGTCTGCAGAGCCTGAGCGGGCAGGTGGGTCTGCTTCGCATAGAATTGACACCCTTCGCAGGTGCGGACAATTCTAGTGGCGTCAGCCACCGCCGTTGGCCAGTAGAAGCCTTGCCGGAAAGCATTCCCGACGAGGGCTCGAGGCACTGCGTGATGGCCGCAAGCCCCCGAGTGTATCTCTTGCAGGAGTTCCTGACCTTCGGCGATGGAGATGCATCGCTGGAGGATGCCCGAGGGGCTGCGGTGGTAGAGCTCCTTCTCATCGCCCAGCAGGACGAACGACTTGGCGCGTCGCGCTATCCGCCGAGCCTCGGCTCGGTCGAGGGGTAGCTCTCCTTGGCGGAGATATTGCAGATACGGGGTCTGCCAATTTCGATCAGGCGTGGCCCCGCTTCGCTCCTCCTCGACGCGCAATGCCTCGCCCTTGGAGACCGAGGGTACCTCGGGTTGAGCTGAGGGTGCCTCGGGCCGTGCCGAGGGTACCTCGGGCTGGACCGAGGGCGCCTCGGGCTCGGGAGGGTCGTCGATCTTGACGGAGGGCTGATGCAGATCCCGGGAGAAGACGTCCGGGGGAACCGTTGTTCGCCCCGAGGCTATCTTTGCCAGCTCGTCCGCGGTCTCGTTGTAGCGCCGAGCGATGTGGTTAAACTCGAGCCCGTAGAACTTGTCTTCCAGGCGCCGAACCTCACCGCAGTAGGCCTCCATCTTCGAATCGCGGCAGTGGGAGTTCTTCATGACTTGGTCGATGACGAGCTGCGAGTCGCCGCGAGCGTCGAGGCGCCGGACCCCTAGCTCGATGGCGATTCGCAATCCGTTGATCAGAGCTTCGTACTCAGCCACATTGTTGGACACCGGGAAATGGAGGCGTAGCACATAGCGTAGGTGTTTCCTGAGGGGTGAGACGAAGAGTAGGCCCGCGCTGGCTCCCGTCTTCATCAACGACCTGTCGAAAAACATGGTCCAGAGCTCCGGTTGGATCGGAGCCGTCGGTAGCTGGGTGTCGACCCATTCGGCTACGAAGTCCGCCAAGACCTGGGACTTGATGGCCTTCCGAGGCGCGAACGAGATGGTCTCGCCCATGATTTCCACCGCCCACTTTGCAATCCTGCCCGAGGCCTCTCGGCACTGGATGATCTCCCCCAGGGGGAAGGATGACACCACAGTTACCGGGTGAGACTCGAAGTAGTGTCGCAACTTCCGCCTCGTCAGGATCACTGCATACAGCAGCTTCTGAACTTGTGGGTAGCGGATCTTGGTTTCGGACAGTACCTCGCTGACGAAGTAAACCGGCCTCTGAACGGGCAATGCATGCCCCTCTTCTTGCCTCTCGACCATAATCGCGGCGCTAACCACCTGAGTGGTCGCGGCGACGTAGACCAAGAGGGCTTCTCCATCGGCTGGGGGCACCAAGATAGGCGCCTTGGTGAGGAGCGCCTTCAGGTCCCCGAGAGCTTCCTCGGCCTCAGGGGTCCAAGCGAAGCACTCGGCCTTCCTTAAAAGGCGGTACAGAGGCAGGCCTCTTTCGCCGAGGCGCGAGATGAAGCGGCTCAGGGCCGCGAGACATCCCATGACCCTCTGTACACCTTTTAAGTCCTTGATGGGCCCCATGCTGGTGATGGCTGCGATCTTCTCCGAGTTGGCTTCGATGCCCCGCTCGGAGACGATGAACCCCAAGAGCATGCCCCGGGGCACCCCGAAGACACACTTCTCGGGATTGAGCTTGATGCCTTTTGCCTTGAGACACCGGAATGTCACTTCAAGGTCAGAGAGGAGGTCGGAAGCTTTCCTTGTCTTGACTACGATGTCATCGACGTAGGCCTCGACCGTGCGTCCAATGTGTTCGCTGAACACATGGTTCATGCACCGCTGGTACGTCGCACCCGCATTCCTCAAACCGAACGGCATGGTGACATAGCAGTACATGCCGAAGGGCGTGATGAAAGAAGTCGCGAGCTGGTCGGACTCTTTCATCCTGATTTGATGATACCCTGAGTAGGCATCGAGGAAAGACAGGGTTTCGCACCCAGCGGTGGAATCCACGATTTGATCGATGCGAGGTAGAGGGTAGGGAACCTTCGGACATGCTTTGTTGAGACCAGTGTAGTCTACACACATCCGCCATTTCCCCCCTTTCTTTCTCACAAGCACAGGGTTGGCGAGCCATTCGGGGTGGAATACCTTTTTGATGAACCCGGCTGCCATTAGCCTGTGGATCTCCTCGCCTATCGCTCTGCGCTTCTCCTCGTCAAATCGGCGCAGAGGCTGCTTGACCGGTCGGGCTCCGGCCCGAATATCCAGCGAGTGCTCGGCGACATCCCTCGGTATGCCGGGCATGTCCGAGGGACTCCACGCGAAGACGTCGGCGTTCGCGCGGAGAAAGTCGATGAGCACTGCTTCCTATTTGGGCTCGAGCCCGGAACCGATCCGGATCTGCTTGGAGGCGTCGCCACTGGGGTCGAGGGGGACGGTCTTAGCCGTCTCCACTGGCTCGAAGTTGCCGGCATGACGCTTCACGTCTGGCACCTCCTTGGAGAGGTTCTCCAGGTCGGCGATGAGGGCCTCGGACTCGGCGAGGGCCTCGGCGTACTCCACGCACTCCACGTCGCATTCGAACGCATGTTTGTACGTGGGGCCGACGATGATGACCCCGTTGGGGCCCGGCATCTTGAGCTTCAGGTAGGTGTAGTTGGGGACGGCCATGAACTTCGCGTAGCATGGCCTCCCCAGCACCGTGTGGTAGGTTCCTCGGAACCCGACCACCTCGAACGTCAGAGTCTCCCTTCGGAAGTTGGAGGGTGTTCCGAAACAGACAGGGAGGTCGAGTCGTCCGAGGGGCTGGACGCGCTTCCCGGGAATGATCCCGTGGAAGGGCGCAGCGCCTGCTCGGACGGAGGACAGATCAACGCGCAGGAGCCCGAGGGTCTCGGCGTAGATGATGTTGAGGCTGCTGCCCCCGTCCATAAGGACCTTGGTGAGCCTGACGTCACCGATGACAGGGTCGACGACGAGCGGGTATTTCCCCGGGCTCGGCACGTGGTCGGGGTGATCAGCTTGGTCGAAGGTGATGGGCTTGTCGGACCAGTCTAGGTAGGCTGGCGCCGCCACCTTCACCGAGCAGACCTCCCGGCGCTCTTGCTTGCGATGCCGAGCCGAGGCATTCGCCGCGTGCCCGCCGTAGATCATGAAGCAGTCGCGGACCTCGGGGAACTCTCCTGCTTGGTGATCTTCCTCCTTGTCGTTGTCGCGGGCCCTGCCACCCTCCGCGGGTGGCCCGGCCCTGTGGAAGTGGCGCCGAAGCATGACGCACTCCTCAAGGGTGTGCTTGACGGGCCCCTGATGATAGGGGCATGGCTCCTTGAGCATCTTGTCAAAGAGGTTGGCACCTCCGGGGGGCTTCCGAGGGTTCTTGTACTCGGCGGCGGCGACAAGGTCCGCGTCGGCGGCGTCGCGTTTCGCTTGTGACTTCTTCTTGCCTTTCTTCTTGGCGCCGCACGGAGTAGACGCCTCGGGAGCATCTTCCGACGGGCGGCCCTGGGGCTGCTTGTCCTTTCGGAAGATAGCCTCGACCGCCTCCTGGCCAGAGGCGAACTTGGTGGCGATGTCCATCAGCTCGCTCGCCCTGGTGGGGGTCTTGCGATCCAACTTGCTCACCAGGTCGCGGCAGGTGGTGCCGGCAAGGAACGCGCCGATGACATCTGAGTCGGTGATGTTGGGCAGCTCGGTGCGCTGCTTCGAGAATCGCCGGATGTAGTCCCGAAGAGACTCTCCCGGCTGCTGTTGGCAGCTTCGGAGGTCCCAGGAATTCCCAGGGCGCACATACGTGCCCTGGAAATTTCTGGTGAAGGCTTGGACCAGGTCATCCCAGTTGGAGATCTGCCCCGGAGGCAGGTGCTCCAACCAGGCGCGAGCGGTGTCGGAGAGGAACAGGGGGAGGTTGCGGATGATGAGGTTGTCGTCGTCTGTTCCACCCAGTTGGCAGGCCAGGCGGTAGTCCGCGAGCCACAATTCTGGCCTCGTTTCCCCCGAGTACTTTGTGATAGTAGTCGGGGGTCGGAACCGGGTCGGGAACGGTGCCCGCCGGATGGCCCGGCTGAAGGCCTACGGACTAGGTGGTTCGGGCGAGGGACTCCGATCCTCCCCGCTGTCTGAATCACGGCTTGTGGGTAAAGTGCGCAACCTCTGCAGAGTGTTATGAAACTGATATATCAGCCGTGTTCACGGTTATGAGCGGCCAAGGGAGCTCCAGAGATTAGTGATACTTGATCAGAGACATTTTGGTACAGGTGGCAATGAGATTGATGGTTCTGATTATGATTATGGTATTGGTAAGTGGTATTCTTTCCGTTTGGAAAGGATACATTGGGCTAATAACTTGGGTTAATGTTAAAACCTGGCTCTCTACTAGTAAGTAATAACCTGACTAACTAAAAGCAACTGCTTGACTTATCCCCACATAAAGCTAGTCCACTACAGCCAAACGGGATGCTTGCTGAGTATGTTGATGTGTACTCACCCTTGCTCTACACACCAATCCCCCCCAGGTTGTCAGCATTGCAACCACTGCTCAGGAGAAGATGAAGCTGTGGAAGGAGACTTCCAGGAGTTCCAAGACTACGATGAGTTCTAGGTGTGGGTTAGCGGCAACCCCCAGTCGGCTGCCTGTGAAGGCCGCGTTATCTACGTTTCTTTTCTGCACTTTGATTTATTGTAAGAACTATATGGACGTCTCAGACGTATGATGTAATCGACTATTATTTCCCCTTTTAATACTATTTGAGCACTGTGTGATGATGTCCATGTTATGTAACTGCTGTGTACGTGAATAACTGATCCTGGCACGTACATGGTTCGCATTCGGTTTACCTTCTAAAAACCGGGTGTGACATATCCCTTGGGGAGGAGTGCGGTACATTTAGGAAACCTAACGGGTGGCTACAGCCCCGGGGAATCTTTGTAAAGGCTACGTAGTGAGACCCTGCCTATTCACCTTGGTAGTGTTTAAGGGTTTGATCAGCCCGAGGCAAGAGGGAATCACGGCTTGTGGGTAAAGTGCGCAACCTCTGCAGAGTGTTATGAAACTGATATATCAGCCGTGCTCACGGTTATGAGCGGCCAAGGGAGCTCCAGAGATTAGTGATACTTGATCAGAGACATTTTGGTACAGGTGGCAATGAGATTGATGGTTCTGATTATGATTATGGTATTGGTAAGTGGTATTCTTTCCGTTTGGAAAGGATACATTGGGCTAATAACTTGGGTTAATGTTAAAACCTGGCTCTCTACTAGTAAGTAATAACCTGACTAACTAAAAGCAACTGCTTGACTTATCCCCACATAAAGCTAGTCCACTACAGCCAAACGGGATGCTTGCTGAGTATGTTGATGTGTACTCACCCTTGCTCTACACACCAATCCCCCCCAGGTTGTCAGCATTGCAACCACTGCTCAGGAGAAGATGAAGCTGTGGAAGGAGACTTCCAGGAGTTCCAAGACTACGATGAGTTCTAGGTGTGGGTTAGCGGCAACCCCCAGTCGGCTGCCTGTGAAGGCCGCGTTATCTACGTTTCTTTTCCGCACTTTGATTTATTGTAAGAACTATATGGACGTCTCAGACGTATGATGTAATCGACTATTATTTCCCCTTTTAATACTATTTGAGCACTGTGTGATGATGTCCATGTTATGTAACTGCTGTGTACGTGAATAACTGATCCTGGCACGTACATGGTTCGCATTCGGTTTACCTTCTAAAAACCGGGCGACAGTTTTCTTGAGAGGCTTGGTTGACCCTCTGCAGTACCAACTGATGAATCACACCTTCCCGACATTCAGCACCTGATTGACAGAGCAATCATGACAGAAAGGAAGCGTAAGGAGATGGAGGATCGTAAGCACAAGATCAGTGGACCCCAGCCTGGAAGCAGCAACCGTCCTCGTTTCTCAGGCAATCAACCTCAGCAGTTCAGGCAGAACCAGCGTCCACCTCAGCAGCATCAGCAGCGTCAGCAGTATCAGCAGTTCCAAAGGCAGTATCCTCAGCATCAGTACCAGAACCGTCAGAACAATCAGTCAGGAGGTCAGTTTCAGAGGCAGAATCAGCAGACACCTCGTCTTCCTGCCCCAGCAAACCAGCAGAACAATCAGGCAGCACCAGCTCAGGTTGGAAACAGAGCATGTTTCCACTGTGGAGAGCAAGGCCACTGGGTGATGCAATGTCCGAAGAAGGCAGCCCAGCAGCAGTCAGGCCTCAATGCCCCAGCGAAGCAGAATGTGTCCCAGCCTGGAGCAGGCAACCGCCCTCAGCAGCGCTATAATCATGGAAGGCTGAACCACTTGGAAGCTGAAGCAGTTCAGGAGACCCCCGGCATGACAGTAGGTATGTTCCCAGTCGATTCCCATATTGCAGAAGTGTTATTTGATACTGGAGCAACGCATTCTTTCATTACTGCATCATGGGTAGAAGCGCATAATCTTCCAATTACTGCCATGTCAACCCCCATTCAAATTGACTCAGCTGGTGGTAGAATTCGAGCTGATAGCATATGTTTGAATATAAGTGTGGAAATAAGGGGGATAGCATTTCCCGCTAACCTTATAGTAATGGGTACTCAGGGAATAGATGTCATCCTAGGGATGAATTGGCTAGACAAGTATCAGGCAGTTATCAGTTGTGATAAAAGGACAATCAAGTTGGTGTCCCCACTAGGAGAGGAAGTGGTGACCGAGTTAGTCCCGCCTGAGCCGAAGAAAGGAAGTTGTTATCAGATGGCTGTCGATAGCAGTGAAGCAGACCCAATTGAGAGTATCAAGGTTGTGTCTGAATTCCCAGATGTGTTTCCAAAGCACTTACCAGGTATGCCACCAGAGCGGAAAGTTGAGTTTGCCATAGAGCTTCTTCCTGGAACCGCCCCTATCTTTAAGAGAGCTTACAGAATATCTGGACCAGAGTTGGTTGAGCTTAAGAAGCAGATTGATGAGCTGTCGGAGAAAGGTTACATCCGGCCAAGCACCTCGCCTTGGGCCGCCCCTGTCCTGTTTGTGGAGAAGAAAGATGGCACCAAAAGGATGTGTATCGATTATCGAGCTTTGAATGAAGTCACGATCAAGAACAAGTATCCTTTGCCCAGAATGGAAGATCTGTTCGACCAGTTGAGAGGAGCCAGTGTGTTCTCCAAGATAGATCTGAGGTCAGGTTATCATCAGCTCAGGATCCGACCTTCGGACATTCCGAAGACAGCGTTCATTACCAAGTATGGGTTATATGAGTTCACAGTGATGTCTTTTGGTTTGACCAATGCACCAGCATTCTTTATGAACTTGATGAACAGTGTATTCATGGATTATCTTGATAAGTTTGTGGTGGTATTCATTGATGACATTCTGGTTTATTCTCAAAGCGAAGAAGAGCATGCAGATCATTTGAGGATGGTATTGCAGAGATTGCGAGAGCACCGGTTATATGCAAAGTTGAGCAAGTGTGAGTTCTGGATCAGTGAAGTCCTGTTCTTGGGTCACATAATCAACAAAGAAGGATTGGCTGTGGATCCGAAGAAAGTGGCAGACATTCTGAACTGGAAAGCGCCAACGGATGCTCGAGGAATCAAGAGCTTCATTGGAATGGCAGGATATTATCGGCGATTCATTGAAGGGTTTTCGAAGATTGCGAAACCAATGACAGCGTTGCTAGGCAACAAGGTTGAGTTCAAGTGGACCCAAAAATGCCAAGAAGCCTTTGAAGCGCTGAAAGAGAAGTTGACAACAGCGCCTGTCCTAGTCTTGCCTGATGTGCACAAGCCCTTCTCTGTGTACTGTGATGCTTGTTACACAGGTTTGGGATGCGTGTTGATGCAAGAGGGAAGAGTTGTGGCTTACTCGTCCCGACGGCTGAAGGTTCATGAGAAGAATTACCCAATCCATGATCTAGAGTTGGCAGCAGTGGTTCACGCACTGAAGACATGGAGGCACTATCTGTATGGACAGAAATGCGATGTTTACACAGATCACAAGAGTCTGAAGTACATATTTACTCAGACAGAGTTGAATATGAGGCAGCGAAGATGGTTAGAGTTGATCAAAGACTATGAGTTGGAGATTCATTACCATCCAGGCAAAGCAAACGTAGTGGCAGATGCTTTGAGCAGAAAGAGTCAAGTCAATCTGATGGTCGCTTGTCCGATGCCTTATGAGTTGGCCAAGGAGTTCGACAGGTTGAGTCTCGGATTTCTGAACAATTCGCGAGGAGTCACAGTTGAATTGGAACCTACCTTGGAGCGCGAAATCAAAGAAGCGCAGAAGAATGATGAGAAGATCAGTGAGATTCGGCGACTGATTCTAGATGGCAGAGGCAAAGATTTTCAAGAAGATGCTGAAGGCGTGGTATGGTTCAAAGACCGCTTGTGTGTTCCCAATGTCCAGTCCATTCGGGAGTTGATTCTCAAGGAAGCTCATGAGACAGCTTATTCGATTCACCCTGGGAGCGTGAAGATGATTTGATGGCTAAGTACCCAGAGCTCTTTGCTAGCCAGCCCTGAATCTCGAGGGCGAGATTCTTTTAAGGGGGATAGGTTTGTAATGCCCCGAATTTTGCAGTTGAATTTTTTATTTTCTTTACTCGCCAAATTCGGGCGTTACCTTTTCTTTTCTTTTTCCCCTCGCTAAACCTTGACCTTTTCCAAAAGTTTTAGCGGGATTCGGTTTGGAATTCCCGTGTAAAGAAAAACTCTAAAAATACTTTATGTTGATTGATGCACCATGCCGAACCATGCATTTTTTGATTGCTTTGAAAGTGCAAATGCATTCATGTAGAAAGATCGGATTTCGAAAACAGGGAAATAATCTTTTCTTTTTCTTTCTCTCTCTTTCTCTCTCCTTTTTTTCTCTCTCTCCCGCGCCGTGGGCCGACCCCGGCCGGCCCAGCCGCCCCTGGCGCCCCCTCTTGGGCCTTGGCATGGCCCAGCCGCCCCCACCTCCCCTTTTCCCCTAACCCTCTCCCTCTCCCTCTCATTTTCCCTCTCTCTCTCCCTAAGCCGCCGCCCCTACCCCTGCCCTAAGCCGCCGCCGCCCCCTGCCGCCGGCCGCCCCTCGCCGTCGCTCCCCGACGCCGGTGAGCCGCCCCCCCCTCCCTCTCCTCCCTCCCCTTTTCTCTCCTCTCCCCCTCCCTGCCCGGCCAAGGCCCGGCCGCCCCCCAGCCCCAGCTCGGCCGCCCCGGCCCCAGCTCGGCCGCCCGCGCCCGCGCCAGCCCCCAGCTCGGCCGCCCCGCCTAGGGCCGGTTCAACCGCCCTAGGGCCGGTTCAACCGCCCCCCCCCCCCTCTGTTTTTTTTATTTTTTTTATTTTATTTTATTTACTTTCTGTGATCATGGTTACTTTATTTTAGGTAGGCTAATCATTGTTCATGCTATGGAAAATAGGAAGTTTAATTTAAAATTCCGTTATGCTATTGATTCACGTAGTTAATTGTTTATCCCGTGCAATGTTGATCAACTAAAAATGATTAGGTTTCCATTAGTATATATATATAACAGAATTCTTTGTTAAGAACCAATTGTAACTGATCATTAGTGCATAAGCTTTAACCCCCTGCGAGATCTTTCCCGTTTCTTTCTAACCATAACAAATGCGATGTCAAATGTCATACTTGATGCATATTCGCTTTACTTGTTCCCTTGTATGGTGTACTGTTCTTTTGTATTAAATATGTGGATGTATGTATGTTTGCGCTCGCATAGAGAACGATCCGGTCGAAGAGCCCGAGGAATTCGCAGGAGAAGCCCCTGAGCAGCAGTCGGTTGGTGGAGGCAAGTGTCCTTTGACCTATCTCTATCCTATTCATTCTTTAATTCACCTCCCGCATTACACATTTATACCTAAGGATTGACTAGCTTTTGTTATCCATGTCCTTGTTTACCTATTTGGGTCGGATTATTACTGCTTAGTCTGATGCTATTGCTCAACTCTAATCAATGAACATGATGTGATTATCTGTGATACGTTGTTTTCCCCTTCTTATTTATGATCATACTTGTGGCATTTAAGGGGACTCGAGCGGTTTCTCGAGTGCCTCTCCGTAAGGACCTGTTCAATGGATGACCGCCCGGGAAAACAGTGCAACCATGAGGGTGGAATGGGACGCCCTTAGCTGAATAATTAGAGGAACCGGGGTGTAGTTCGCTTAGCCGTTGTGCCGTCAATGGGGCTCGGTGTATGCGGCTCGCTCTGCCAAGGTTGATTTGTCCCTTGGGGAGGAGTGCGGTACATTTAGGAAACCTAACGGGTGGCTACAGCCCCGGGGAATCTTTGTAAAGGCTACGTAGTGAGACCCTGCCTATTCACCTTGGTAGTTGTTGGGGTCGTGCTTCGGTGCGCCGAAGGTCTCACACGAAGAAGCAGCTTCGGCTGGAGTCGTCTCCAAGAGATGGCCGAAGGTTCCTTTTTATGGAGCTTCGGCGTTTTAAACCGACATAGAGATAGAATGACCTTTTTATTCATATAGGTCTGAGTCAATGTTGTAAACATTTGTAAGGGGCATAATTGTAATTTGTCACAGGCCGCGACCTGTGCCTATAAATAGATGAACAGTACCTCTGTACTGTTCACGCGAACCTGTCATTTGCCTTCACATCACACTTGTATTCTTGCCTTCCTCAAGACCGAAGGTACATCTGTCAATCATATTCATTTGTATTAATAAAAATGAAAATGATTTTACGTTTATATTTGAATGTCCATTTTATACCTCATGATTTATGCGAATGCTTCATTCCATGTTGTTATGTTTACGAAGGTGCGTCCTTTGTAACCTTCGTCCAAAGTTCCTTATGTCCCGAAGGGATATAATGAAGTGGAGGACGAAGGACCTTAATATTTAACATTTTCTGTGTTGCCTTGTTCTTAACTCTTAGCATTTGAGAACAAGCCCCCAACATTGGCGCCCACCTCCGGTGAACTCACTTCCACTTTTCTGAGCTGATGGCTTCGTTCAACAACCAAGCTGGAGATGCTTCGGCTTCGAAGCTGGTGCTCCCGATAACAGGCGGTTCTTGCTCAGAGCCGGCTAACAAGAAGCAGAAGAAGGAGGCTCAGAGAAGGGTGCAGCATGTTGGAGTGCAGGGACCTTTCATCAAGTCAAAATGGTCTCATATTCCAATTACCTTCTCTCAGGAAGACCTTCAGCTTAAGGATTATCCTCACAATGATGCTATGGTTATTTCTTGCGTGATCAAAGGATTTCTGGTTCACAATGTCCTAGTTGATACAGGCAGTGCAGCTGACATTATATTTGCTAAAGCCTTCAGACAAATGCAGGAGCCCGAAGACAAGATTCATGATGCTACGCACCCTCTTTGTGGCTTCGGAGGGCGGCAGATTGTGGCACTTGGGAAGATTACCATGCCGGTAACCTTCGGATTTGTCAACAACACAAGGACTGAGCAAATTGTGTTTGATATTGTTGACATGGAGTATCCTTACAATGCTATCATTGGTCGTGGAACTCTTAACGCCTTCGAAGCAATTCTTCACCCAGCTTATCTCTGCATGAAAATACCTTCGGACCAAGGACCTATTGCTATTCATGGAAGCCAGGAAGCTGCTAGAAGGGCCGAAGGAAGCTGGACTGACTCCAAGGCAATCCATAACATAGATGGAGCTGAAGCTTGTGAACAGTATAAATTCAGGAGGGAGAAGGCAGCTTCAGCAGATCAGCCGAAGCCCATGTTATTGTGTGAGGATGTAGCAGAGCAGAAGGTGTTGTTGGGCTCGCAATTATCTGAAGACCAGGAGAAAACCTTGATAAGGTTTTTATTCAACAACAAAGATGTTTTTGCATGGTCAGCCAATGATCTTTGTGGAGTGAATCGGGATGTTATTGAACATTCGCTCAATGTTGACCCATCCTTCAGACCCCGAAAGCAGAGGCTTCGGAAAATGTCTGATGACAAGGCCGAAGGGGCTCGCAATGAAGTAAAAAGGCTCCTCAGTGCAGGAGTTATCAGAGAAGTGAAGTACCCAGAGTGGCTAGCTAACACTGTTATGGTGAAGAAGGCCAATGGCAAGTGGAGAATGTGTATTGATTTCACAGATCTCAACAAGGCTTGTCCGAAGGATGAATTTCCGCTGCCAAGGATAGATTCTTTAGTTGATGCAGCAGCTTCTTCGGAGCTCATGAGTCTCCTGGACTGCTACTCAGGCTATCATCAAATCTGGATGAAGAAGGAAGATGAGCCGAAGACTAGCTTCATAACTCCAAGTGGTACATATTGCTATCTTCGGATGCCTGAGGGGCTCAAGAATGCTGGAGGGAGTTTCAGCAGAATGACTGCGAAGGTTCTCCAATCTCAGATAGGCAGAAATGTGTTGACCTATGTTGATGACATTATCGTAAAGAGCACGAAGCAAGAAAATCATATTGCTGATTTGCAGGAGACCTTCGCCAGCTTCAGACAGGCTGGTCTGAAGCTGAATCCAGAAAAATGTGTCTTCGGAGTGAAGAAGGGCAAATTTCTTGGATGTCTAGTTTCAACGAAGGGAATCGAAGCTAACCCAAATAAAATCGAAGCTATACTTCGGATGGAGCCACCAACCACAAGAAAGGGGGCCCAAAGATTGACAGGAAGGCTGGCATCTCTCAACAGATTTATATCCAGATCAGCAGAAAGAAACTTACCATTCTTCGAGGTGCTGAAGTCAGCTGAAGTCTTTCAATGGGGCCCAAGTCAACAAAAAGCCTTCGAAGAGCTGAAGCAATATTTAATAGATCTCACAACATTAACTCCACCAACGCCAGGGGCTCCTCTGCTGTTGTATGTGGCAGCTTCGCACTCAGCGGTAAGTGCGGCGCTTGTTCAGGAAAAGTTTGATGGACAAGCCAAGAAGCAGGTCCCAGTATATTTTGTGTCAGAGGTCCTCAGTGTCTCAAAGAAAAATTATACAGAGCTGGAGAAGGTGTTGTATGCCGTTTTAATGGCATCCAGGAAGCTTCGGCATTACTTTCAGGCATTCAACATTATTGTTCCTTCTTCGCAGCCGTTGAAGGACATCATGAGGAATAGAGAAGCTACCGGGCGTATTGGAAAATGGGCTGCGGAACTTAATGAATTTTACATTGATTATGTGCATAGATCCTCAATTCAGTCTCAAGCATTGGCAGATTTCATTGCCGACTGGACGCCAGGGGCTCAGGACGAAGAAGCGAATAAAGATGCCGAAGCATGGACAGTGTTTTGTGATGGCTCTTGGGGAACCTTCGGAGCAGGTGCAGCTGCTGTGTTGGTCTCTCCGTCCAAGGTTAAAACTTGTTATGCAGCAAGACTTGACTTCAGCTGCACAAATAATATCGCTGAGTACGAAGCTTTGCTCCTGGGTCTTCGGAAACTAAAGGCAATGGGGATCAGAAGGGCAATTCTTAAAACTGATTCCCAGGTTGTTTCGGGTCATATTGATAAAAGTTGCAAGGCTAAGGACCCGAAGCTTGAAAAATACCTAGACACGGTCCGAAGGATCGAAGCTTCCTTCGAAGGATTTTCTGTTAAGAATATCCCTCGAGGACAAAATGAGCATGCTGATTTATTAGCCAAGTCTGCAGCACAGGGGCTGCCACTACCTTCGGACGTGTTCTTCGAAACAATAAAGGCACCTTCAGTGGAGCTACTTGAAAGAGCAGTCCTTAACATTTCTCCTGTCTACAGTGAAGATTGGAGAACAGAAATAATCTCTTACCTTCAGGGAAACTTTCTATCAGATGACGAAGCTTATAATAAGAGGATAGAGGCAAGAGCTCGTCCCTATGTCATGATAGAAGGGGAGTTATACAAGCATGGAGTTTGTGCCCCGCTGCTCAAGTGCTTGTCTAGGGCCGAAGGTATAGAGTTGATGAAGGAGATACATGCAGGCTTGTGCGGATCCCACATTGGATCCAGGCCGTTACTTGGAAAAGTGTTCCGCCAAGGATTTTATTGGCCGAAGGCAGCTTCGGATGCAGCGGAGTTAGTCCAAAAGTGCGAAGGTTGTCAAAAATGTGCAAGAGATCAAAAACAACCTTCGTCATTAACACAGCTGATACAACCCATCTGGCCATTGCAAAGGTGGGGCCTTGACTTGTTGGGTCCATTGCCACCGGCCCAAGGCAACCTAAAATATGTTATAGTAGCTGTGGAATATTTTTCCAAGTGGATTGAGGCGAAGCCATTAGCCACAATAACTTCGGCCACCGTCCAAAAATTTTTCTGGCAGAATATTGTCTGTCGCTTCGGAGTGCCGAAGGCTATCACTGTAGATAATGGAACACAGTTCGACTCCGAAGATTTCAGAAATTTCTGTGATCAAATTGGCACGAAGATCCATTTTGCATCAGTCAGGCATCCGGAGTCGAATGGGCTTGTTGAAAGGGCCAACGGCATCATAATGACAGGGATAATGAAGCTAATTTTTAATCAACCAAGGGGAAAATGGCCAGATCAGTTGACCAAAGTGGTGTGGAGCCACAATACAACAACATCAAGGTCTACAGGCTTTACCCCATTCAAGTTATTATTTGGTGACGAAGCAATAACTCCAGAAGAAGCTAAAGCTGGATCAATAAGAGTGGTAGCTTCGGCAGAATCAGGTGCCGAAGATACTTGCCTTGTGGAAAAAGATGCCTTAGAAGGGATCAGGCTTCAGGCCGTGGAAAATATCAACAAATACCAGGCTGAAACAATCAAATGGCGAGATAGAAAAGTCCGGCTAAAAAATATTGAGCCAGGACATTTCGTGCTTCGAAGAGTGGCCAACCCGGATACAGTGGGCAAGTTGCAACTGAAGTGGGAAGGGCCTTTCTTAGTAGCATCTTCGTCAAGGCCTGGTTCGTACAGACTGAAGGACATGGACGGCAATGAAATTCCAAGATCTTGGAATGCGGATGAGCTTCGGCGGTTCTATGTATAACTTGATGTAATTTTATCTTTTCTTTTTTATGGCACCCTTTTCCTTTCTAAAGGGGGAGAAAGGTTTTTAATGGGGCCATCATATGTAATTTTCCTTTTTAGTTTTATAAGAGCAAAATCCCCCAAAAGATGTAAATGTAAAAGCTGAGAGCGCACCATCGAGTGCCGAAACTGAAAAAGAGAAAAAAAAAAGAGCTCCGAAGACGTCCCTAAGGGGATGCAGAGCTTACAGCGAAAAGTCAACGCTGATTCCGCCGAAAGTAAAAGGCGAAGAAGCTCCAAAGACGTTCCCAAGGGAATGCAGAGCTTATACCGTCTAAGTAAAAGACGAAGAAGCTCCAAAGTCGTCCCTAAGGGGATGCAGAGCTTACAGCGAAAAGTCAACGCTGATACTGCCTAAGTAAAAGGCGAAGAGGCTCCAAAGTCGTTCCTAAAGGAATGCAGAGCTAATGTGTGGTTGTTCCTAAGTAATGGCTGACAATGTGGCTTCGGACATATGCTTCGGACATTCATTCGTGCATTACATTACATCATAACATTTGCATGCATAAGCATTCATTCATAGCATTTGTGTTCACAAGTGGCTGCTTCGGCAAAAAGCTTCGGAAAAGAGGTTTTTTATGATTCGTTATGTAAAAGAAAAGCTTCGGAGAAGTGCGTTTTTATGATTTGTTATGCTATGTTGTGTACAAAAGAGAGATGTTTCGTTACTCGGCAAAAAGAAGAATTGTTTTTATGCTTCGTTGTGTACGAAAAGAAGGGAAGGTGTTTTTTCGCCTTCGGCTCAAAATACTAATTTCGTTCACATCAAAGCGCCTCAATCGAAGGGTAAGAATATATTACAAGGTATGTACAAAGTTCCTTGAGAATAGTCTAATTGTATTTACAAGAATTGTTACAAAAATGTCCTGAGTTTTTCTACAGTACACTTCTACTGATCTGCATTAAGTTTCAGCTTCGGCGACAGCTTCGGCGACATAAATTAGGCATCATCTTCACCTTCGTCATCCTACATAAATTAAGAAATTACGAGTAAAAATCAAGAGCAAAGGAGAAGGTAAGTCCGAAGTATCATTTCTTACTGGTTCAAGATGACTTCGTGCTTCGTCTCCAGCTTTCTCCCGCCCGCCTTTTGTCCATATCATTTTTATGAACCTATTGGAGATACTTCGGGCGAGGTCAGGCATATCATCCAGTATTGATGGAGATAAGGTGAAGTTGGGCCTGTTGACAATTTTTCCGTGTTCGCAGCCGGCCTTCAGAAATGCAGCAGCGGTACCCCGAGAAGCTACCCAGGCACAGAAGTCGCCGTGCCCGGCTATAACTTCGTCAAGCTCTTCGATTTCAGCTTCAATATGATCGAAGGTCTGGGGTAAATTTTCTGCTGAAGGGTTAAATTTCCCGCTGCTGGCTCCAACAGAGTGAAATATCTTCTTTAATCGTCCAATGCAATTATTGCCAAAGTTCAAGCATTTGTCTTGAAGGCTTGTTAATGTTTTCTTTAATTCTGAGCTGGTCTGGACTTCGGCTTGAAGCTTCGAATTCAGTTCTAGCTTCTCCTGATCGAATTGTTTTGATTGATTGATAAGCTTCGAATTCAACTCTAATAATTTAGCCTCAGTCTCAGCCAGTAAGCCTTCGGCCGATTGGAGCTCGAAGTCCTTCTTTTCAATGATGGCAGATTGCTCTTTTATTTTGCTTTCTAAGTTTTCAATTATAGCTTCGTGCTTTTTGTCCTCCAAGTCTTGTTGCATCTTCAGAGCTTTGCTCAGTAGCATGCTCTGTACAGAAACAACTTATGTTAGTAATATTTTCATTGTTAACAGCAATAAAAACCAGAGAAAAGGTTGTTTACCCTGAAGTTAGAATAAAATAAGCTGCCGACGATATGTTGTCGTCGGTAGCGGCTGATGTCTGACTCTAGCTTCGGAAAACCGATACTCTTTGATAGAGTACTGATTACCTTAGCTCCAGTCTGGTCTCGAATGCAGCCTAGTTTTTCATCGTCTACACCTCCAAATAGGAGGGCACCTGACTTGTAGCCGCAAGATTTGGCATAATCTTTAAGTTCTTCTATTTCGTCCTTCGTCAGTTTTTGCCCAATTAAATTCTGAAAGGTGTAGGCTTCGTCATCCGAAGTATCTTCGGCTATTTCTTTTCCTTTTTCAGGCACTGTGGCCATGGATTTTTCAGTAGTAACACCAGCTTCTTCTGCATCTATGTCTTCCAAAATTTTGTTAATATCCTCAATGGTTGATTCCAAATTAACATCTTCGGCTGTAGCGGCTTCGGTAGCCGCGACCTCCGAAGGTGCGACTTCGACGTTTTTGGTGCCTTCGGCAGCTGCTGTTTTTTGAACTGACGATCTTGGCGGTGTCTTATCGATAACTTCAGTTACCGCAATGATTCTTTGCCGTTTGGGTTTGCTTATCTTCGTCTGATCCGGCTCGTCCACCTTTTGAAAAAGCTTCGTCAGTTGGAGCCCTAATGGACTTAGCTTCGTGGGCATAGGTTCAGTCATTACCTTTAAAATTTCTTCCACGTCGCTGGTAGAAGGCGGTGTGGGGGTCCTCTCTTCTTCGGATATTTTCCGTTTCGGACTTGATATTTTCCTTTTCTTCGGGATTTTCTTCTCTGCTGCTGGTTGCTCTTCACCCTTTGTCAGAATTTCAGTTGCTCTTTTTCTTTTGTGGCCCTCGCCACCCTTGTTCAAATGCTCGTAGTCTGGGTACTCGAAGCCCAGGGCATCAAATACTCGGTTCAGCCTTCGCTTCGGTCGGGTGCCGAAGGCCGCTGTCATTAATTGATCCTCCTTTTTGGAGTAATTCCCCAAGATTTCATTACACATTGTCTCAACTGTGTCTAACCACTCTTTGCAAGGTTTCTTAAAGTATTTCTTGAATTTAAAGTGATAGGGCAGACGGACCAGCTCCCCCTTCTTCTTTTCGCCCTTCAGCTTCGGCATTTCCCACTCTTTTAGAGTAGGGAAAACTCTGAATGCCAAAAATTCCTGAACTAGATCCCTGGTGCCAATATGTTTTGAAATGATTTCAAATTCACCCAGAGCAGCCCAGGTAGGACCCTTTAAGTCGCCGATGCGGCAGCGTGGCCTCGTCTCTCCGAAGATTAATTCCAGAGGGCTTTGTATCAATTTTTCTCTGTCTTCGTCAACTTTTACATAAAACCATTCAGATTTCCAGCCTGCTGGCCATTTGCTTCGGTAGCTGATGACAGGACATTTTGTTGTCTTCCGGTAGGCAAAATTATAGCAACCGAAATTGTCATGTAGCCCATCTTTTCTGGCCTTTGTTTGGTAGTGTAATTCGTGAACTCGGCAGAAGCTGTCAGCAAACGGTTCCACGGCTTGGCTCCGAAGGGCCCAGATATAAACATTGAGCCTAACGATGGCGTTAGGAGTCAATTGATGAAAGTAGATACCAAACCTCCTTAATATCTCTGCAATAATATTGTGCAGAGGAAATCTCAGCCCAGCCTTTAAAAAGCTTTTGAAGATAACAATCTCATCCTTCCCTGGCTTCGGGGTGGTTTCTTCTCCCCCGAAGCGGAGTAGCTTCTTCTGATCTTCATTGAAATAACCTGCTTTCACCATCTTCGAAAGATCAGCTTTTGAAACAGTCGATTTCCCAAAATCCAGGTGACTGGGCTTGCTGGGCGTAGCAATGTGGTAGTCATCTTCGGAGTCAGTCCCATCAATGTTTTCTTCCTCTTCGGCTGTTATCGGGTTTGCTTCGGCAGCAGGCCTTTCTTCCGCAGTCACTAGACCGGAACGCTGCATCGCTTCGGAGATGGGCACAGTGTCCGAACCTTCGGCTTCGTCTCCCTCACGTACAACTTTGGCAGTAGATCGCACTCGTGCCATGTGATTCTAAGTTTGGGGAAGTCAAAAACTTTTTTCTTTTTTCTTTTCTCCGAAGCTCTCCTTTCTGACGAAGCAAGCGTCGAGAAGGACCTTCGTTCGATTTTGAGAGTCAAGCTTCGGCTATGGTGGAAAATTTTGGCAGCAAAACAGTGCAAATAGCAATGAATGCTGTGGTAACTTCACACCTACCCGCTTGTTTATATAGTACTGCAGGTAAGAAGGCGAAGCGGCAAGATTTTTACACCAGACGGGCGGTCACTTGTACTCGCTGTGCAGTGGACCGCAAGGACCAAACAGTAACTCTGCAAGGTGGGCCTGGCACGTACTCGGAAGCCGGATCGTTTCTCTGCAACGAGCTCAGGGAAGGTGTTTTTTGGACCTTCGGCTTCCCGAAGCTGAAGAAGTTTTTTTCACGGGTCAAGCTCGTTACCAAAAACGATCTAGCACCGCGAAAGGGGCTACTGTTGGGGTCGTGCTTCGGTGCGCCGAAGGTCTCACACGAAGAAGCAGCTTCGGCTGGAGTCGTCTCCAAGAGATGGCCGAAGGTTCCTTTTTATGGAGCTTCGGCGTTTTAAACCGACATAGAGATAGAATGACCTTTTTATTCATATAGGTCTGAGTCAATGTTGTAAACATTTGTAAGGGGCATAATTGTAATTTGTCACAGGCCGCGACCTGTGCCTATAAATAGATGAACAGTACCTCTGTACTGTTCACGCGAACCTGTCATTTGCCTTCACATCACACTTGTATTCTTGCCTTCCTCAAGACCGAAGGTACATCTGTCAATCATATTCATTTGTATTAATAAAAATGAAAATGATTTTACGTTTATATTTGAATGTCCATTTTATACCTCATGATTTATGCGAATGCTTCATTCCATGTTGTTATGTTTACGAAGGTGCGTCCTTTGTAACCTTCGTCCAAAGTTCCTTATGTCCCGAAGGGATATAATGAAGTGGAGGACGAAGGACCTTAATATTTAACATTTTCTGTGTTGCCTTGTTCTTAACTCTTAGCATTTGAGAACAAGCCCCCAACAGTAGTGTTTAAGGGTTTGATCAGCCCGAGGCAAGAGGGAATCACGGCTTGTGGGTAAAGTGCGCAACCTCTGCAGAGTGTTATGAAACTGATATATCAGCCGTGCTCACGGTTATGAGCGGCCAAGGGAGCTCCAGAGATTAGTGATACTTGATCAGAGACATTTTGGTACAGGTGGCAATGAGATTGATGGTTCTGATTATGATTATGGTATTGGTAAGTGGTATTCTTTCCGTTTGGAAAGGATACATTGGGCTAATAACTTGGGTTAATGTTAAAACCTGGCTCTCTACTAGTAAGTAATAACCTGACTAACTAAAAGCAACTGCTTGACTTATCCCCACATAAAGCTAGTCCACTACAGCCAAACGGGATGCTTGCTGAGTATGTTGATGTGTACTCACCCTTGCTCTACACACCAATCCCCCCCAGGTTGTCAGCATTGCAACCACTGCTCAGGAGAAGATGAAGCTGTGGAAGGAGACTTCCAGGAGTTCCAAGACTACGATGAGTTCTAGGTGTGGGTTAGCGGCAACCCCCAGTCGGCTGCCTGTGAAGGCCGCGTTATCTACGTTTCTTTTCCGCACTTTGATTTATTGTAAGAACTATATGGACGTCTCAGACGTATGATGTAATCGACTATTATTTCCCCTTTTAATACTATTTGAGCACTGTGTGATGATGTCCATGTTATGTAACTGCTGTGTACGTGAATAACTGATCCTGGCACGTACATGGTTCGCATTCGGTTTACCTTCTAAAAACCGGGTGTGACATCGGGGGTCGGAACCGGGTCGGGAACGGTGCCCGCCGGATGGCCCGGCTGAAGGCCTGCGGACTGGGTGGTTCGGGCGAGGGACTCCGATCCTCCCCGCTGTCGTAGCGTCCCCCACGCCTGGGGTGATAGCCTCGGCGCACCCTCTCGTCGAGGTGGGCTCGACGGTCGTGGTGATGGCGCTCGTTGCCGAGGTGGCCCGGGGCCGCAGGCGCGGTGTTGCGCGTGCGCCCGGTGCAGACCGAGGCTTCCCGCATGAATCGGGAGGTCGCGACATGAGGTTCCGAGGGGTATCCTTGCCTTCGGGAGGCAGTGCTCTCGACCCGTCGGACCGCGGCGCCTTCTAGGAGATTTTTGAGTTCTCCCTGGATTCACCGACCCTCGGTGGTGGATGGCTCCGGCATCGCGCGGAGGAGCATCGCTGTTGCGGCCAGGTTCTGACCGACCCCACTGGATGCAGGTGGAGGCCTGACCCTGACGACATCGGCGACGCGGTGCTAGAGACCCTGGGGCAGGTGACGTATTTCTCCGGCCGGGGGTTGGCCCACCCATGCCTGCCCGACGTCCCGGCGGATCGGCTCAAGCACTCCTGCTCCCTCGTCGACCCTGGCCTGCGCCCCACGGACTTGCTCAAGCTGTGGGTCGTAACCCCCCGCCGGAACGGGGACCACAGCTAGCTCCCGCGGGATGTCAGCGCGAGGCACCGGCCCAGGGGGAGCACCATCCTCCGGCATGCCGAGATGATTGCCTTCGGAGGGACCCCCTAGATCGACGTGGAAACATTCGCGGCTTGGGCCGCAGTCCTCGTCGTCGAGGCTGCGGCTACCGTCGGAACAGTCGGAGAGGTAGTAGTCACATGCGGTCATGAAGTTCCGCATGGCACTAGGGTTGCCAAATCCAGAGAAATCCCAACAGATGTTGGGGTCGTCATCTTCCTCGGACCCAGAGGGCCCGTAGGTCGAGACGTCCGTCAGCCGGTCCCAAGGCGACCGCAAGCGAAACCCCAGAGGGTTTGTACTCGCCTCTACAAGGGCGCCCGCCAAAGCGAGATTGCTAGGCGGGTTGAGGCTGAGTACAAATGACGTAGGATGGGAATCGGTTGGTACCTTTTGGTCGTCGAGCGACGATGAAGTCACGTCGAGGACTGGCCGCATCGTCGCCTCCGGTACGAGGGTGACGTCCTGCAAGCTTTTCGCAAGCGCGCTGGCGTCGTCCACTTGCTTGGGATTGGCGTGTCGCGGGGAGACGGCACTCGCCTTCGTCTCAAACGTGAGGTCGACGCCCAACGCGCCCCCCGTCGGGGTGCTAGGGACGTCAACTCGCTCGACAGCCGACGAGGCGTGGCCTCCTGCTTGGCCTTGATTGCCCCGCCTCCTCCTCCGTTGGCGGGGGAGAGGACGGGGCGAGCTCGAATGTCGTTCTTCCGCCACGCGGGGAAGACGTCGTCGATTCCGCCGCCGGTGGGCGGGCTGTCGGCCGCCATTGTCGTTATCGCGCGGCGGTGGAAGGAGTATCATGTCGTAGCTGCCGTCGAGGGACATGAACTCAAGACACCCGAAACGGAGCACCGTCCCGGGTTGGAGAGGTTGTTGGAGACTGCCCATCTGGAGCTTGACGGGAAACTGCTCGTCAACACGCAGCAGGCCCCTACCTAGCGCGCCAACTGTCGGCGTTTCGAGACCGGGGGGTCCCTCAGGCCGACGAGTGAGTGCCGCGTGTCCCAGCCCAGATGGGTCGAGCGCGTGGGCGAGCGCGAAGGGGGGAAAGGAGCGAGGCGGCCGGAGACCGGCGTGAGAGAGGTGGGAGTCCCGCGGCCTTCGTGTTCGTCCCGCGCCCAGGTCGGGTGCGCTTGCAGTAGGGGGTTACAAGCGTCCACGCGGGTGAGGGAAGCGAGCGGCCCCAAGAGAGCGCCTGTCCCGTCCTCGTCCCGCGCGGCCGACCCTCTCTAAGAGGGCCCTGGTCCTTCCTTTTATAGACGCAAGGAGAGGATCCAGGTGTACAATGGGGGTGTAGCAGAGTGCTACGTGTCTAGCGAGGGAGAGCTAGTGCCCTGAGTACATGCCAATGTGGCAACCGGAGAGATCTTGGAACCCAACTAGTGTGATGTCGTGGCCGTCGGAGGAGCGGCGGAGCCTGGCGGAGGGACAGCTGTCGGCGCGGTTGCGTCCTTGCTGACGTCCTCCTGCTTCCGTAAGAGAGCTGAGAGCCGCCGTCGTCACAGGGCATGCGGGGCGCCATCATTGCCTATCTGGTGGAGACAGCCAGATGGGACACCGGTCTTGTTCTCTGCGGCCCGAGTCAGCTCGGGGTAGGGTGATGATGGCGCTTCCTGTTGACGTGGCTGGCCTGCGCCCTAGGTTGGGCGACGTGGAGGCTCCTCCGAAGCCGAGGTCGAGTCTGTCCTTCATGGCCGGGGCCGAGTCCGAGCCCCTGGGTCGGGCGAGGCGGAGGTCATCGGCAGAGGCCAGGGCGGCGTCCGAGCCCTGGGGTCGGGTGAAGCGGAGTTCGTCGTCTTCCGGGTCTTAGCCCGAGTCCGAGCCCTGGGTCGGGCGGAGCGGAGTTCGCCGTCTTCCAGGTCTTAGCCCAAGTCCGAGCCCTGGGTCGGGCAGAGCGGAGTTCGTCGTCTTCCGGGTCTTAGCCCGAGTCCGAGCCCTGGGTCGGGCGGAGCGGAGTTCGCCGTCTTCCGGGTCTTAGCCCGAGTCCGAGCCCTGGGTCGGGCGGAGCTTCCTATGGTGCCTTTGGCAGGGCCTGGCTTCCTGTCTGCATCACTCTGTCAAGTGGCGCTGCAGTCGGAGTGGCGCAGGCGGCGCTGTCCTTCTGTCAGACCGGTCAGTGGAGCGGCGAAGTGACGGCGGTCACTTCGGCTCTGCCGGAGGGCGCGCGTCAGGATAAAGGTGTCAGGCCACCTTTGCGTTAAATGCTCCTGCGATTTGGTCGGTCGGTGCGGCGATTCAGTCAGGGTTGCTTCTTAGCAAAGGCAGGGCCTCGGGCGAGCCGAAGATGTGTCCGCCGTTGGAGGGGGGCCTCGGGCGAGACGGAAATCCTCTGGGGTCGGCTGCCCTTGTCCGAGGCTAGGCTCGGGCGAGGCGTGATCGAGTCGCTCGAATGGACTGATCCCTGACTTAATCGCACCCATCAGGCCTTGCAGCTTTATGCTGATGGGGGTTACCAGCTGAGAATTAGGAGTCTTGAGGGTACCCCTAATTATGGTCCCCGACAATGTTAGTACACAAAAACCAATGTACTAAGTCTAGAATCATACCTTTGTGTTGACTTTGCACTTCTTCCACCATTTGGCATAGTTTCACACTTAAAGCATTTGTGTTGGCACATGATCACCAAAATACTTAGAAATGGCCCAAGGGCACATTTCCCTTTCAGTTACTGTTCACTGTCCGATGCGCCAACGGACAGTCCGGTGCACCCGCAACCAGGGAAGGCTGGGAGCTTCTAAATGAAGCTCCAACGGCTCCTAGGCCCTTTGGGGCTATAAAAGGGACCCCTAGGTGCCTCAAACAAGTACACAAGTACAACCAACAAGTCCATACATCATTTGGATCAATTCTTTCTCTCCCTCTCTTGTGTATCTCTCTAGTTTGTGTAGAGGTGAAGTTATAAGCCTTTAGAGAGAGGGGAAGTGCTGCTGAGAGCTAGAGCAATATCTTGAGCGCATTGTTACTCTGTCGGAGTGCTGTTGAGAAGATTGTAAGGATCCACGGCATCGTTGTAACTGATATCAACATAGTGGAAGGCTCTATCTGTCGCACTGACAGATCTGAGCAAACAGAGGAAGGAGTTGAAATAGACTCCAAGCCAAGGTGTGGCTAACTCCAACGAGGACTAGGTAAGCATTTTAGGCTTGGCCGAACCTCGGGATAAATCCTTGTGTCTGTGTGCTCTGCTCTGTGTTGTGTGCTATTTCTCTGTCTTATTTGTTGTTTATACTTGCACTTCAATATTTATATGTGGTACAAGTTGTCTTCATTTTCTGAATTTGTGTCCAACCCTCCTACTAGTGATGGTGGTCTGGGTCTTAGAGTGCGACCCTCTCCTGAGGACATTGAGGCTCTGATTGCTCCTCTTCGGAATCTTCCCAATGATGAGAAGCAAATTCACTTTGAAATGCTAGCTAGTCTAGATGACGCAAGGATGGATGCTGTGCTTAGTATGTTAGCTGGGGAATCTTCTGACTCGACCCATGCTGAGCCGATGGCTATCATGGCTGGACAAGAGCTTGACAAAGCAGTGGAGACTCGAAATCCTGAGGGTGCTCGCCCAAAGCGTCCTCGCCAAGTTAGCCGCCCGACTACGCCTGTTGAGGAAAAGAAGAAGAAGAAGAGGCGGCTTCGGCGACTGTCATGCTTGGACCAGGATGCAGGTCCTTCTGCTCTAGCTTGTGATGAAGTGCCAGCAGAGGTCCTTCCTGAGGTTGATCCCAATGGTTGTGTCCATGCAGAAGTTGATCCCAATGGGTGTGACCGTCCTGAAGTTGATCTCAATGGGTGTGACCGTCCTGAAGTTGATCCCAATGGGTGTGACCGTCCTAAAGTTGATCCCAATGGGTGTGACCGTGCACCGGCTGTTGTCCATATATTTGATGAAGATGATGATGAAGAAGAAGTCCCGCTGATTCGTAAGAACAGCCGACATTACAGAGGTAGTAAGGAGGATAATGATATTCCTTCTCTAGCTCTGTCAGCTCTTGTCAGCCTTTAGGAACTGTCAATATCGAATTTTGATTAAGCCCTTGAGGAGGTAGTCCCTGAGGATATGCTATCAGAGCCGACTGTTGATGACATGATGGCTATTTGTTCGGAAATTCTAGACGTGGGATTGGAGGTATCCCGAGCAGTGTCTCGTGCATCGTCGACTTTGGAAGGCAGTCTTCAATGCCAAGACGTTGGTCCGAATTGCCCGACTCACATGGAGGTGACAGAGGATCCTTTAGCCTTAGAGGTGGCTACTGTAGAAAACCTAGCCCCCAAGGATGGTGCTGGCAGTTACCCAGCCCCCGAGGGTGTCTGAAAGGGAAATGTGCCCTTGGGCCATTTCTAAGTATTTTGGTGATTGAGTGCCAACACAAGTGCTTAAGTGTTAAAGTAACCCAAGTGATGGACAAAGTGCAAATCAAAAGTAAAGGTATGTTTCTAGACTTAGTACATTGTTTTATGGACTAATGTATTGTGTCTAAGTGCTGGAAACAGGAAAAATCAAGTTGGAAAAGAGATGGCTTTGTTCAGCCAAAGTCTGCTCAGTCTGGGTGCACCGGACAGTGTCCGGTGCATCAGGCTGGCTCTGGCGAACTTGCTGCTCTTGGGACTTCAACGGCGGTGTACGGCTATAAATCACCGGACTGTCCGGTGGCGCACTGGACTGTCCGGTGAGCCGTTCACAGGCGAAGTCGTCGCTCTCAGGAAGTGATTAACGACGTACGACTAAAAATCACCGGTCTGTCCGGTGATGCACCGGACTGTCCGGTGAGCCAACGGTCAGCCGGGCCAACGGTCGGCCGAGGATTCCGCGCGTGACGCATGGCCGAGCCAACGGTCACATTGGGGCACCGGACTGTCCGGTGTGCACCGGACAGTGTCCGGTGCGCCAACGACTCTGAATCTGGAACGGTTGACTTCGCCAAATAAGGAAACAAATCCGCACGGGACAGTGTCCGGTGGTGCACCGGACTGTCCGGTGCGCCAGGCGGAAGAAGGCAAGAATTGCCTTCCTGGATTGCTCTCAACGGCTCCTAGCTGCCTTGGGGCTATAAAAGGGGCCCCTAGGCGCATGGAGGAGGACACCAAGCATCCTTAGAGCATTGTTGATCACTCACACTTCATTCTTGCGCACTTGTTCGACATTCTTAGTGATTTGAGCTCCGTTCCAGTGAGAACCTCGTGATAGTCTTTTGAGCTCAAGTCTGGGTCTTGTGTGTGCGTATTTGCTGTGATTTTTGTGTCTTGTGTGAGTTGCTCATCCCTCCCTTACTCCGTGCTTCTTTGTGAACATCTTTGTAAGGGCGAGAGACTCCAAGCTGTGGAGATTCCTCACAAGCGGGATATAGTAAAGCTAAGCAAAACACCGTGGTATTCAAGTGGGTCTTTGGACCGCTTGAGAGGGGTTGATTGCAACCCTCGTCCATTGGGACGCCACAACGTGGAAGTAGGCAAGTTTTGTACTTGGCCGAACCACAGGATAAACCACTGTGTCTATCTCTGTGTTGATCTCTTTGTGGTTATTGTGTTTTTGCTAAGACTCCACTCTAGCCACTTGGCATTATTGTGCTAACTCCTAATCAAGTTTTGTGGCATTAAGTTTCAAGTTTTACAGGATCACCTATTCACCCCCCTCTAGGTGCTCTCAGTGTCGCCGGTAGTGATCCGGCTCTGGTGGGTAGCGCAAGCTGCAACCTAGCCCCCGAGGGTGTTGCCGGTAGTGATCCGGCTCTGGTGGGTGGCGCGAGCTGCAGCCCAGCCCCTGAGGGTGTTCAGGTGAGCTCTCCTTCCCACACCTCCATGGACATCCATGTTGGGTCGTCTCCACCACGATCTGATGGGCGACGACGATGCTTGCTTCTTTGGCTTTGAACAAACAAGTCGCCTTGGAGGTCGGTGAGCTAGATGCGAGAAGTCTAGTATCCGTTGGTGGGGCTGAGCTCACCCCTGGCAACGTTCTTCAAATTGTTCCCGCTGATCTTCCTTCGTCAAGCTATGACATAGCTCCCCCTGACTTGGGATTACCATCATTCCTCTCCAATCTTCAGGTGAGTCAGCTACTTGCCTTTTATTGTTCTTCTTGGTAAATTATCTTTCCTATACTCATTTGTCTTCGATCACAGACTTTGGTTGATGGAATGTCTGCCCAGCTGAGGTCGTATGGTGCTACTGTCCCAGAAGGAGCTATGTCTCTGATGCAGTGGAACCCATTGCTACTTCAGAAACATGTTGCTGACTTGAAAGCGTCGAACGCTGGTTAGTGACCTCGTTTCTTCCTTAGTTGTTTTTATTGATCAACTTGTTATTGACCATGTATCCCTTTTCAGCTGCCTTGTCAGATATGGCTCGGCGGTGCTCTAAGCTTGAGGAAAAACATCTTCAAAGTCAAGCCGACTTAACCCAACGGTACTCTGATCTTGAGGAGAAGTATTCTCAAGCTCAAATCGACCTGGCTCGGGTTTCTGCTTCTCTAGATGATGCATGTTCTTTGAATTCTTCTCTCAATGCTCAGCTTAACTCAGAAAGGATGGCATATGAGGTAAACTCCCTTAGTTGATTTTGTCGTGCTTATTGTTGGCTAGGTGCTGAATGTTGATTCTTGTTTGTAGGAGGAAAGACGAGCTCTTGTGGCCTCTCGTGATAACTTGGACATGTTATATCGTGACGCTAGCAATTCCTTGACTATTTTGAAAAGGAGCCACTGTTTCACTATGTCAGATCTGGACCATCATCATCACGAGCTGCAAGTATCTCAGGATGAAGTTCAGTGGCTGGGACAGCAGTTATCGGCCAAGCATTTGACCATTAAAGATCTTCGTGCTTCGAAGAAACTCGCTGCACAGGAGCTGGAAACTGCTCGACTGGTTGCCAAAGCTTCAGAGGACAGCTGCGCCGTTCTGAGGGCTCAACGCGACAAGGCTATGGACAAAGCCATTCGCACGGGGCGGATCTTGATGAGGAGGCCTGGTGTAGTGGTTCCTGATGACATTATCGCTGACGTCAAGGCTGCGCCTGATGCCTCGAGTCGACCTTCTTCATCGATTGCTCCTGCAAAAGACATTGCCAATAGAGACGTTTTGATGCAGTGACATCCTGCGAAGCACTGAATGTACTTATGAATTCTATGTGCGTGTGATGGTTGTGTTCGAATTTTTTGCGGATGGAGCACTAGGATGTGTCCTTGGCACTGACAATTATAACATTTTGTTTTCCTGAAGTACTGATTGTTTTTGTTGTCAGGGTATAACAGTCATCCTGAACAATTTTGAAAGTAAATGTGGCGTGCTGGTTCTGGAACTTTTCCTGACTTATGCCAATCGCTTGGCTAGTAAGGCATAGTGGTCGCCTTAAGATGCGTAGATGTGATCGTATCATGCTGACTTAAATTATTGCTGACTTGAGTCGATTGCCCCGCTAGTAGGGTATAGTGATCCCCCTAAGCCGAGTCAGCGTGAGCATGTAGTGTCGTCTTAGGTCGTCGCCGACCTAAGCCGACTGCTCCGTTAGTAGGGTATAATGGTCACCCTAAGTCGAGTAAGCGCGAGCATGTTGCACCGTCTTAAGTTGTTATAAAAAGCCTATAAAACTAGACTTCTCAGCTTCTCATATAAATTCAGTTTTTTAAACTTTTGGTTTTCCAAAAGCTGAAAAAACTAGCCGTTTGTTTCAGCTTTTGGCTTTTAAAATTGAGAAGCTGGCGAGAAACTCCAACAAACAGAGCCTTGGACTGATGCTTGATCATTTCCCCACTCAGCTGAACCTAACTAAGGGCCTGTTTGTTTACCCCCATGGATTATATAATCTGGATTATTTTTGGAGGATTATATAATCTGGATTATATAATCTGGATTATATAATCTGAGTAGTCCTGTTTGTTTACCCAGATTATTTGAGTTGTTAATAGGATTCTTTTGTATGAGGAAGACAAGAATGCCCTCTATATTTGTACTAGGTTGAAACTCATATATATATAAAAAATAATTCAATTGACATTGGCAAATATTGCATTAGCAATATTATCACGGAAGGCATTCATGTCACCTTCTTCATCCCCAAATTGACTAGTACTAGGAGCAAAAACGATTCGGTGGATTATAATGGCAATGGTGGGTAATTTTTAGGAAACTTGAAAGGGTAGTGGAGAAATGGAAAAAAATAATCTGAAATAAGCACCTCCTCACTTGCTTATGAATTATCATAATCCAAGGGGTTAGAATATATAATCTGGGCAAATAAGCTGGACTGTTTATTTGTCTCTTAGGATTATTTAATCCAGATTATATAATCTTGTGGGTAAACAAACAGGCCCTAATTAAACACATCCAACCAAAGGTATCCGAAACTGATTAATAACTACTAATTAATCACGACGAACGTTTTTTTTCGCAAGGGACTCTGAATGTGCGTTTTTTTAAAAAAATAACACACTCTCACCTGCACTACCATTGGATTAAGGCTAGGAACTATTCGTGACTAATCCATGTTAATACAAATAAACAAAACAATTCTGCGAGAACGGACTCAATAAAACCGTTTCATAATAAACGAACAAAAATGATACTGTTTATGAAGTAGAATTTGAAATAATAATTAGGATAAAGGATGAGATAGAGAGTGTGCTGGAGATTGTATTAAGTACCTGTGACGCTCCAATATATATATATATATAATTAATATATAATTAATATATATAATTAATAAACAAAAAGTTAAAGAAAATCAGTGCCGGATTAGATTGCAACGGCAAATCGCATCACATGTCCAACAAAAATATCTGGAACTGTACGACATTCCATGATGACCAGCAGCTAGCTGCTTTGATTCTGACTCCCTGTTTCCTTTCCTTTTTGCATTCCCACCCACCCATCCCCTCAAAATTCGCAGCGTGTCTATTCCTCCATCGCAGCGTGTCTCGTGCTCCCCCCAGGCTCCTCTTCCTCGCTTTCCCTCCACCCGGGCGCAAACCCTAACCCTACCGTCGCTCGCCCCGCGGCGTCTGCCAATGGCGCGCCCCGTGTGAGTGTGCGAGAGAGGGGTAGACCTCGAGGCCGCTACCCGGGGAGAAGAGCGAGAGATGTATAAACAGGGGGGAGCGGGGGGAGGGGCTGGGCTGGACCGGAAGCGGATCAACGACGCGCTGGATAAGCATCTCGAGAAGGCGGTCGCGTCGCCGTCCACGTCGAGGGGGTCGGCGGGCGGCGGGCGCGACCACCACCGCCTCGTCGTGCCGTCCTCCGTGTCGTCCATCCCCAAGGGCCGCTGCTCTGAAGGTGACGTCACGCGGTCTTCTCCTCCCCCCTTTCAATTTCAGTTTCAGGTGCCGCGTGGTGGTGTCGTGGCGTGACGCGAATCCGTGCCAAATTTGGCGCGCTCATGAAGCTGTGGCAGCTGTGTTGCGTTTCGGTGCAGTAGGATGCAGGTGTGGAAGGAGATTGGTTTGTCGATTGGGGTTGCGAAGTAATTATACACTTGCACGGCACATGGTTGCTGATACTCAATTTTGAGTGGCTGTGTTTTTATATAATGTTGGATTTGCATCGTAATCCTTAAGCATGCGTGCATTGACATATCATTCTTAATATTCCAGGGGAGTCTGATTCTGATAGTGAAGCATCGGATGTTAGCGGCTCTGATGGAGAAGACACCTCATGGATTTCATGGTATTGCAACTTAAGAGGGAATGAATTCTTCTGTGAAGTCGACGATGATTATATTCAAGACGACTTCAACCTTTGTGGTCTCAGCAGCCAAGTTCCTTATTATGATTATGCTCTCGATCTCATTTTAGATATCGAGTCATCTCATGGTAAGTGCTCTACATTATTACTCTTGCGCATTAAACCTCATGATGGATGGATGTGAGCCAAGCATACACTGATGCTAAAATTGAAGATTGTAAACCTCAACTGAGTCTAGAATGATGTTATACGTGATAGGCTAGGGATAGCACCAATTGAAGAAAAGCTTGTCCAACTTGAGATGGTTTGGACATGTCCAACGGAGATCACCAGAGGCGTGAGTGCATAGTGGGAATCTAAGACACGATAGCAATGAGAAAATAGGAAGACCGAAGTTGACATGAGAAGAGATAGTAAGATGAGACTTGAAAGTATAAGATATACCTAAAGATTTAGCATTGAATAGGAGTGCATGGAAAACAACTATTTATGTGTCCGAACCTTGACCTGTGGATTTTGTTGGGGTTTTAACTCTAGCCTACCCTGAGTTGCTTGGGACCAAAAGAGTTTGTTGTTGTTGTAGTTGTTGTTGTAAAAGCTTTGCTGGTAGGATTCAGAGTTCCGTACCGAGCTTCTACATTTCCTGTTCCTATCAGATATCATGCTTAGTTTTACAAACAGAAAAGGTGGAAGAATAGCTGTATATTTTGATCTGTCTAAACAACTGTTCTTGTCAATCAGTTGTCTTAATCTGGACATACATTATGTTGCAGAATGCCATGTATCCAACTCATTATTAATCTAGTTTTTTTGACACACATCTTGAGAGCACTATTTTATTTTGTCATGCACAAAATCTGTTAGGACTGGCCTGGTGCAGTGGTGAGAAGCCTTCCCACTAAGCCAAAGGTCCTGGGTTCATGTAGCCTTTCTACAAAATGCAGTTGTAAGGCTTGCCTCGGTTATTCCTTCCCCAGACAGCACTCATGTGGGAGAGCCGCCAGCATTGGGTCTGTTCTGCACGAGATGTGTTACACCCTTCTCTCTTCACTATTCAGTCCATCGTTGGGCTGACAGTAGTGGTTTAATCGCACATGTTCAGTTCTAGAATTGTAGTAATCTTTTTTATCCTTGAGATGTATTAATCTAGTAGAAATCTAAGATACTTTAGAATTCCATGTTTTACAACTAGCAAATTAATATATTTTTCCAACATGTTTTGTTAGGCTGGCAGTAGTGGGTTGATCCCACATGATTAGTTATAAATTTAGTCTTGCTAGAATTGCATATAGATCTTAGGAAACCATCAATAGCAACTGGTTGAACCATTAAGTGTATCTGGTCGCAACAGATAGTGTGTTATATTCTGCAATAGTGAGACTAGCTACTGCTCCTGCCCCACGGGTAATCATATCCGCAGCATGCTGTGCACGACTGCATTTTTCTGCACTTTAATTGCATTTTGCTTTTGTGAGTTATGAAATGTATGTTACTACTTTAGGGTATTGAATTATTGATGATGTTGATTATGCACACCGAGTTTAGAAGTATAGACCAAACACCATCCACAAGTATAATGAATTCTAGTGGACAGAGGTAGTACTACCTATTATTTCTAATATCATCTTGAAATTTTGAAGTTCGATGTTTCTGTTGTTGATTTTTTTTCATTGCAACTATGGTGCTAGGTGTCATGTGATCAATAAGAATGAGTGGAGATTATATCTGAATTTGTTCGTTGCTAGCAGTTTGACAATTAGCAATCAGCGTGACCAGACTAGACTGTTAGGTGTAGAGTGGTTAAAATATGGTAGTCATTTTGAACAAGTTTTCTGTATGTAAAGTATGTTTCAATGTTGGTGGTGAAATTAGCAATCCACCTTACAGAACCATGACATGAGATAAATCTTTTACTATTATTGTTGGGTTCCTTCTCTAGCCTACACCAAATTGCTTGGGATGAAAAACTTCTGTTGTTGTTGTATCCCTTGGTTACATATCCCTTTTAGTGATGTTCTTCAGTCATGTAATTGTGTAGGTGATATGTTCACTGAGGAACAAAATGAGCTCGTAGAATCAGCTGCAGAGATGCTTTATGGTCTGATACATGCACGATACATTCTGACCAGTAAAGGACTGGCTGCAATGGTAATTGTTCTTCTCTAACCGGTGTACTGACACTTTGATGTAGTTTTATTTATTAAGGCTGCTTTCTTGTACAGCTGGAGAAGTATAAGAACTATGACTTTGGGCGGTGCCCGCGTGTTTACTGCTGTGGTCAACCATGCCTGCCAGTTGGACAATCAGATATCCATCGATCTAGTACCGTGAAGATATACTGCCCCAAGTGTGAAGACATCTACTACCCACGGTCCAAGTACCAAGGCAGTATCCTAACCATACTCTTATCAGAGTGTCTTAATGCGTATATGTTTCAAACTTCGACCTCTTGGTGAGAACTCAAACCAAGGGTATTTTTCGTACCAAGTCTGACACAGAATGGGCTGCCAATGTTCTCAGATGTGTTAGCACCCACTCACCCACAGCTCTGTCAGTTGAAACAAAACATTAAGGACTAGTTTGGGAACCTCATTTTCCCAAGTGATTTTCATTTTTCCAAGAAAAAATGAATTAATTTCCCTTTTGGAAAATGAAAACCCCTTGGGAAAATGAGGTTCCCAAACTAGCCATTAACATGAAATCTGTCTAGTGCGCCCATCAATCACCATGTGTTTTCAACCCCCATAGATTAATATTGTTTAGTACCTGAGGTGCACAAGCTCTCTTCTGTGTTATTGTGGTTCTGTAGTTGCAGAATGTTTGCCATTTTGTTATATCCTGCTATTTTCTTAACCTTGTTCAGACATCGACGGCGCATACTTTGGGACAACGTTCCCTCATCTGTTCCTGATGACATACGAGAACCTCAAGCCACAGAAGCTCTCGCAGCGCTATGTTCCTCGTGTCTTTGGCTTTAAGCTCCACAAGCCATGAACCTCATGTATTTGTCTTTTAAACTCCTCAAGGCGTGGCCCACTGGGGGCAATGCGGGAGTTTTGCAATCCTTGAAGACTTGCATATAAGAGCGCCATTGGCAGGTCAGTGGATTGGTAAAATTCTATCATGCTGCAGCGTGCTTGTACCTTAGCTGGCTGGCACCTATCCAACATTTGAATGTAGCTCTAAGGATATCAATGTTGTAACCTAACTGCTACTGTTCTTTGATTAGTAAACCAGGAGCCCCCCCCTCCCCCCCCCCCCCCCCCCCCCCCCCCCCTACAATGTAGAATATGGCAGTTATTTATGGCTTTGCAGAAAATAACAACCCTTCATCTGCTTGGTTCTCGTAAGATGGCCCTTTAATTTTGTAGTTTGCGAACTTCTATTTTGAAATGTGATTTGCGAAGGGTGCGTCATCTTCATTGCCTTTGGATTTTTGTAGTTTGCGAACTTCTGTTTAGATGCTAGCCAAGGCTTTGCTTGCATTCTCATTTAGATATGGGCTAAGGCTATTTCCGTTCCATGGTGGATTTTATGAAACCAATATCATCTTTTGTTCTCGTTTTGCCTTTGGTTTTGCATCTAGATAGCTTTCGTATCTAGATATATGATATATCTACCTAGATATACTAAATATACGATATTAGTATCTAGTGCACTTATAGATATATAATAATATATCTGAATATGTAATGATATATAATAAAAATACATATTTATAAATATTTAATAACATATAAATTGTTATGGAGGAGTATTCTATTTCATGGTGGAATTTATGGGTGCTGACTGTAGATGTCAGTTCATTACGTGATAAAATTTATCAAAAAAGTTTTAAAATTGACAAGATAAAATAAAACTGCCTTATATTTTTAAAACAAGGTAGTTTTTTGGTTGGTACCGTTGTGGTTAAAGTACAATACTCTCTTTGTTCTATATTATAAGATGTTTTAGTTTTTTTTTCTGATATATTGTTTTAATCATGGATCTAGGTATAATATATGTCTAATCATATAGCAAAGTCTATATATCTAGACAAAAACGTATCAACCTTATAAGTTGGACAGATGAGCTAAGAAAGTTTCCTGCACAACCTACATGCACAATTTGACAACAAACTAGTTTATCTAGAAATTCATGTAACGTTCTAATAGCAACTAAATTATACTCTACCTATTTTAATTTCAAATTATAAGATGTTTTTGTTTGTAAGATATATTGTTTTGTTTATTTATATATCTAGAGTTGTACTCTCTCCATTCCAGTATATAAGGCATAACACTACCTCCCGTTTAAAGACAGAAAATGTATTTAATTCTCTTTATATCACTGCATCGATATACGTATTTAGAGAGAGCATACCTTATATTATGAGACAATACCTTATATTATGAGACAAGAATAAATAGTGGTTATGATTTATATTATTGGACGAAAGGAATATATCTTTGTGCGTAGCAAAAAGCTATTTATCTAAAAAAATATCAAAGTATTTTATAATTTAGAATAAAGAAATTATGATCGGTCGATGGAACAATGTATCTAAAAATATCAAAACGTCGTATAATTTAGAGCAATTCTTATAATCTAGAGCAATGAAAGTATCAACCATCGAGTAGCTTAAAGTTAGTTGTTTGGATTACAATTCATATAGATAAAATACTGTAAAAAAGTTACTTTCTGGATCTAGTCCTTTTGTTTGGCTTTTAGTAGGCAAAAGTCAAAGCCAAAAATCAAACCAAACACACCTTAAAACCAAGCCAACAAGCGGATTAAAACGATAAAACATTGAAACACTCATGGGTGAAGTTGACTTTTAAACGTTTAAACAAAGTTTAAATGTAATTTTAAACAACATAGAAAAATACCAATACATCATAATTTTAGACAATGACATGAAGTTAAATACCAAAACTGTTATGCAAGATAAGCAGTTGTTGACTGCTTTTCAACCGGCGTCCACCAAGGGACGTGCCTCTGCACGATCCCATGAACGGACGTGGCCTTTGGCATACTCCTTTTTGTGTCTCCTCTGCATGTATAAATACCAAAAAGCAATAAAGACTGCACACCCTTTTTCATTCTCTCGCACAACAGTTTCTATTCATCACACGTTATCAGCACTTGCTTTTACAAAAGAGAGCAAAGCCCAAAACAAGAACAGCGGAGGCAACGAGTTCTTCATCAAAAGAAAAACAGTCGGGTACGCTATGATCTACAAAGATCTTTCTGTTGCCCTTCTTACCTTCATCCTTCGGTTTTTGAACGGTGGCCATCGTCGCCGGCGAGGCGCTGACTTTGCCGCACGTCGTCTTCTACGTGCTGCGCATCGACATGGTCGCCACCATGCCAAGAAGCGCAGCAAGAAGGACACCCGGGCCACACTTGACCCTGAGCGCGTCCGCCGGACTGGTGGTGATCCTGGCGCTGGTCCCAGCAACGCTGCGGCACCTGCTGCACCGCCGCAGCAACCGCCAGCGCCACACCAAGACCGATGGGTGCGTCCTCCATCGCCTTCGCCGGAGCGGGTTGCAGAGCGGTTGCGTGAGTCCGAGACCCAGCAGCCGCTTCGTCCGATGCGGTACTGCCCCCTCCATGGATGGGGGCCGTGTCCTGCTCGCCAACCGCGGGCTCCTCCAACGGATGCGGACACCGCCGCCCCCGCTGTTCGATCGAGCGGACTGCTCGTTCAAGTCACCTCTCCAGAGCGCCCTCGTGCCCGGACACGGCTGACTGCGCGGAAATCAACCGGCCCTCGCGGTCGCCCCGTCGGCCAGATCGCATCCACGTCCACTGCGGCGGTTGCCGACGACGCCACCTCTTCCTCCTCCGACGATGAGAGGATCGCCTTAGTCCTCGGCGATGGGGTGCAGCAGCGACTGCCTACTCCGACTCCCGACGACGGCCCATCCGGAACGGTCTCACCGCCGGCGCTCTTGAGCCCAAGCGGCAACAGAGTGGTCCGTCGTCTCGCGCACCACCTTTCCCCACGGCCACGTGCTCCGGGGTCATGGTCTGCAACCGCAAGACAGTCCGACGATGACGTCCGCGAGCGCTCTCGCTCGCCGCCTCGTCGTCTTCCATGAGTGTGGCCTCGCTCGGCCACGGCGTGCTCGGCCCTGCGCGCGTGGCCCGGCCCCGGCAGCCGGCGCGGCGGCTCGCCCACCCCGGCAGTAGGCGGCGCGGCCTCGGCAGGGCCCGCGGCGGCTCGCCCTGGCCTGCGCGGCTCGCCCTCCCCGGCAGCAGGCGGCGCGGCCTCGGCAGGGCCCGCGGCGGCTCGCCCTGGCCTGCGCGGCTCGCCCGCCCCGGCGGCAGGCGGCGCGGCTGCTTGCCCGCGCCCGGCAGCACGCAGCCCGGCCTCGGCAGGGCCCGCGGCGGCTCGCCCTGGCCTGCGCGGCTGCTCGCCCGCCTCCGTCACCCGCGGCCGCGCGGATGCCCTGCGCCCTGACCGGCGCGACGGCGCAGCCCTGGCCTGCGTGGATTCTCCGCGACGGACGAGGACGGCGCGGCCTCTGCCCCTGCCCCTGGCGGCTTGCACAGGCAGCGACGGCTGATGGGGCAGTTAGGGTTTTGAAAACCCTAACTGCCATCCCTTAAAGAGGCCACGCACGCCCATAGATGGGCCGGCTTGCTTACCCATGTCATAGGCCCAGTTAGCCATTTTCCTTTTTATTTTAGCTATTTTCAGTTTTCTAAATCCTAGAAAATTAGATTGCTTTGATTAAAGATGTTTATAAATCCTTCAGTAGCAGCTTGTGTCACGAATTTTTCCAAAGTTTTAGTACTTGGAAATGGTGTCAATAAATATTTTCTTTACATGTGATATTTATTGCCATGTGTTCTATTTTTGCATTCCTTAAAATGCAAACTCAAAACAAAAAAAATTCATCTCAATTTAACCAAAAAGGTTTAATACGAGCAGAATTAATTTTTGATAGAACATATAAAATAATTAATATTCATCTCAATTAAGTTATTCAAAACTTAATACGAGCAAGAATATTTATTTATTTATTAAATTCCATACGCAATTCATGCTACTCATATATTCATCTTATTAAGTTACTATAGGTACTTAATTTCATTTGAATATTTTATTCACTACATAATGAAATTTTCGATCTCTTGCATCGCTTTGCAATTGAGACCTTAAATTATCATTCATTTATGCAATATCGCATTATATTGCATATTTTTCATCTCAATTGGATTTTTCTATTAAATCCAATACGAGCAAGAATACATGTATGTTGTGTACAACACACATATTACAACACACCCATGATGATTTCTTAACGAAATTCTCTGGTTGCTTGTGTAGGATCATGGCCCGCGAGTTCGAAGAACTTGCTCTTGATGGTCACAACTATCCTACCTGGGCGTTGGATATCAAGATCAGCTTAGCCTCGAAGAATATTCTGAGTGCATTACTCCCTCCCAACGAGAGGGTTGACCCACTGCATGATGCTTATAAGTACAACGCTTTGTACATTATAAGACATCACCTCCATCCAGATCTGAAAGCAGAATATGTGATGGAAGAAGAGCCAAATGTATTATGGTTATCTCTTAAAAACAGATATGAGCAGCAAAAGGCTGTAATCTTACCAGAGGCGAATCATGAATGGACCCATATTCGTCTGCAAGACTATAAGTCTATTGGTGATTACAACCATGCTGTTCATAAGATCTGTGCTCGCTTGCGTTTCTGCGGCAAGGAACCATCAGATGCGGATAAGATTGAAAAAACACTTCAGACTATGATCCCATCTGATAGGGTCCTGCAGCATCAGTACCGTGCTCGCAATTATCAGACTTACTCTGAACTCATACATGATCTACTTCAGGCAGAAAAGCATGATGAGCTTACGATGAAAAATCATAAGCAACGTCGTGTTGGAGCTGCTCCTATGCCTGAAATACATCATGTTGTGAAGAATGAGAAGAAAGGGGATGGCCCCAAAAGCCATCCCAAGAAGTCTGATAATTCAAAGAAGCGCAAACGCAACAAGCGTCCGGATAAACAAAATACAAAGGCTCCAAGGAAAGACACACCCACTTCCAAGCAAGAGAAGTGTAAGAAGTGTGGATGCTACAACCATCCTACTAAGAAGTGTCGCATTCCTCGTCATTTAGTGGAACTGTACCAGCAATCTCTTAAGGGCAAAAATGCTGAAGGACAGGGATATGAAGCTCACTTCACTACCCCACCTAACTTGAAGGATGGAGCTGGTTGCTCAAGCATGGCTACAATGGAACCAAGCACGACCAATCCTCCGCTTCTGACCGACACCGATTACATGGACTTGGACAATGCCATCATCGAATATGCTTCGAGTGATGTGTTTGGAGACCTCAACTAGGATCCTTATGCCCCACCAGATATTATCTATCTGTAGTCTATGAGTGTGTGCAACATGTGTGTTGTAATAAGTACCTAGACATTGGTATTTGTGTGTATACTCCATACTCTACTGTATAATATGTATGTACTTATAATTAATTGAGTTCTTGCAATTCTTGATTATATAGATTATGCGGAAGTCAATCCAATGGAGGAAGAATTATGCCTTGTAGACAGTGGTACCACCAACTCTATTCTTCGGGAAACAAAATATTTCCAAACTCTCACAAAGAGGTCAGGAAATATTTTGACAATCGCTGGGCGCGATACGAAAATAGTTGGCTCTGGACGAGCGACTATTACGCTCCCTATGGGTACACAAGTCACTATCGAGGATGCTTTATTGTATCCCGATTCAACTCGTACCCTTCTGAGTTTTCGAGATATTCGGAAGAGTGGTTTACATATTTCTACTCATACAGAAAATAATGAGGAATTTCTCCTCATTTCCAAACCTTCTGAATATGGCACTAACATTCTGGAAAGAATACCTTCACTTCCATCAGGATTGTACTACACATACATAAAACCAGTACCTCATGTTACGTACAAAGTGATTTTTCAGAATGTAGATTCATTCAAGACCTGGCATGCACGTCTTGGTCACCCTGGATTAGGAATGATGCGGAAAATCACAGGTAATTGCATCGGTCATGATTTAAAGTCTGCCAAAATCCCTAAACCATCTGATTTTATATGTACATCATGTGCAACGGGAAAGCTAATCTTAAGACCATCTCCTCTTAAGATTCATGCTGAACCACTCAAGTTCCTTGAACGAATTCAAGGTGACATTTGTGGACCCATACAACCATTATCTGGACCGTTCAGATACTTCATGGTATTAATTGACGCATCTACACGATGGTCACACGTGTGCCTACTGTCTACACGAAACCATGCTTTTGCTAAAATCATGACGCAAGTCATTCGATTGAAAGCACATTATCCTGAACATCATATCCAGAAAATCCGCCTAGATAATGCGGCTGAATTCTCTTCTAGAGCATTCAATGATTACTGTATGGCCCAAGGAATACACATTGAACATTCTGTGCCTTATGTACATACTCAAAATGGTTTAGCTGAATCTCTTATTAAGAGGATCAAACTTATCGCAAGACCTTTACTTCATGAATGCAATTTACCTACATCCTGTTGGGGTCATGCAGTTTTACACGCTGCTGATCTTATTCAACTTCGCCCAACTGCATATCATGCAACATCTCCATTGCACCTGGTTCGAGGAAATCCTCCAAATATATCCCATCTGCGGAAATTTGGATGTGCGGTCTACACCCCTGTATCACCGCCTCAGCGAACAGCTATGGGACCTCATAGGAAATTGGGCATCTATGTGGGATATCAATCCCCCTCGATCATCAAATACCTAGAGCCCCTTACAGGGGATTTGTACACAGCTCGTTTCGCTGATTGCATCTTTAACGAGGACCATTTCCCGGCATTAGGGGGAGAATTCAAGTATCCTAATGAATGCCAGGAAATCAATTGGGATGATAAATCCATCCTGTCCTCAGATCCTCGAACCCAGGAATCTGAGCTTCAAGTTCAGAAAATTATAGAATTGCAACATTTTGCTAATAATCTGCCTGATGCGTTTACTGACTATAATGGTGTCACAAAATCCTTGAATCCTGCTGTCAATGCGCCCAGTCGAGTGGAGGTACCCCGAAAAACCATTCAACCATCTTCTCAACCGAAGAGGGTAAGGGCTGCTAAGCAGGATAATGCTTCTACTAAGCGTCAAAGGAAAGAGAGGAACATTCGACCCTCCAAAACAGTAAACGAAAGTCAACCACCAGTTGATGGACACCAAGTGGATACTGTACATCCACAAACCAGCACTCATGTGCACAATTCAGATGCTGCTGGTACATCGGAACACCCCGTATCTAATCTTCCTGTGAATCAAGAAGATTTTCATGGGGTACAGGAGATTTCCATTAATTATACTAGTTCTGGAGAATTGTATGATCGTAAAACTACGGTCATAAATTCATGTTTCTCATCAATCATAGCTGGTAACCTTCTATCTGACCCAGACCCTAAATCCATGGCAGAGTGTCAACAACGCTCGGACTGGATCAAATGGAAGGAAGCAATTAACTCTGAATTATCCTCACTAGCAAAAAGAAAGGTATTCACCTCTGTGATACCTACACCTCCTAGAATCCATCCTGTTGGATTCAAATGGGTTTTCACCCGGAAACGGAATGAGAACAATGAGGTTGTGAGATATAAAGCGAGATTAGTTGCTCAAGGGTTTACCCAGAGACCAGGAATTGATTACAATGAGACATATTCTCCTGTTATGAATGGAATAACCTTCCGGTATTTAATTTCATTGGCAGTACAAAAACGTCTACTTCTGCAGTTGATGGACGTCGTGACCGCATATCTTTATGGGTCACTAGATTCGGACATATACATGAAAGTTCCTGATGGAATACCTGTACCGAATAATGGCAAAAATCGTAACATGTTTTGTGTCAAACTCACCAAATCTCTATATGGCTTAAAACAGTCAGGGAGAATGTGGTACAACCGACTGAAGGAATTCCTTATGAATAAGGGTTATTCTAACAGTGATGATTGCCCATGTGTCTTCATAAAGAAATCTTCTACAGGTTTCTGCATCATATCAGTATATGTGGATGACTTGAACATCATCGGCCATAAACGTGATATTGATGAGGCACGCAATCTTTTAAAGACGGAATTTGAGATGAAGGATTTGGGTAAAACCAAATTTTGCTTGGGTTTGCAACTTGAGCACCTTCCCACGGGCATTCTCATTCATCAGTCTGCTTATGCGCAGAAAGTATTGAGTAAATTCAATATGGATAAAGCATATCCGTCTAAGACTCCTATGATCGTCCGTACCTTAGAAAGGGATAAGGATCCTTTTCGACCACGAGACGAAGGAGAAGAAATTTTGGGTCCTGAGTACCCATATCTTAGTGCAATTGGAGCACTTATGTATCTAGCAAACAATACAAGGCCCGATATTGCTTTTGCGGTAAATTTACTTGCTAGATATAGTGCATCCCCTACCAAACGCCATTGGACTGGAATCAAAAATATTCTTCGATACCTCCATGGCACGGCAGATCTCGGTCTATTCTACGGAAGAAATCAAGATCCTAACCTTGTAGGGTACACAGATGCTGGTTATCTTTCAGACCCACACAATGGAAGGTCTCAAACTGGGTTTGTATTTCTGAATGGTGGAACTGCTATTTCTTGGAAGTCATCCAAGCAAACTCTAGTAACAACATCCACTAATCATTCAGAGATTATTGCCTTGTATGAAGCCTCACGTGAATGTGTCTGGCTTCGAAGAGTGATTAATCACATTCAATCATCATGTGGGATTCATCCCATTGAATCACCCACCATTATCTATGAAGATAATGCAGCTTGTGTTGCTCAGATGCAACAAGGTTATATCAAGAGCAATGTTACCAAACATATCTCCCCCAAGTTATTCTACCCTCATCAACTTCAACAGAGTGGTGAGATTAAGGTCATGCAAACTAAGTCTTGTGACAACCTTGCAGACTTATTCACTAAGTCGCTACCTTATTCCACATTTCGAATATGTGTTAAGGGTATTGGTATGCGTCGACTTAGAGATTTGCTTGCATCAGGGGGAGTATCTCTTGATTAATCTAATACTGTCATCACATTGTACTCTTTTCCTATATGAGTTTTACTACCATGTTTTCTCATGTTAGGTTTTTAATGAGGCAATGTCAACACAAGCATATGTCAGTCTCTTGATTTTTCCCATCAGGGTTTTTCGATAGAGACACCAAAGACATACCATATACTGTTGATTTTCTCCAAATTTTTCCCACTGGGTTTTTCTGGAGCATTACACAGTGTATTATTGCAAACTACCTTTTGCTTACAGGTTTCAAGGGAGGATATACATAATGGACAACTGCTTAAGGGGGAGTGTTATGCAAGATAAGCAGTTGTTGACTGCTTTTCAACCGGCGTCCACCAAGGGACGTGCCTCTGCACGATCCCATGAACGGACGTGGCCTTTGGCATACTCCTTTTCGTGTCTCCTCTGCATGTATAAATACCAAAAAGCAATAAAGACTGCACACCCTTTTTCATTCTCTCGCACAACAGTTTCTATTCATCACAAAAACAAAGAGGATAGTGGGTTACTAAAACTTCATCCATGAGTCGAATTGGACCCAAAAGTAACTAACAGACTGGGGCCAAAAGTAGCTAATAGTCTAAAAACATGAAACATTGTGTTTTATAATTCAAAACGCCATAACGTGGTTTCCACCTCTAATTAGCGTTTTGACGTTTAAACGTAGTTTTAATAACACTGAACATACAACGTATTATACCATTATATCACTTTATTATCGTTTACAACCGAGTGTTGCCTTCAGAAGTTGTTCACTAGTTAAAGCAATCAACTCTAATAACTCGCAAGTCCGAGATCTTTATCACACTTTACTTTGCCATACTAAGCACACTAAGCATGATTACATTTTAAGTAAACATGAAACACTTCCAAGGCATGCCTTTAACAACTAAGGAATGAAAGCTAAAGGGACTTGCATCAAGGTCGTTATCATACATAAATAACATGCAATACATATTATAAATGGGAGAGAAGGATATTTAGGTGTATGCCTTAGGTTCATCTCGAGGATCAGTGAGTTCCAAATCAACCATGAACTCGTCCTATGACTCAAGGATAGTCCCTTCGGTCGCTTTTGTTCCTACATGGGTGCAAATGGTGCAATGTTGCATAAGTTAAACATGATGCTATGAAATGACACTTAGGGTTTAAGGCTTAGCATAACCAAGTTGTTGTCCTTCCCTAACAATCCTAAGTGAGGCATTGGACCTTTTGTGGTGTAGGGATTCAACCTTTCTGAGGTGGCATGAAACCATATGCCCTGTTGGGGTCGTGCTTCGGTGCGCCGAAGGTCTCACACGAAGAAGCAGCTTCGGCTGAAGTCGTCTCCAAGAGATGGCCGAAGGTTCCTTTTCATGGAGCTTCGGCGTTACAAACCGACATAGAGATAGAATGACCTTTTTATCCATAGAGGTCTGAGTCAATGGTGTAAACTTTTGTAAGGGGCATAATTGTAATTTGTCACAGGCTGCGACCTGTGCCTATAAATAGATGAACAGTACCTCTGTACTGTTCACGCGAACCTGTTATTTGCCTTCGCATCACGCTTGTATTCTTGCTTTCTTCAAGACCGAAGGTACATTTGTAATTTAAAATCATTTATATTCATTCATGATAGTAAAAGTAGAAATAATTCTATGATAACATTCAAATGTTTATTTTGTACCTCATGATATATATGAACACTTCGTTCCTTGCTATTATGCTTACGAAGGTATGTCCTTCGTAGCCTTCGTCCGAAATTCGTTATATCCCGAAAGGATATAAAGTCTTGGAGGACGAAGGACCTTAACTCTTAACATTTTCTATGTTGCCTTGTTCTTAATTCTTAGCATTTGAGAACAAGTTCCCAACATTGGCGCCCACCTCCGGTGAACTCACTTCCACTTTTCTGAGTTGATGGCTTCGTTCAACAATCAAGCTGGAGCTGCTTCGGCTTCGAAGCTGGTGCTCCCGATAACAGGTGGTTCTTGCTCAGAGCCGGCTAACAAGAAGCAGAAGAAGGAGGCTCAGAGAAGGGTGCAGCATGTTGGAGTGCAGGGACCCTTCATCAAGTCAAAATGGTCCCATATTCCAATTACCTTCTCTCAGGAAGACCTTCAGCTTAAGGATTATCCCCACAATGATGCCATGGTTATCTCTTGCGTGATCAAAGGATTTCTGGTCCACAATGTCCTAGTTGATACAGGCAGTGCAGCTGACATTATATTTGCTAAAGCCTTCAGACAAATGCAAGAGCCTGAAGACAAGATTCATGATGCTACGCACCCTCTTTGTGGCTTCGGAGGGCGGCAGATTGTAGCACTTGGGAAGATTACCATGCCGGTAACCTTCGGATTTGTTAACAACACAAGGACTGAGCAAATTGTGTTTGATATTGTTGACATGGAGTATCCTTACAATGCCATCATTGGCCGTGGTACTCTTAATGCCTTCGAAGCAATTCTTCACCCATCTTATCTCTGCATGAAGATACCTTCGGACCAAGGGCCTATTGCTATTCATGGAAGCCAGGAAGCTGCTAGAAGGGCTGAAGGAAGCTGGACTGACTCCAAGGCAATCCATAATATAGATGGAGCTGAAGCTTGTGAGCAGTACAAATTCAGGAGGGAGAAGGCAGCTTCGGCGGATCAGCCGAAGCCCATGTTATTGTGTGAAGACATAGCAGAACAGAAGGTGCTGTTGGGCTCGCAATTATCTGAAGACCAGGAGAAAACCTTGATAAGGTTTTTATTCAACAACAAAGATGTTTTTGCATGGTCAGCTAATGATCCCTGTGGAGTAAATCGGGATGTTATTGAACATTCGCTCAATGTTGACCCATCCTTCAGACCCCGAAAGCAGAGGCTTCGGAAAATGTCTGATGACAAGGCCGAAGGGGCTCGCAATGAAGTAAAAAGACTCCTCAGTGCAGGAGTTATCAGAGAAGTGAAGTATCCAGAGTGGCTAGCTAACACTGTTATGGTGAAGAAGGCCAATGGCAAGTGGAGAATGTGTATTGATTTCACAGATCTCAACAAGGCTTGTCCGAAGGATGAATTCCCGCTGCCAAGGATAGATTCTTTAGTTGATGCAGCAGCTTCTTCGGAGCTCATGAGTCTCCTGGACTGCTACTCAGGCTATCATCAAATCTGGATGAAGAAGGAAGATGAGCCGAAGACTAGCTTCATAACCCCAAGTGGTACATATTGCTATCTTCGGATGCCTGAGGGGCTCAAGAATGCTGGAGGGAGTTTCAGCAGAATGACTGCGAAGGTTCTCCAATCTCAGATAGGCAGAAATGTGCTGACTTATGTCGATGATATCATTGTAAAAAGCACGAAGCAAGAAAATCATATTGCTGATCTGCAGGAGACCTTCGCCAGCTTCAGACAAGCTGGTCTGAAGCTGAATCCAGAAAAATGTGTCTTCGGAGTGAAGAAGGGTAAATTTCTTGGATGCTTGGTTTCAACAAAGGGAATCGAAGCCAACCCAAATAAAATCGAAGCTATACTTCGAATGGAGCCACCAACCACAAGAAAGGGGGCCCAAAAATTGACAGGAAGGCTGGCATCTCTCAACAGATTTATATCCAGATCAGCAGAAAGAAACTTACCATTCTTCGAGGTGCTGAAGTCAGCTGAAGTCTTTCAATGGGGCCCAAGTCAACAAAAAGCCTTCGAAGAGCTGAAGCAATACTTAATAGATCTCACAACATTAACTCCACCAACGCCAGGGGCTCCTCTGTTGTTATATGTGGCAGCTTCGCACTCAGCGGTAAGTGCGGCACTTGTCCAGGAAAAGTTTGATGGACAAGTCAAGAAGCAGGTCCCAGTATATTTTGTATCTGAGGTCCTTAGTGTCTCAAAGAAAAATTATACAGAGCTGGAGAAGGTATTGTATGCCGTTTTAATGGCATCCAGGAAGCTTCGGCACTATTTTCAGGCATACAACATTATTGTTCCTTCTTCGCAGCCGTTGAAGGACATCATGAGAAATAGAGAAGCTACTGGGCGTATTGGCAAATGGGCTGCGGAGCTCAATGAATTTTACATTGATTATGTGCATAGATCCTCAATTCAGTCTCAAGCATTGGCAGATTTCATTGCCGACTGGACGCCAGGGGCTCAGGACGAAGAAGTGAATAAAGATGCCGAAGTATGGACGGTGTTTTGTGATGGCTCTTGGGGAACCTTTGGAGCAGGTGCAGCTGCTGTGTTGGTCTCACCGTCCAAGGTTAAAACTTGCTATGCAGCAAGACTTAACTTCAGCTGCACAAATAATATAACTGAGTACGAAGCCCTGCTCCTGGGTCTTCGGAAACTAAAGGCAATGGGGATCAGAAGGGCGATTCTTAAAACTGATTCCCAGGTTGTTTCGGGTCATATTGACAAAAGTTGCAAGGCTAAAGACCCGAAGCTTGAAAAATACCTAGACACGGTCCGAAGGATCGAAGCCTCCTTCGAAGGATTTTCTGTTAAGAATATCCCTCGAGGACAAAATGAGCATGCTGATTTGTTAGCCAAGTCTGCAGCACAGGGGCTGCCGCTACCTTCGGATGTGTTCTTCGAAACAATAAAGGCACCTTCAGTGGAGCTACTTGAAAGAGCAGTCCTTAACATTTCTCCTGTTTACAGTGAAGATTGGAGAACTGAAATAATCTCTTACCTTCAGGGTAACTTCTTATCAGATGACGAAGCTTATAATAAAAGGATAGAGGCGAGAGCTCGTTCGTATGTCATGATAGAAGGGGAGTTATACAAGCATGGAGTTTGTGCCCCGCTGCTCAAGTGCTTGTCTAGACCCGAAGGTATAGAGTTAATGAAAGAGATACATGCAGGCCTGTGTGGATCCCATATCGGATCCAGGCCATTACTTGGAAAAGTATTCCGCCAAGGATTTTATTGGCCGAAGGCAGCTTCGGATGCAGCGGAGTTGGTTCAAAAGTGCGAAGGTTGTCAGAAATGTGCAAGAGATCAAAAGCAACCTTCGTCTTTGACACAGCTGATACAACCCATCTGGCCATTGCAAAGGTGGGGCCTTGACTTGTTGGGTCCATTACCGCCGGCCCAAGGAAATCTAAGATATGTTATAGTAGCTGTGGAGTATTTTTCCAAGTGGATTGAGGCGAAGCCATTAGCCACAATAACTTCGGCCACTGTCCAAAAGTTTTTCTGGCAGAATATAGTCTGTCGCTTTGGGGTACCGAAGGCCATCACTGTGGATAACGGAACGCAGTTCGACTCCGAAGCTTTCAGAAATTTCTGTGATCAAATTGGAACGAAGATCCATTTTGCATCAGTCAGGCATCCGGAGTCGAATGGGCTTGTTGAAAGGGCCAATGGTATCATAATGACAGGAATAATGAAGCTAATCTTTAATCAACCAAGGGGAAAGTGGCCAGATCAGTTGACCAAAGTGGTGTGGAGCCACAATACAACAACATCAAGGTCTACAGGCTTTACCCCATTCAAATTATTATTCGGTGACGAAGCAATAACTCCGGAAGAAGCCAAAGCTGGATCAATAAGAGTGGTAGCTTCGGCAGAATCAGGTCCCGAAGATACTTGTCTCGTGGAAAAAGATGCCTTAGAAGGGATCAGGCTTCAAGCCGTGGAGAATATCAATAAATACCAGGCTGAAACAGTCAAATGGCGAGATAGAAAGGTCCGGCTAAAAAATATTGAGCCGGGACACTTGGTGCTTCGGAGAGTGGCCAACCCAGATACAGTGGGCAAGCTACAATTGAAATGGGAAGGGCCTTTCTTAGTAGCATCCTCGTCGAGGCCTGGTTCGTACAGATTAAAGGACATGGATGGCAACGAAATTCCAAGATCTTGGAACGCAGATGAGCTTCGGAGATATTATGTATAACTTGATGTAATTTTTTATGTTTTTCTTTTTCTTTTTCATGGCACCCTTTTCCTTTCTAAAGGGGGAGAAAGGTTTTTAATGGGGCCATCATATGTAATTTCCTTTTTAGTTTTATAAGAGCAAAATCCCCCAAAGAATGTAAATGTAAAAGCTGAGAACGCACCATCGAGTGCCGAAACTGAAAAAAAAGAGAAGAAGCTCCAAAGACGTCCCTAAGGGGATGCAGAGCTCTGATTCCGCCGAAAGTAAAAGGCGAAGAAGCTCCAAAGACGTCCCTAAGGGGATGCAGAGCTTACAGCGAAAAGTCAACGCTGATACCGCCTAAGTAAAAGGCGAAGAAGCTCCAAAGACGTTCCTAAGGGAATGCAGAGCTTATACTGCCTAAGTAAAAGGCGAAGAAGCTCCAAAGTCGTTCCTAAGGGAATGCAGAGCTGATGTGTGGTTGTTCCTAAGGAAATAATGGATGAGTGTGGCTTCGGACATACGCTTCGGACATTCATTCGCACATTACATTACATCATGGCATTTGCATACATAAGCATTCATTCATAGCAAAGTGGTTGCTTCGGCAAAAAAGAGAAGTGGCTTTTTATGAATCGTTGTGTAAAAGAAAAGCTTCGGCAGAAGGGAGAAGTGGTATTCTATGCTTCGTTGTGTACGAAAAGAAGGGAAGGTGTTTTTTCGCTTTCGGCTCAAAATACTGATTTCGTTCACATCAAAGCACCCTAGTAGAAGGGTAAGAATATACTACAAGGTATGTACAAAGTTCCTTGAGAACAATTCAATTGTATTTACAAAACTTGTTACAAAAGTATCCTGAGTTTTTTTTCCTATAGTACATTTCTACTGATCTTCATTAAGCTTCAGCTTCGGCGACAGCTTCGGCGACATAATTTAAGCATCATCTTCACCTTTGTCATCCTACATAAATCAAGGAATCGTGAGTAAAAATCAAATGCAAAGGAAAAGGTAAGTACGAAGTATCATTTCTTACTGGTTCAAGATGACTTCGGGCTTCGTCTCCAGCCTTCTCCCGCCCGCCTTTTGTCCATATCATTTTTATAAATCTATTTGAGATACTTCGGGCGAGGTCAGGTATATCATCCAGGATTGATGGAGATAGGGTGAAGTTGGGCCTGTTGACAATTTTTCCATGCTCGCAGCCGGCCTTCAGGAATGCAGCAGCGGTACCCCGAGAAGCTACCCAGGCACAGAAGTCGCCGTGCCCGGCTATAACTTCGTCAAGTTCTTCGATTTCAGCTTCAATATGATCGAAGGTCTGTGGTAAATTTTCCGCTGAAGGGTTAAATTTCCCGCTGCTGGCTCCAACAGAGTAAAATATCTTTTTTAATCGTCCAATACAATTATTGCCAAATTTCAAGCATTTGTCTTGAAGGCTTGTTAACGATTTCTTCAACTCTGAGCTGGTCTGGACTTCGGCTTCAAGCTTCGAATTAAGCTCTAGCTTCTCCTGATCGAATTGTTTTGATTGACTGATAAGCTTCGAATTCAACTCTGATACTTTAGCCTCAGTCTCAGTCAGCAAGCCTTCGGTCGATTGGAGCTCGAAGTTTTTCTTTTCAATGATGGCATATTGTTCTTTTATCTTGCTTTCTAAGTTTTCAATTATAGCTTCGTGTTTTTTGTCCTCCAAATCTTGCTGCATCTTCAGAGCTTTGCTCAGTAGCATGCTCTACACAGAAACAACTTACGTTGGTAACATTTTCATTATTAACAGCAATAAAAACCAGAGAAAAGGTTGTTTACCTTGAAGTTGGAGTAAAATAAGCTGCCGACGATATGTTGTCGTCGATAGCGGCTGATGTCTGTCTCTAGCTTCGGAAAACCGATACTCTTTGATAGAGTACCGATTACCTTAGCTCCAGTTTGGTCTCGAATGCAGCCTAATTTTTCATCGTCCACACCTCCAAATAGGAGAGCTCCTGGCTTGTAGCCGCAAGATTTGGCATAGTCCTTGAGCTCTTCTATTTCGTCCTTCGAAAGTTTTTGCCCAACTAAATTCTGAAAAGAGTAGGCTTCGTCGTCCGAAGTGTCTTCGGCTATTTCTTTCCCTTTCTCAGGCACTGTGGCCATGGTTTTTTCAGTAGTAGTACCAGCTTCTTCTGCAGCCATGTCTTCCAAAATCTTGTTGATGTCCTCAATGGTAGTTTCTAAGTTTGCATCTTCGGCTGTAGCGGCTTCGGTAGCCGCGACCTCCGAAGGTGCGACTTCGACGTTTGTTGTGTCTTCAGCAGCTGCCGTTTTCTGAATTGACGCCTTAGGCGGCGTCTTGTCGATAACTTCAGTTACAGCAATAATTCTTTGCCGCTTGGGTTTGCTTATCTTCGTTTGATCCGGCTCGTCCACCTTTTGAAAAAGCTTCGTCAGTTGGAGCCCTAATGGACTTAGCTTCGTGGGCATGGGTTCAGTCATTACCTTTAAAATTTCTTCCACGTCGCTCGTAGAAGGTGATGTGGGGGTCCCCTCTTCTTCGGATATTTTTCGCTTCGGGGTTGATATTTTTCTTTTCTTGGGAATTTTCTTCTCTGTTGCTGATCGTTCTTCATCCTTGGTTAGAGTTTCGGCCACTCTTTTTCTTTTGTGGCCCTCGGCACCCTTGTTCAACTGCTCATAGTCTGGGTACTCGAAGCCCAGGGCATCAAGCACTCGGTTCAGCCTTCGCTTCGGTCAGGCGCCGAAGGCCGCTGTCATTAGTTGATCCTCTTTTTTGGAGTAATTCCCCAGGATTTCATTGCACATCACCTCAACTGTGTCTAACCACTCTTTGCAAGGTTTTTTAAAGTACTTCTTAAACTTGAAGTGATAAGGAAGCCGGACAAGCTCCCCCTTCTTCTTCTCTCCCTCCAGCTTCGGCATTTCCCACTCTTTTAGAGTAGGGAAAACTCTGAATGCCAAGAATTCCTGAACTAGATCCCTGGTGCCAATATGTTCTGAAATAATTTCAAATTCACCCAGAGCAGCCCAGGTGGGACCTTCTAGCCTGCCGATGTGGCATCGTGGCCTTGTCTCTCCAAAGATTAAATCCAGAGGGCTTTGTACCAATTTTTCTTTGTCTTCGTCAACTTTTACATAAAACCATTCAGATTTCCAGCCTGCTGGCCATTTGCTTCGGTAGCTGATGACAGGACACTTTGTTGTCTTCCGGTAGGCAAAATTATAGCAACCGAAATTATCATGTAGCCCATCTTTTCTGGCCTTTGTTTGGTAATGTAATTCGTGAACTCGGCAGAAGCTGTCGGCAAACGGTTCCACAGCTTGGCTTCGGAGGGCCCAGATATAAACGTTGAGCCTAACGATGGCGTTAGGAGTCAATTGATGAAAATAGATACCAAACTTCTTCAGTATCTCCGCAATAATCTTATGAAGAGGGAATCTCAGCCCAGCCTTTAAAAAGCTCTTGAAGATGACAATCTCGTCCTTCTCTGGCTTCGGGGTGGTTTCTTCCCCCCCGAAGCGAAGCAGCTTCTTCTGATCTTCATTAAAAAAACCTGCTTTCACCATCTTCGAAAGGTCAGCCTTTGAAACAGTTGATTTCCCAAAATCCAGGTGACTGGGCTTGCTAGGCATGGCAATACGGTAGTCATCTTCGGGATCAGTCCCTTCAATGTTTTCTTCTTCTCCTTCGGCGGTTGTTGGGTTTGCTGCAGCACTGGGCATTTCTTCCGCAGTCACTAGACCGGAACGCTGCATCGCTTCGGAGATGGGCACAGTGTTCGAACCTTCGGCTTCGTCTCCCTCACGTACAACTTTGGCAGTAGATCGCACTCTCGCCATTTGATTCTGAGTTGGGGAAAGTCAGATACTTTTTTCTTCTTTCTTTTCTCCCGAAGCTCTTCTTTCTGACGAAGCAGACGTCGAGATGGACCTTCGTTCGATTCTGAGAATCAAGCTTCGGCTATAGTTCAAAATTTTGGCAGCACAACAGTGCAAATAGCAATGAATGCTGTGGTAACTTCACACCTACCCGTCTGTTTATATAGTGCTGCAGGTAAGAAGGCGAAGTGGCAGGATTTTTTACACCAAGCGGGCAATCACTCGAACTCGCTGTGCAGTGGACCGCAAAGATCAAACAGTAACTCTGCAAGGTGGGCCTGGCACGCGCTCGGAAGCCGGATCGTTTCTCCGCAACGAGCTCAGGGAAGGTGTTTTTTGGACCTTCGGCTTCCCGAAGCTGAAGAGGCTTTTTTCACGGGTCAAGCTCGTTACGAAAAACGATCTAGCACCGCAAAAGGGGCTACTGTTGGGGTCGTGCTTCGGTGCGCCGAAGGTCTCACACGAAGAAGCAGCTTCGGCTGAAGTCGTCTCCAAGAGATGGCCGAAGGTTCCTTTTCATGGAGCTTCGGCGTTACAAACCGACATAGAGATAGAATGACCTTTTTATCCATAGAGGTCTGAGTCAATGGTGTAAACTTTTGTAAGGGGCATAATTGTAATTTGTCACAGGCTGCGACCTGTGCCTATAAATAGATGAACAGTACCTCTGTACTGTTCACGCGAACCTGTTATTTGCCTTCGCATCACGCTTGTATTCTTGCTTTCTTCAAGACCGAAGGTACATTTGTAATTTAAAATCATTTATATTCATTCATGATAGTAAAAGTAAAAATAATTCTATGACAACATTCAAATGTTTATTTTGTACCTCATGATATATATGAACACTTCGTTCCTTGCTATTATGCTTACGAAGGTATGTCCTTCGTAGCCTTCGTCCGAAATTCGTTATATCCCGAAAGGATATAAAGTCTTGGAGGACGAAGGACCTTAACTCTTAACATTTTCTATGTTGCCTTGTTCTTAATTCTTAGCATTTGAGAACAAGTTCCCAACATGCCCAATACTTAGGCTCTAAGACTTGGTCAATATATGGAAGCAATTTGCTTCATATTGCACGGACCATCTGCTAACATATGTCGGGTTACCTGTAGTTGTATGTATAGGTTAGTGGTCTCTAAAGGTGGTGTCTTGCTGCATGATTTCTCAAACCATTTGAGTGGCAAGTCAATCATCTACCTGATCAAGCTAGAGGTTGTCTCTGACATGCTCTGGGCTATGATGATGGATCGACCAAAAGTGTGTTGAGACCATGTGTACATGCATGAAGGAGTCTTTGATCTTATTTATCCCTGATATTCGATTGCTTGCTAGCGACCTACATGCTTGTTGTATCGAGTCCAAACTAGGTGATTCATGCACTAATAGGCATTGCAAACCTAGCCAACAAGAGTGTCGTAAGAACCACACTAATGAGTTGTTCTTTGCGAGGATGACCACAAGAGACACTTGCAATTGATGATAAAATACGACAACAACCACTAAATACACTCAATGATCTTCTACTGCCTCCAAGCCATCTAGGTGGCGACAACCACCAAGAGTAATAGGAATCTCGTAGCTTAATATGATCACTAGTTCCACTAGATGCAACTCAATGCAAATCACTAGAGATCACTCCCAATATCATGGTGGATGAAACACCATCACTAGAGGTGAGTGGGAGATGTTTTCTTAGGCTTACTAGGGTGTATGTCATGTTGGGAAGCTAGGATACTCACCCTAAACCTGGACATGCTCTATTTATAAGGTCCTTAAGAGGCAACTAGTTGTTGGACCTTTACTATGCAGATTTTGAGCTCGTCAAGACCATGTGACGCCCCATCATTGGACCAAACCACTAGGGTTCCACGACTCTAGAGCATGCCATGTGTACTAATGTTTGAATGTTATCGTTATCGCCCCAACAAATATATGAGTGTATGGTCCAACGCCTCTTGTCTGATGACTCTTAAACCAAACTTATCAAAGTCCAATGGCCTCTGTAAAGTGACCTAGAGAGAAACCATTGGTGTGTGATATCCTGGCCCCTGGGATGGTGATATCTTGGCCCAAGGCTTAATAGAATTAATAGAGTATCCATACCAACAAGATGCATCTTCTTTTTCGGAAGCCTATCTCGAAAGAACCTCCAAGTTAAGCGTGTTTGGCTTGGAGCAATTTGGGATGGGTGACCGACCGGAAAGTTTTCTCGGGTGTGCATGAGTGAGGACAAAGTGCGCATAAAAGACTCATGTTGGTCTGTGGGGACGATATATGATCCTAGAGAGCTGCTAGGAGTAAGTACCACTGGTCCAGGGATTGGATGGGGTGTTACATGGTGTCAGATTGGTCCGACACCCATCATCAAACCAACTAACAAAGTCTAACGACCGTGTTCTCAAACATCTAGAACACCAGATAGTGATACTGTTTCGATGAACAATGCACATGTTCGGTCTGATGTGCCTATTTTCACAACCATCAGACCAATTCATTAGGGTCCAATGCCCTCCCAAAAATGACTAGAGAGCAACTGTGAGCGTTGAACTAGTCTTACACCTACCATCGTACCAATGCACATAATCCAACAATCACTCTAACCATGTGGCTATAGTTAGCAATTGGATTGGCATTGTGCTGGTCTGACGCCTCTGTATATTAGACACCTATTCTAGGCATCTTACAATCCTCTTCCAATGTTTACACGAGTGCTAACTCCAATGTATCCCAAACACTAGAGTTTGAGTTAGCCTTAATCAATGGTGTCTAAGGTGGAACTTCATGACTTCACTAGGTCTAGTACATATGTATAGGCTTATTGTAAGCTTCTTGAACCTTGAGTTTCCTCTTTATTGTAAGGCTACTTATCCTAAATCCGTTCATGCACTCTATTGCTTCTTAATCAATAAAACTAGATGCCTTAGCTTGTACCTTTGCCTTAAGCTTACACATTTTGCTTTTCTCTTTTCCAGGTTGAGCACTTGTTCATCCTTCGTGGTCATCACCATCATTCTCATTATTTCCCACCGTGCTCAACCTTTGGATGTGGACATGAACTATCTCATTCACAACACTTAGAATAGAGGTTAGTCCACTTGTTGTCTCAATTACCAAAACTATACTTACAGCTTTGAATATGCAACTGTAAGTAAAATGAAGTGAGGTCCATATTTGAGTATTTAGTTTTGGTGTGGGAAATTTGGTTGTGTACCATTAAAATAGCGCATCTTTAGGAATGTTTCATTAAAATAACTTTTCTTTGCTAAGTACCATGAAAAGTTGATAACGTTATGGATTTTTAGCATTTCGTCAGCTCTTGTTACAAACTTCTATTGTTTTTATTATTTTTGTCCATGAATGGATTTTAAAAGGACTCTTACGCCCTTGCCCAAATACACTTGGGTGACCCAGTTTTTATCTGCTCGACCCTCACACACGAGGTGTTTTCTTGCTGTAAGAACACAAGCAAGAGGCGATGAACCAACAACCCACAAACAAATATTTTATTTATGTCTCAGTGCAATATGTGTCAAATGACAGGAATGTGGGGTTGGTTTATGAAGCGATCGAGACAACCTGACAATGGTATTAGGTGAGGAAGATGTGACCAGCAAGGTAGCGATCGTGAAGGTGGCGAAGCAGGGTAGAGAGGTGGCACAAGAGGCTGGGAGTGACAACTAACAACAGATGTGTGCTTGACCCTTAACTTCTGCTCGATTAGTCACAATACATATTCTCTTTTCATATAGATGGGATCCTATAGTGTATTCTCTCTCTGATATGTTAGAAGGGGTAGGGGTTTATGTATCCTATCTAACTAAGACTTAACAGATGTGGTGAGATTCAAATAAATGTAATCTTTCTATGGTAGATAGCAAAGTAGAGTTATTTTAATGGTACATTCCCAAAAGCGCACTCTTTAATGGACACAACCAATTTTCCCTTTTGGTGTTTGATGATCAACATAATCATTTAGACTAACAATATTTACTAGTGTTGTGGATATAGTTCAAAGGATGAAGACTGGACTTGGACAAAGGCAAAGTGACAATCAAGAAGAACAACACCTCAAGTAAGATATTAGAAGACTCATTGAAGAGTCAAATACATGAGATGAAAGAAGATTGAATGAAGAGACACGAAGAAATAAAGAAAATAGATTGCTTAGTAGCACCGAGCGTGTCCGTTGCAGCACCGGATAAAGCCCCGACACAAGTGGCATTTGTAGTGAAGGGCTAAAAAATGAGAATACACCGGACACATAGGTGTGCATTGAACGTCGCAAAGGATGGGGTACCTTATACAACACTTAGAGAGGCCTGTAATGTGTTTGGAGAGATCCACAATGCATCGGACATGTCCGATGTAACACTGGATACCTCCACCAGACAGTGTACTCAGATAGGGTTGCAAACCAACCCAAGCGGGGTTACCACACTGAATGTGTTTGGTGTCGCTGAAAGGGAAATTGGATTAACCATTTCCTATAATTAATTTTGGTGGTTGATGACCAACGCAAACACGTGGACTAACTAGTTTGTCTAGATTTCATCTATTATAGGTGCATAAGGTTCAACACAAACCAAGAAAGAAATCAAGTTAGGGACACAATTTTATTGGAGCAAAAGGACTTGAGTGTGCTGAGAATTGGCGCACCAAACTATCCATTGTGCCACCGGACAGTGTCCAGTGCACCAGGACCGTACAATCCTCAACCAGCCACTCTCGGGAATTTGGAGACGCGCTCCACTATAATTTACCGAACTGTCCGGTGTGCCATCGGACTGTCCGGTGAGCCAGCGGACCAACGACTCCCTGCGCCAACGATCGACTCTGCAAAGTGCTACAGTGATGAACAGTGTCACGCAGAAGTCAGAGCAGCGAAGTCAGAGGGGCACCGGACTATCCGGTGCTGCAAGAGGACAAAGCCTCCAACGGTCGACCAGCTCTAGACCCTAACGGTTGGCTGACGTGGCGGCGCACCGGACAGCGCACAGTACCTGTCCGGTGGCGCACCGGACTGTCCGGTGCGCCCATCGCCAGCAGCCTTGGCCAACGGCTACTTGGTGATTGGAGGCTATAAATACCCCCAACCACCACCACCTTTGGCATCCAAGGATTCTGAACATTGCATTCAATACAAGAACAAAAGACTTCACTCCAAGACACATCAAATAGATTGAATCCTCTCCAAGCTACCAAATCAACTCAATTCCATTAGGGACTTGAGGGTGTTTTGTGTTCTTTTGTTGCTCTTGTTGCTTGGTTTGGCCTTTTTCTTTTCGCATTCTTATTCTCAAGTGCTTTGTAAGCAAAGCAAGAGACACCAAGTGTGTGGTGGCCCTTGCGGGGTCTTAGTGACCCATGAGATCAAGGAAGAAGGCTCACTCGGTCTAAGTGACCGTTTGAGAGAGGGAAAGGGTTGAAATAGACCCGGTCTTTGTGACCTCCTCAACGGGGACTAGGTTCTTTGGAACCGAACCTCGGTAAAACAAATCATCATGTTCACTCGCCTTATTTCTTGTTTGATTTGTTTTCCCTCTCTTCGGACTTGAAGTTAATTCTAATGCTAACCCTGGTTGTAGTGTGTTTAAAGTTATAAATTTCAGGTTTCGCCTATTCACCCCCCCCCTCTAGGGGACTTTCAATTGGTATCAGAGCCAGTATTTCATTAAGAGTCTAACCAACTCGAAGTGATGTTTGGAGATCACGCCAAGAGGGAGATCATGACCGACGAAAAACCCGCAAGCTCGGGGAAGACTTTCTCAAGAGAGTTCGGCAACAAGCATAAGGAGGAATCCACTTCCTCCATCAAGTCCCATCGGAGAGGTGACAAGAAGAAGAAGATGAATAAAGTGGTCTACTACGAGACCGACTCTTCGTCACCCTCCACCTCCAGCTCCGAGTCGTCGACTACTTCTAAGCGCCACGAGCGCAAGAAGTATAGTAAGATGCCCCTACGCTATCCCCACATTTTAAAGTGCGCTCCATTACTTTCCATTCTCTTAGGCAAACCACCATATTTTAATGGTGAAGATTATTGTATGTGGAGTGATAAAATGAGGCACCATCTAACCTCAATCCACGCAAGTATTTGGGATATTGTTGAGTATGGAGCGCAGGTACCTCAGGTGGGGGACAAAGACTACGACTTGGATGAGGTCGCCCAAATTAGGCACTTCAACTCCCAAGCCACGACTATACTCCTCGCCTCCTTGTGTCGAGAGGAGTATAACAAGGTGCAAGGGTTGAAGAACGCCAAATAAATTTGGGACGTCCTCAAAACAGCGCACGAAGGGGATGAGGTGACCAAGATCACCAAGTGGGAGACGATTGAGGGCGAGCTCGGTCGATTCGTCCTCAACAAAGGAGAAGAGCCACAAGCGATGTACAATCAGCTCAAGACAATGGTGAACCAAGTGCGCAACCTCGGGAGCACCAAGTGGGATGACCATGAAATGGTCAAGATTATTCTTAGATCTCTTGTTTTTCGTAATCCCACTCAAGTGCAACTAATTCGTGGAGATCTAAGATATAAACAGATGTCTCTCAAGGAAGTTATTGGCAAGTTTGTGAGCTTTGAACTTATGATCAAAGACTCCAAACACATTATCAACTTGGAGCAAGGCGCCACCTTGTAGCATCCCAAAAATTCAAATCTTGAAATTTTCTCAAACTCGCTCTAAATTCAAAATGAATTTTAAATTTCATTTCAAAATGTTTGTTTGCGAGTTGATCTCAACAAATAAAATATAGTGGTCTATAATTCTCTCCAAAATCCTCCTCAAAATATCCTACAAATATTTCCCCAGTGATCACCCTCAAGTTCTTTCCAGAAATATTGCCTAGATATTCCCCCGATAATTCTCCAAATATTTTCCTCCTAAGAAATACCTTCAAAATCATTTTAAAGTCCCTACAAATATTTTCTTCATAATTTTCCTCATGCTCATACGTATACGTACGCCTCCGGTGTCATACAGTGAGCTCTACAAGCTAATCACACTTATACAAGACAAATACATGCTAATCTCCCACTAATCCTCTCATCCTCCCACTAATCCTCTCATCCCTCTCCCTAATCCCCCCACCATGGCTATAAATAGAGGGGCAAGGGCCTCCTCTCAAGCCACCCTAAGCCATTTCATGGCAACTCCCCCCACACGCCCACTCCACCTCCCACACAAGCACACACTAGCACAAGGATCGTTCGGTCGTTCTTCGACATTCATCCACCTGTTCTTAGTTTGTTCGTTTGTTCGTCCGATCGTTCGTCCGATCGTTCATGGTTCGTTCGTCCGTTCGTCCGATCGTTCGATCGTTCATCTGTTCGTTCGTCCAAATAATCTTTGTTCAGCCGTTATGCTGCCGAAATTCCGATCGTTCGTTCGTTTGATCATTCGATCGTTCATCGTTCATTCATAGTTCCTATTCATCGTTCATCGTTCGTTCATAGTCCCTATTCATCGTTCGTCCAAATAATCTTTTTCTAGCCGTTATGCTGCCGAAATTCCGATCGTTCGTTCGTCCGATCATTCGATCGTTCGTCCGTTCGTTCATCGTTCCTATTCATTGTTCATCGTTCGTTCATAGTCACTACTCATCGTTCGTTCATACGACTATTCATCATCACTATTCACCGTTACTATTCATCATCGTTACTATTCATCGTTACTATTCACCGACACTATTTATCATCATTACTATTCATCATCGTTACTATTCGTCGATGATATCTATAGTTACTTTTTTGTTGTCACTATTTATCGTTACTATTCGTCGATCATCCAATCACCCTAAATTTCAACTACTCATCCATCATGCTATCCAGTCCATCTAAGACCAGCCAGACCAATATTCCAGTCATACAAACTCCGGTGACTGTGATTTTCCTTCTAGTAGGAACTTCCCATCTGGTCACCCATCCCAGGTTTCTCCAAGTTAAGCACGCTTAACTTTGAGATTCTTTCGAGCCAGGTTTTCAAACTCAGATTCCAATAATTCTTGTTTCTAAATTCTTATCAGATTATTCCCTACCCAACCATGTCATCCCTTAAGCATGGTTCATATTCTAGAAAACTCCCAAAATACTCTTGTCCCATATTCTGCCTATAATTCCCTATTCAAACTAAGTCAGACGATTCATTCATCACTATTCTCACCAACAGTGGACTCTACTGTACTACACCACATACACCCAGCTATAAATAGACCCAGCTACCCTCTCCCTCTCCACACACTCAACACCCTCAGTCAAGGCAAACACCCCACCCACTCAGTTACTTCGCTCTGCAGGCTACACGCATAGTGTCGCTTCACCTCCAATCCACTCTCCTGGTAAGTACCTCCGCTCCGCCACTAGTAATACCACAACACCACATGACACAGATTCAGCTCAAGACTCTACCCATCCATATATCGCTATTCTGACCACTATACTAAATATTTGTTGGTATACTTGCTAGTTTGTATGTTTGCTTGTTCATGTTGCATAGTTATCGGAGCGTACGTGCCGTCTCGTGGAGGCCAGATCTGCAAGTCTACGCCAGGCGATGGAGCTAGAAGCCAGTTCCGCGAGCTCTCCCCCCTTTGCCGGATAAGCACGACAAGCTCACTGGATCTCTTTGATGCATAAATTACCTATGTTTTTCAACCACAACCCTCAGCCTGTTATTTTATGCATGATATGATTTTGAAACAAGTTATTATGGCCACCCAACCGCTTGCCGCAATCAATCTTTATACTCCTTGATATATTTGTTACAAATGATTTGAGAAAGGGTGTGAGTTTTCAAAAGAAAAATGGGTATGATGAAGATTTGTCACCCTTATCACCTTTTGAGTGGGGATGATCAGGGACTCCCTGGTTTAGGGGAGGGCCTCAGGTGTTGGCTCAACCGGGTTAGGTGTGAGCAGAAGGATTGTCCCCTCATATAAGGACCGGTTTGTCATCCTTCACTACCTGTACTCATGACAAGTACAACCACTCGAGACTGTATGGGCAGTCACTCAATCTAAACTCGTACATCCAAACCACAGGGTTATGATGGCTGGGGAGCACCGGGAGGATAAGGAGGGGGAATGTTTTGTCCAGTTTGGACATGGCGGTGACCTGACTCCTTCTAGTATAACCGTTAAGGTAAGGACGTGCGAGGAAAGAGAGAGATTCGGCATTCGGATCTCATGATGGTGAGATTGCAGAAACCAGACTAGTGGGTAAAGTGTACACCTCTGCGCAGAGTCAAACCTATTCGAATAGTCCGTGTCCACTGGAATGGACGAGTCTGATGTGGTATGACAATTAGTGTTTTTTTCCAGAAAAAATGCTTTTGAAAAGTGGTTTTTAAAAGGTCCGGCGGTTGAGCCGTGAGCTATGGTGGACGGGAAGTCCAGTAGCTGTTTTTGAAAATGAAAAACCAGTGGGAAACTGCTGAGATACCTGAATGGTTTAGTCCAGGGGATTTTGTTCTATATTAAAAAAACTTCCTGCTCCTTGGGAGAGGATGCGCTTTTGAAAAATGAAAAATGTTTTACAAAATAACCCTGCATCAAATACTGCTATTTCTGCAAAATATCCTAAGCTCCACATATTCCATGTATTATATCTGATTTCCCCATTCCGTGGGTGAAGGTGGGCTGCTGAGTATGTAAGTACTCACCCTTGCTTATTTGTTGTTTTTCAGAGAAGGAGATCGCTGATCGGGTAAGAGTTACACCTGTTCCCAACCTTGCCTGTGGTAGTTGGACCACTGATTTGCTTCGTTGCGTATATCGGGCTGCTTCAGCCCCACTTTGATGATATGTCCCGAGTTGTGGACCAACTCTTAAAGTTGATCGCCACCTTTATAGGTTTGTCTCGTTTAAGCAGATCTAGAATCATCTGATGTATAAATGTGTTTACTAGCCTCCTGGGACTAGTAATTGTATCACATTTGAGTCCCAAGGGATTAGGGCGCTTTAGGTGGTATTAGAGCTGTTTGGTTGGCTGCAGGACGTAACCCTTAGCCTTGATCCAAAAGTTTTTGAGTCAAAACTATTTTCTTAAAAAAATTCTTGCTATTATCCCTTCATTTCAAAAATGGTTTCCCCCTTTCCTTGCTCAGAAGTCAGATGGAGGTCTGTTGCCAAACCAGCTTTTGCCAGAATGAAGATGGTTTCCCCAAGTTGCTGAGAGCATGCACAGTTCGCCTCAGAATCAAGAGTCAGCCAGAGTATTATGGTCGTGAATTCGTCGAGCATGGCACAGAGAAGTGTGTCGTGACTGTATACATTGGATCCATTCCGCACCATGTGGAATGGAGTGTCACTGCTGCGGGGCACAGATTCAAAGACACCTGCCAAGTTGTGACACCCCAGTGTCACCTAGGGTTTCTCTCAAAGTGCTAACCCATGAACCATCATCTTATGTGAACCAAATTTAAGTATGAACATCAAATTGACTTAAGAATAAAGGATCCACCAAGCCTATACTTAAAAGTATCATGTGTAAAACAAATGGGTTTTCAAAAAGGCAACATGAGCAACCCCAATAAAAACCCTAATTGAGCCCTATGAGCAAAATTCAAGAGAATGGGGGAAAGGGCATGAAAAATTTAAAATCATGGCTTGGGCCAATTATAAACATTGAAATACATTTAATAAGCAATAATAAAGATTGAGGAAGCTTGGCCAAAATAATTCAAATAAAACCCCAAACAAGCTCCTCATGAGGGGACTCAATAGGAAATTCTGAATTTCAGAATTCTGAATTTCAGACCTTGAGCCAAAGATCAAGCGTGTTCACCTTGATCCCTAACTCAAATCCTAATGACCCCATTAACAAAAACGTGCCTAACTAACCCCTCTGTCGTATGCCAGAAGATGGCATTGGGACGCGAGCCCTAGACACGACAAAACCTTGGATTTGCCTCAGATTTGAGCAGGGAGACAAACCGGATTTCCGGGCTCCATATCTCTGCAACCAGTAGGCAAAATTCTATGACCCCCACACAAGATCGGTAGCTTGTAGGGAGGGGAAGAGGTTTTGTGCACTGACCAAGGCGAGAGCAGGCTCGGATGAGTGACCACACGCGCCAGAACTTGGGCAGAACGCACGGGCACACGTGTTCGACCCTGGTCGGCACGCCGGCGCTCGCCCAACCCGCGCGCTCGCCCCGGCGTTCGGTCAAGTCCGCCGCGCGCCCTTGCCCTCGGCCGTGCCCGCCCGCGCCTATAAAGCCTCCCCGGGCATGCCTCACTTCACCCCGCGCTCACCATCACTGGCCAGCCACCCCTCCTTAGCTCCGGCGAGCTCTTTTCCGCCCGCCATTGCCGCTAGAGCTTCGGCCACCGTGGCCAGCCCACTCCAGTCGCCCTCAAGTCGCGCCAGTGCTTCGGTTAGCTTCGCCATAGGCCCATGAAGCTCTCCAAGCCCTCGGACCCGGCAGAACTTCACCGGAAGCCCGAGATCACCCTCGCCGGACTTCGGTCGCCCGCCCCTGCGCGTGGACCAAGCTCTCCGGTGAGCCATTCTTCAATTCCTCGCGCGCACACCTTCCTTGATCCCTGGTGAAGCTCTTTGACCTGTTTGATTGGTCAATTTCGCCCTGGATAGGCCGGACTCCTCGCCGCCGACGAGCTCCCCCGCCTGCGCACGCGGACCGGCCAACTCCGACCACCCCCGACGGCGACCCGCACATCGTTGTGATCCCCGAGACCTCCCCTACGTCCTCGACCGCCTCACCGGAGCAATCCCGCCGCCGGTAAGCCCCTCCGCCCTTTCTTTCGCCGTGGGCACTGTTTAAGTTAGGAGAAGGACCTCGGGTTAGGATTAGAAGAACCCGAGGGGTTTTCTGCAATGTCAGTGTCTCATTTGAATAGTAGCCCAGGGACTAATCTGTGAGGAAAACTTGAAATACCCGCAAGGGACCCCAGTGCAAAGTAGTTTTCCCTTTAAGCAATTCTGTTAATCTTTTTAAATAACCAGAGAACTTAGAAAATCCATAACTTGATGAATTCTTAATCAAAAGTTGTCAAACTAATTTTGCTAGATCCTAAATATTATGGACTATCATTTAAAAATAATAAACCCTATGCTTTCTGTTCTAATTTTTAGAGTTTAAAATTAAAAACAGAAACTGACCAAACCTTGTTTAATTAAGGAAAATTAGTTTTTCTTCTGTGCTGAACCTAAGAAAATTTGTAGATATTCAACCCTCATTTAAGCACTGTTTAAAAATAGTAGGAACCCCAGTATTGAAGAATATAGTGTAGATATCCATTAAAAACCATTTCTGCCCAAAACATAGGAAAATCAGAAAGGCATTAGAAATTAATGAACAGTGAGTGAAATTATTTTTTCTAATCTACTTAAGTAACAGAGAACCTAAGAAAAATAAAGGGACCTTTAGTCCAGATCAGTTTTAAAATAAAATATTTTATTTAGCATTGTGCCAACTGGAAATCAATTATGAAAATTACAAAACCAGACCCAAAATTGATAATAAAAATCCAGTGGACTTATAACCACTAGGACCCCACTGCAAAAATAATGAACACCCTAGCCCATCATTTTAAGTAGGGTAAATAAGTGTAATATGATAATGAGTCATTTTCTAAATAAATCATGAATAACCCATAATAAGGCAATAATGGGCAAATAAAATTTTGCTAGGTCAATAATGAGATAGGCCACCTGAGAAAAATGCAAACCCATTAAAAGGATGCAAAATAATACCCATTGCTAATATTGTATAAGAAAGACCGTTTAATCCAATTAATGCATACCACCCCTTCCCTTAAGCAAAAAGATGTCAAACTTCAGAATGATTGCTCTTGCACAAATTAGAAACTAAGAAAAATCAGAAATTTGTTGTTTGATATTTTTCAAATATAGTAGTAGTAGAAAGCACCTCTTTGGCTAGAAACTTGAGAAAACCCTAATAAAATAACTAATATGTATTAATGGCTAAAATTTTGTGCCAAGTCATGTTATAGCACCTAAAAGCCAGCAAAAATAAGTATTAGAGAATTACCTACTGTTAAGTAATAGTTGTAGTTCAAATCACTCCTTCTGCCCTGAAAGTTGGTAATTTTGTCCAGAGAAAACTATTCACTTTTTGAACACCAAATTTTGAGACAGAAAAGTTTACACCAGTAATAAGCCACTGTAATTTTTTGCAGAATTTTTGGAGTTTTATTAAAACAACTTGTAGTTCAAACCTACTCCAAAAACTTAAGGAGAATAAAGAAAAAGAAAGAAGGAATAAACCTCGCTCCAATGAGTCCAACTTGAATTCTTGTCAAAACTCACTAAGGCTTTAGAAAGAATTCAGTGGAACCCCAAAAATAAACCTACCACTTACCTTGTCCAACTCAAGTGGATCATACACCGTCAAAGGTTGTAATTTCTAAAGCACATATCGTATCATGCATATATCTTACGCATTGCATTCATTAGATTGTAATCTTGCCGACGGAGAGTACGTGCTCATACCCGAGCAAGGATCTGTCCAAGAGGAGGACCAGGAGCAAGCTTCCGAGGCTGCTATCGAGGATCTCCCTGCAGCCCCAGCAATTGAAGGCAAGCCCCGGTTTTATGCATAACCGTTTATATATGCTATTTTACTACACTTAATGTTTGTAGGTTTGTAATGTGCACTTAAGTGTAGGAGTTGGTTGAAACCCTAGTTGCATGAACTCAGGATTTCCTTTTGAGATGGATACTAGTATGCTAGGTCGAGTAGCTGCTTTGCTAATCAGGATCTTGGTAGAAGTCGAGTGATTTTTCTAGCACTCGCGCGAGGTCAGGAATTGATTGTATTCATCTTGATAACGGGATCTATGTCAGTCTATGGACTTGGATCCAGGGAGGATGCCTTGACCATGAGACGGGAAAAGGAACTAAGGATTAATGTGTGGATACCTGAGTCAAGCTTTTGAACGTACTAAGCACATGCCGGGAAAAATGGTAACCGGTAAACCTAGTACCTGAGTGAAGCCGGGCGCGGACTTTATCCCTCATGCGACCTGAGACTGGGTCTCTCATGATAGCTATGGTGGGTACAAGTGCGGTCACCGCACGGCGGCAGCCGGGGTCAGTGGAGCATTGTATGCCAAGGCGGTGAGGCCTGGACGCGAACGGGGAATCGATGGGGACGGTTGTCATGTGCAGGGTCAGAGTGCCCTGACATGCCGTGTGTTTAGGTTTACCTTGCAAGGTTAAAAACTCGATTCGAATCGTCTGCTTCTCGCAGCTAATGAGACTGCTTGACCCCTTGTACTGCATCGAGTAAGAAATGAAATGATGATTACATGAGATAATTTGTTGACTGAACTAAAATGTTTGTTACCATGTATGCTTAGAAGGAGCAAATGTAGCTAAGCTAATAATACTAGAATTTGAAAAGTTAAAAATGGATTTTAGACACAGCTAGTGCTTTTGGCAAACCAAACCCCTCAGCCAAACAGCTGCATAGTCTAGAGGTAGAGGAGTAGATTCCTCACACCGGGTAAGTCTAGCTGAGTATTAGTATACTCAGCCTTGCTTGTGGCATAATTTTTGCAGGTACCATTCAGGAAATGGTTGATGGTGTGACTTGGCCTACCACCCTGCCACTGGGTTGGACGGTCGAGTGGGATGCTGCTCCGGCAGGAGAGGAGCACGAGTAGTAGTGGGCTAGGCCTTGCCCATTTCCTCGATACCGACGACATTGATTATCCGCTGCATTTTATTTCGTGAACTCTTATTTGCTACTCAAAACTCCGATTTATGTAATAATTCAGCACTTAATTTGAGGTTTCCTGTTTTATTGTATTTCTTCTGTGACTCACCTTCGAGTGAGATTGTGGAATTTGATCCTGGTTAAGTGGCTCCATCAGACTAGATCTAAGGGACTGACGGGTTATTCTGATTTAAGTTTGTTATGGCCCCTGAGGCGTGACTTAGGCACTTAAGCTGGAATAATTTGAGCGGTTCCGCCACACAAGTCGTCACTCGCAAGGCATTGAGGACCCTATGTTAAATCTATGAAGAAGAAGTGGCTGACACCCGGCTCAGATTCTTTCTGCCCTTTCAGAGAGACCGTCCAGTTTGGATGGCCAGGATGCGTGCATTGGAAGGGCAGCAGCTGCTTGAGGACAACCCCACAGTCGCATACCTCACTGCATACCTGCTCACCCTGGATGCCCAGTATGATTTCTTGGCTCGGTACTACCGTCAGATGATTGCCCGAGCAGAAGATGCAGAGAAGCGCAACCGTAAGCTCCATGTGGATCTCACCTCAGCTCAAGCCTGTGTAGCTGCCTTGGAAAGTCGTGAAGTCATTGTTGTTGAAGCCCTGAAGCAAGCCAAGGATGAGCATGTCTAGAAGTTGATGGAGGCCTACTTGGTAACCCGTAACCAATGTAGAGCCCTGCGGATCCAAGAGCCCGCTTCATCCAACCCAGTTCAACCCATGAAAGCTGAAGATCCCCAGATTCTTGAAGGTCACCTGGTCTCTATCAAAGGAGAGAAGAAGGCTTGAGAACTCCAAAAGGAGCCATAATCTTAGAAGGAATGCCAGTCTCCCCTAAGGCTATGGATAAGCAAGAGCACTCCGAATCCTCCCAAGTTCCCCACGAGAGTTGTTTGTGCCCCTCACCATGAAGAAGATTCCATCACCATCCCTCGAGGTCAAGGAAGAAGCTGCAAGCACCCCACCAGCATCGCTGCCCTCTGAGGAGTTACAAGAGCCAGTCCCGCTTGAAGAAGAGTTCAACCCCGTCCTGCCATCTCAGTCGTTGCCAGAAGAAGTCATCAACATCAGCTCCCTCTTAACCCATCCAGGAGATGTCTCAGATTGAAGTTGTGCGCCAGCCTTGCTAGAAGAGAAGCTGCTAGATCTGAGTTAGTTATGCCTAGTCCTCTGCATTCGTTGGGTAGTGAAGTTTTTCTTCACTTTGGCTAGAGCCCTGCATGTATGAGAGGTAATCGTGTAGTCTCCTATTTTGCAAAAACTCTAATTATGTGGCCCCCTAGGGCATTTCAAAATGAATTTCGCTTGATTTTTTCTCCCCTTTCATGTGCATATGTGATGCTTTAACGTTAGTGCTCATAAGTCGCATTTAGCATAGTTCTCAGTTCAGGAGCCGAGCAATAGTAGTTATGCTTAGCCCCCCAAATCCAAGTAGTTCGTGATTTGGAAAACTCTATTCTTCCCTTATTCAAAACATTTGATTTGTTTGTGCTTATCATTGCTGAGATTGTGTGTTTTATTTCTTTTAAGAAAGGTTTTCTCTAAAAACATAGATAATAAATTAGAGCTAATCCTCACCTTATGCTTCCATTCTCATCTTAACCCATCTCAAGAGAAAAGCACCTTACCCAAGAAGATACCGAGAAGCTTACCCTTGAAGCCTGGAATAAGCTACAGAAGAAACCAGTCCAGCCGCTCAGTCAAAAGGACCGACCGTGAGAATCAAAGCACTGCCCCTGAGTCAAAGTAAAAAGAAAAAGAGGATAGAAGGGGTTATTACCATACAGAGAGGCAAAGATTCGTGGAACCAGAGACCACAAACATCAGGGTCATTGACCCCATCACTCACCCGTGCCCCCTGCATGCGTGCCCGCCTCCATGCGCGCTACTGCCGCCCACGCCCCCTTTGCAGCGCACCCACCACCGCCATCATCGCTGGCAACACCAGACCCCCCTCCATCGCACCTGCTACCTCGTGTCACCTGCTCCATCACCACCACTCCGCACCTCGAGCACCACCTTGCATACCGCTCGCCTATAAACCCCCCCACTAGCTCCCTCAACTCCCATCTCGCTCAAAGCAAAGCACACACCCGATAAAATCCCCTCTGCCAAATTGCAAGCAACTCCATTTTCCACTCCCTCGCCCCTAAGATCACAATGCTTGGTGATTCTTGGGTTGAAGACTGTTGCACATGGTTCATCATCTTTGGTTTTCTCCTCTGTGTGATGGTAATACTCTTTGATAGAATCCTCCAGTGGGAAGAGCAAAGATAAAGAAAGAGGCAGTGAAAAGTGAAAGAAGATAGTGAAGAGAAGATGAGAAGAAGGTTCTCCCAAACTCAACCCTATGCCAGTCATCTCTCCGTAGCCTGCTCAAGCAGCAACAGCAGAAGAAGGCCCCGTAACACCCATGTGATGAGGTACTTCAAGGAGTTCAAATCCCCAAGATTCAAGAGTTCTACCCTCATTCTTTTTAAGTGGGGTAGTGTTCCAGTAAAGTTCCTGCTATGGAAAAAGAAGAAGGCCTGTAGCAAGCAAGTGGAGTACCAGATTATCCAAGCGTATAAGTTTCTGGATGAGAAGTGGTCACCCAAGTTTTGTTGATGAAGCACCAGAAGACCAATCAAGGAAGGAATCCATGTGGGAGTTCGCAAGAGAAAGGTTTGTGTGTTGGCATCGATGCTTCTTCAATAAGCTAGCTACCAAGCGAAAGCTAAAAGCCAGAAGATGATCTTTGAGTAGACAGAATCAGCGTTTGCAATCGGCAGCCGGATGCTCCTCAAAGGCCAGATTTTGTTGAAGCTCCATCTCCTCGAAGAGTCTGCAAAGTGAAGATATGTAGCTGAAGTAAAGCTATACCCATAACCCTTCTAAGCCAAATCTTGAGGACGAGATTCATTTTAAGTGGGGTAGATCTGTAGCATCCCAAAAATTCAAATCTTGAAATTTTCTCAAACTCGCTCTAAATTCAAAATGAATTTTAAATTTCATTTCAAAATGTTTGTTTGCGAGTTGATCTCAACAAATAAAATATAGTGGTCTATAATTCTCTCCAAAATCCTCCTCAAAATATCCTATAAATATTTCCCTAGTGATCACCCTCAAGTTCTTTCCAGAAATATTACCCAGATATTCCCCCGATAATTCTCCAAATATTTTCCTCCTAAGAAATACCTTCAGAATCATTTTTAAAGTCCCTACAAATATTTTCTTCATAATTTTCCACATGCTCATCGTATACGTACACCTCCGGTGTCATACAGTGAGCTCTACAAGCTAATCACACTTATACAAGACAAATACATGCTAATCTCCCACTAATCCTCTCATCCTCCCACTAATCCTCTCATCCCTCCTCCTAATCCCCCACCATGGCTATAAATAGAGGGGCAAGGGCCTCCTCTCAAGCCACCCCAAGCCATTTCATGGCAACTCCCTCCCCACACGCCCACTCCACCTCCCACACAAGCACACACTAGCACAAGGATCGTTCGGTCGTTCTTCGATCGTTCGTCCACCTGTTCTTAGTTTGTTCGTTCGTTCGTCCGATCGTTCGTCCGATTGTTCATGGTTCATTCATCCGTTCGTCCGATCATTCGATCGTTCGTCCGTTCGTTCGTCCAAATAATCTTTGTTCAGCCGTTATGCTGCCGAAATTCCGATCGTTCATTTGTTCGATCATTCGATTGTTCATCGTTCGTTCATAGTTCCTATTCATCGTTCATCGTTCATCGTTCGTTCATAGTCCCTATTCATCGTTCGTCCAAATAATCTTTGTCCAGCCGTTATGCTGCCGAAATTCCGATCGTTCATTCGCCCGATCATTCGATCGTTTGTCCGTTCGTTCGTAGTTCCTATTCATCGTTCATCGTTCGTTCATAGTCACTATTCATCGTTCGTTCATACGAACTATGCACCATCACTATTCAGTGTTACTATTCATCATTGTTACTACTCACCGTTACTATTCATCATCGTTACCATTCACCGACACTATTCATCATCGTTACTATTTATCGTTGATATTCATCGATGATATCTATAATTACTTTTCGTCGTCACTATTCATCGTTACTATTCATCGATCATCCGATCACCCCAAATTTCAACTACTCATCCATCATGCTGTCCAGTCCACCTAAGACCAGCCAGACCAATATTCCAGTCATACAAACTCCGGTGACTGTGATTTTTCTTCCAGTAGGAACTTCCCATCTGGTCACCCATCCCAGATTTCTCCAAGTTAAGCACGCTTAAATTTGAGATTCTTTCGAGCCAGGCTTCCAAACTCAGATTCCAATAATTCTTGTTTCTAAATTCTTATCAAATTATTCCCTACCCAACCATGTTATCCCTTAAGCATGGTTCATATTCTAGAAAACTCCCAAAATACTCTTGTCCCATATTCTGCCTATAATTCCTTATTTAGACTAAGTCAGACGATTCATTCATCACTATTCTCACCAACAGTGGACTCTACTGTACTACACCACATACACCCAGCTATAAATAGACCCAGCTACCCTCTCCCTCTCCACACACTCAACACCCTCAACCAAGGCAAACACCCCACACACTCAGTTACTCCACTCTGCAGGCTACACGCATAGTGTCGCTTCGCCTCCAATCCACTCTCCTGGTAAGCACCTCTGCTCCGCCACCAGTAATACCACAACACCACATGACACAGATTCAGCTCAAGACTCTATCCATCCATATATCGCTATTCTGACCACTATACTAAATATTTGTTGGTATACTTGCTAGTTTGTATGTTTGCTTGTTCATGTTGCATAGTTATCGGAGCGTTCGTGCCATCTCGTGGAGGCCAGATCTGCAAGTCTACGCCAGGCGGTGGAGCCAAAAGCTAGTTCCGCGAGCTCTCCCCCCTTCATCAGATAAGCATGACAAGCTCACTGGATCCCTGGCTTTGATGCATAAATTACCTATGTTTTTCAACCACAACCCTCAGCCTGTTATTTTATGCATGGTATGATTTTGAGATAAGTTATTATGGCCACCCAGCCGCTTGCCGCAATCAATCTTTATACTCCTTGATATATTTGTTACAAATGATTTGAGAAAGGGTGTGAGTTTTCAAAAGAAAATGTTTTCCAAAATGGGTATGATGAAGGGTTGTCACCCTTATCACCTTTTGAGTGGGGATGATCAGGGACTCCCTGGTATAGGGGAGGGTCTTAGGTGTTGGCTCAGCCGGGTTAGGTGTGAGCAGAAGGATTGTCCCCTCATATAAGGACCGGTTTATCATCTTTCACTACCTGTACTCATGACAAGTACAACCACTCAAGACTGTATGGGCATTCACTCAATCTGAACTCGTACGGTCCAAACCCCAGGGTTATGATGGCTGGGGAGCACCGGAAGGATAAGGAGGGGGAATGTTTTGTCCGGTTTGGACATGGCGGTGGCCTGACTCCTTCCGGTATAACCATTAAGGTAAGGACATGCGAGGAAAGAGAGAGATTCGGCATTCGGATCTCACGACGGTGAGATTGCAGAAACCGGACTAGTGGGTAAAGTGTACACCTCTGCGTAGAGTCAAACCTATTCGAATAGTCCGTATCCACTAGAATGGACGAGTCTGGTGTGGTATGACAATTAGTGTTTTGTTTTCCCAAAAAATACTTTTGAAAAGTGGTTTTTAAAAGGTCCGGCGGTTGAGCCGTGAGCTATGGTGGACAGGAAGTCCAGTAGCTATTTTTGAAAATGAAAAACCAATGGAAAACTGCTGAGATACCTGGATGGTTTAGTCCAGGGGATTTTGTTCTATATTGAAAAAACTTCCTGCTCCTTAGGAGAGGATGCGCTTTTGAAAAATGCAAAATGTTTTACAAAATAACCCTGCATCAAATACTGCTATTTCTGCAAAATATCCTGAGCTCCACATATTCCATGCATTATATCTGATTTCCCCATTCTGTGGGTGAAGGTGGGCTGCTGAGTGTGTAAGTACTCACCCTTGCTTATTTGTTGTTTTTCAGAGAAGGAGATCGCTGATCGGGTAAGAGTTACGCCTGTTCCCAACCTTGCCTGTGGCAGTTGGACCGCTGATTTGCTTCGCTGCGTATATCGGGCTGCTTCAGCCCCACTCTGATGATATGTCCTGAGTTGTAGACCAACTCTTAAAGTTGATTGCCACCTTTATAGGTTTGTCTCGTTTAAGCAGATCTGGAATCATCTGATGTATAAATGTGTTTACTAGCCTCCTGGGACTAGTAATTATATCACATTTCAGTCCCAGGGGATTGGAGCGCTTCACACCTCCACACCCGAGGTGCAACCCGTTGCATTCAAGGCAACAGAAGAAGAGAAGAAGGAGTCTACATCAAGTAGGCTTCCAATCGACGCCTCCAAGCTTGACAACGAGGAAATGGCGCTCATCATCAAGAGCTTCCGCCAAATCCTCAAGCAAAGGACGGGGAAAGATTACAAATCCTGCTCCAAGAAAGTGACAGGGACGATGACAAGAAGGGGAAGAAGAAGGAGAAGAAGAAATACTACAAGAAGAAGGTCGGCGATGCCCACATATGCCGAGAATGGGACTCCGAGAGAGCTCCACCGACTCGTCCTCTTATGAGGATGCCACCAACATCGCCGTCAACAAGGGCCTCCTCTTCCCCAACGTCGGCCATAAGTGTCTAATGGCTAAGGACGGCAAGTAGAAGAAGGTACACTCTAGAGCCACCCCCAAATATACAACATCTAGTGATGAGGGTAGCTTTATGTAACACCACAAAATCTATCAACTAAAAGTAATAAAATTAGTAAAATATGGTAATCATAATTTTACTTTTAAGTGTTTAATTAGTTATTTGCATGTTGATCATTTTCTTTGTATGCGCTTGATTGATCAAATGATTGTTATTAACTTCCTTTTAAAAAGAAATCCTAGAAATTAAAATAATAATTAAGTAATATAGTAATTATTAGTCCAAAAACAAGTATTTTATTTATAAATATTTTTGGTGAATTTTTATGATTTTTCGAGCTCTTTAAAACTGCATCTCGGAATTAGAAAAAAAAACTAAATCCTAACTAGCCGGCCCACTAGGGGCCCATGCCCCTAACCCTAAGCACTACGCACGCCGCGCGCGCGCTGCTGGTTCTCCCAGCCAGCCGCTGCCGCCTGCTATTGCCCTCTCCTCTCCCTACTCTCTCTCCTCTATTCTATCTCTCTCTCCCTTGCTCTCTCTCTCACGCTCGCACCTGGAGACCGAGCCCAGCAGCGCCGCCCTCTGCCTCCAGCCCGAGCGGCCGAGCGCCCGGCCCCACCGCAGCAGCCGCGCCCAGGCGCGACGACCACGCCTGCCTCCTACACGCACGCCGGCGCCCTGGCGGCCGAGCAACACGCAAGCCGCACCCCGCGCGATGCCCCACCGAGCCCCTGTACGCTGCACGGTGCAGCGCGCACCCTGCGCGAGCACCCACGGCACCACGCGCCCGACGCCGCGCCTACGCCGAACCCGCCCGTGCCATGAAGCTGCGCGTCCGTTCGTTTATGCGCGCTGTTACTTCATCGTGTTATGGAGCTTTTAATCCCTCCGTTTCTCCTCCCCCATTCCTCACACCATTGATGCCGAGAAGAAACTGCAATGCCATTGATGGCCATGAAGGACAGCCAGCGCCCATTGAAGCTCTCTGGGCAGTGACCTCCCCTCTCCCCTCCCTCTCTCTATAAAAAGGCAGCAGAGACCCTCTCCTTTCTCCTTCCTACCCAAGCTCACTCCATCTCTCTAGCTCGCCAGTACACTGCTCGACGTTGCCGTTCGTTGTCGTTCGTCGCCGGATTTCACGGAGCCCGTAGTTCGCCGGAGTGTGCCGTTCGTCGCCGGAGTTCACCGGAGCCACGCACTCGCCGTCCGTAGTCGAGCCTTGCTCTCCACCCGGCCGAAACCCGTCGATCCATCCCCGTCACACGCGTGAACCTAAGGTTGATGACGACCCAAATTTATTTTGTGTATTTTATAAAAGTACTTTTTGGTTTGATTCATGAGTTGTATATTTTATTTGTTGTAATATGAACACGTGTGATTCACAATTTATGTGTATATGCGTTATGGAATTGTTTGGTAGATTCATGCGATTATTAACACCGTGATAATTCATGTTAATCGATGCGTTGAATTTTGGTTTAGAGAAGTATGACAAAATTTAGTAGTCACACGTTGGTGATAAAAACAATAGATATGAATTTTAGTAGGTAAATTTGGTCGCAATAAACTTAGAAACTATTTGGAGAATTATAGGTGCATTTTAAATGGATTTGGAAAAATGGTTGTTGGGGGCCTTCGTCCTCCGAAGGTCCTCAAAAACATGATTTGACAATGTTTTCCAAGTGGATTATGTGAACAGGTATCTTCGGACTCAGAATTAAAATGGAGCCTGAACCAGACGAAGGGGGATTAAAATGGAGGACGGGCTGATTACCAAGCTCCACGAAGGATGGTGCACAGCCGAAGCTGTGCGCAGGGAAGCTTCGTCGCGATAGCAGAGAGGGGAACCGACTTAAAGATGAAAAGACTACTTGGGCCTTGACAGATTTCCATAAGTCATTTGCAAATGTAATGGACATGAATGTAATTTTACGTGGGCTGCGTCCCGCGTCTATAAATAGATGAACAGTACTCCCGTACTGTTCACGCGAATCTGGCATCTACTTTTGCGTCATCCGTGTACTTTTATCTTTCTGCAATCCGAAGGTACACTTGTAACTTGAAGTCATTTCTATTGGTATACGATAATAAAATAGAAATGACATGATAATAAAGTTTAAATGTCTATATTACTTTTAATGTTGCTCATAAGTCCTTCGTCATAACTTATCGCACTTACGAAGGTACATTATTTGTGACCTTCGTCCGGAGTACATTATATCCTGAAGGGAAATAATGTTTCGAGGGACGAAGGACCTTATCATTTAACACTTTTTATGTTGCCTTGTTCTTAATCCGAAGCATTTGAGAACAAGTCCCCAACATTGGCGCCCACCTCCGGTGAACTCACTTCCATTTCGAGTTTTTCGAACACCTTCGGAAGCTATAGACCCTCGCTATGGCGCCGAAGAAAGCTTCAGCGACTGGGGCTGCAGCACTGCAACCGCTGGACCCCAACCAGGAGACCGTCTCTCTTCGGGAGGCCCGAAGCCAGAAGAGGAAGGCCGTCAGCCCGACGCTTCAGGACGATGAACTAGACCAAGAGATCAGGGATATGGAGATGCTTCATCAACAGGTGCAGAGGAAAAAGGAAAAGATGGCCAGGCTAGCTGAGCTGCAAAGGCAGATAGACGAAGCTTCTGAAGAAGTCCGTCATCTTACCCACGATGAGCAGAACCGAAGGCCTCAACAAAAAGACCTTCATCAGGAGGGCTTCTTCAACGAATATGACTGGTATGACAATTTCCATCATGGAAATTTTGTTTTCGATGATGCTTCTCCTCTGTCCGCTGAGCTGCAGGCTACACCTTGGCCTCCGTCCTATAAGCCACCCCAGCTTCCCATGTTCGATGGCCATTCAGACCCGAAGCAGTTCTTGATGAGTTACGAAGCAACAGTGCCTTCGTATGGTGGCAATGCTGCAGTCATGGCAAAGTCTTTCGTTATGGCCGTCAGGAGTGTTGCTCAGACCTGGTATTCCTCCCTTCGACCAGGAACGATCACTTCATGGCAGAAGCTGAAGGATATGTTGTTAACCAGCTTTCAAGGATTTCAGACGAAGCCGGTCACTGCTCAAGCCTTGTTCCAGTGCACTCAGGATCACGAAGAATACCTTCAGGCGTACGTCAGAAGGTTCTTGCGTTTGAGGGCGCAAGCACCAACGGTGCCCAATGAAATTGTCATCGAAGCCATGATCAAGGGGCTTCGACCTGGACCTGCAGCTCAATACTTTGCTAGGAAGCCTCCTCAGACTCTGGAGAAGCTGCTCCAAAAGATGGACGAGTACATTCGTGCCGACAATGACTTTCGCCAAAGAAGGGAGGAGGCTTTCAGATTTTCTGAAATGACCAGGGGCTTCGGAGGAAGATTTTATCCGAGGCATGTCAGGTCCATCCACAACTCTACTCAAAATGATGATAAGGGGAGTCAGCAGAACAGACCGCAGAGCTCCTCACAGGCTTCGGGGCAACAGCAAACTTTCTTCCGGCCACCAGCTCCAAGAGGCAGAGGCGCCAGGGGCTTCGGCGGAAGATTTGGAGATCAACCAAGGAGGGTATTTTCTTATTCTGTGGTGAGAACAAGGGCCATACCACCAGGATGTGCCATGTTACCATCCAGAAACAAAAGGAGCTAGCAGAAGCTGCAGCGCAACAGGGCCAGCCGAAGCAGGTCATGCATACTGCTTTGTACCATCAGCCTTACATCCCGGAATACGTGGGCAACCACCCTGCAGTTTCCGTAGCTTCGGCGAGTCAACCTCAAGCTTCATGGCAACAGCCTCCGCCCCCACCTCCGCTGCAACAAGGCCAACAGCCAGAAGGGAGCCAATATGTTCTGCACCAAAGGGATCTCAGAGAGCAATCTGAAGCTCGCACAGTCAATAGTACTGTGCCAGAGTCGAAGCACATTTATTGACAAATATCCTACTTTGATAGCAGTCTTTTCCGTTTAGTTCTATTTTCTGTGTAATAAAGAACATTTCAGTTTTCATGTAATAGTTTCGTGGTTGGTTATCAGGAAAACCTATTTTCTCCACAGGCTTAAGTTGCTGAAGCTTAAAAATTTGCGGTAACAAGGAGGACCTTCGAATCATTAAAAATCCTTCGAAGCAACAAAAAGTCGTTCTAAGGAACGCAGAGTAAGTTGCTGAAGTTACAAAAAGCCGTTCCAAAGGGAGCGCAGTGTAAGTTTTTTGCTCCAAAGACGTTCCTAAGGGAATGCAGAGCATACAGCGAAAAGTCAACGCTGATACCGCCTAAGTAAAAGGCGAAGAAGCTCCAAAGACGTTCCTAAGGGAATGCAGAGCTTACAGCGAAAAGTCAACGCTGATACCGCCTAAGTAAAAGGCGAAGAAGCTCCAAAGACGTTCCTAAGGGAATGCAGAGCTTACAGCGAAAAGTCAACGCTGATACCGCCTAAGTAAAAGGCGAAGAAGCTCCAAAGACGTTCCTAAGGGAATGCAGAGCTTACAAAGATATTTTGTGTGTATCTTCGGAACAAACGTCATTTGCATAACATAACATCATCACATCATTTTGCATAGCATAAGCATCATACATCATGTTGCATATGGCAAAAGAAGGGGACACAGTATCAACCTTCGAAAGGACGCTTTGAGAAAGCGAAAATTGTGTAAAGTCACGAGGGAATACAATAACAATCTTCGGAATACAGCTTCGGAGAATGTTTTCGCAAAGCATGGACGAGCTTCATCGGAGTAATATCGAAATTGCACAGCTTCGGAGAATGTTTTCACGAAGCGTGGACGTGATTCATCAGAATAGTTTTAACGGAGAATGTCTTCTTCACGAAGCATGAAAAGAAGGGAAGGTGTTTTTTCGCCGAAGGCTCAAAAATGGTATGTATGTAGAATTTCATGCATCGTAAAGAATTGAATAATGAAAAGAGACTTGTATATTACATTCAAATGTACAAAATATTACATAGATCACACTTCAAATGTTTTTTCTAATAACACCTAGTCTTCTCTTAATACTACTTCGGCAGCCTCATTTAGAAGTTGTTCAACAACTTTATCCATGATAGCTTCGGCCATTTGTTTGATTTCGTCATCCTCTTTTGTGTGAGGGTCAACAAACGATCCAGCAGGTTCTGAGGGAAGAGAATATTTTTGCATTACTATTACAAACCGCGAGCAAAGTTTGAAATAAAAATTACAACACAATAAGAGCGACTAATTAATACCTATTTGCCCTTCGGCAACTTCTGTCACTTTCCTAGCATCATGGATGCCTTTTTCACTCCTTTGAATAATTTCTTGCGCCATTTCTCGGCTGCCGTTGTCCCAGACATCAGTAAAGAATTTGCCACCAACCATGCTTGCTTCGGCCAAAGGGTCTTTGATGTCTTCGGAGGATAAGGCAGCTTCGGACTGAGCTAAAGATTTTACATGTTCACAACCTTTCTTCTCCAAGACAGTAGCAACTCCTCTGGCGCCCGAAAAAGCACAGATGTCACCGCGGCTACTCAGGATTTCCTCGAAGGCCTCTGCTTCGTGACTGATCCATTCCATTGGACCTTCGGGATTGCCTCTTGAGAAATTCTCTTCACTGGAAAATGCGCCCACGCTGGCGAAGCTGGTCTTTATCTTCTTTACGCATTCCATGGATTTTTCGTAGCATCTTTTCTTAGAAGACCGAAGCTCTTCCACGGTTGCTTCCAAATGATCAGCCCATTGGTCGCTACATTCATGTCTTGTTTCTTCAAGTATGCGTTCTTCTTTCGCCCGGGCCAATTGCTTCTGAAGATCTTTAATTTCGCGTCTGTGAGCTTCGGCCTGAATCTTTGCAGCAGCTTCGTCCTTTTTTGTCTTGTCTACTAATGTAAGCAGAATTTTATCTTTTTCTAGAGCTTCGTTTCTCAGTTTAATAACTTCTGATCGTAAATTGTTGAATGCAATTTCGTAGCTCTCATCTTCGGCACTCTTTTGTGCTCTTAATGCATTGCTTAGGATTAAACCCTATACAAAAAAGAATCCATATAAGAATAAAGGAATGAATTACGTATTGTAAATTTTTTTTTCAAACGTCTAATTCCCATACCTTCAGGCTATTATATGCAAGACTATCCGCGAGATCTTCCTTCGTCATAGCGCATAGTCCAGCTTCAAGCTTTGGAAACCCCATACTCCTAGCCATCTCCCGGCAGACAGATAATTCTTTGTTGTCAGGGAGACAGTATAGGAAGTCATCTTCGTTTGTCCCATTGAACACCACTGCTCCCTTCGGATATTTTAACTCTCTGGCATAGTGATTGGCTTCAAAAATCTCTTCTTCAGATAATTTTTTCCCCGAAGCATGTCGCACGATATAATCACATATGTTGGAAGGAGCTTCGGGGGCGGCAGTGTCAATTTCTTCAACCAAATTTGGTTCTGATATTTTTGTTTCCAAAGATTGTTCCTTGGTGGGCTCTGAAGGCCCAGCTTCAGCTTCAGGTTGTTGCTTCGAAGCTTCAGCAACTACAGCTTCGGTAGACACTTCAGCAACTTCAATAGTCTTCTTTGGAGTTGTGCTTGAAGACTTAATCGTCTCCAAAACATCTAGCACGTTCACCATTCTTTTTCTTTTCGGGGTCACCGACGGGCCCTTTTGATTTTTTATTGTTTCGACATTTGCTGAAGGACTTAAGATTTCCGATATTTTTGGCTCTTCAATCTTCGGTTTTTCTGCTTTTTCTGCTGAAGGCGCTTCAGTCTTTTCTTCCATCTTCGGCACTGGAGCTGGTTCTGTAGCTTCAGAGGCCAAAGAGACTTCACCAATAAATTCTGGCACTGTGGCCGGCTCGATAAAACGCGCTCGGTGGGTGAGCACCTTTATCTTTTTCCTTTGCGGCGCTGGCTCGCTAGTGGCACTCGTGGTAGCTTCTGTCGCAGGAGAAGTATTTTTTCTTTTGCGACCCGACACCGGATAGTGATAGTCAGGGTAGACAAACCCGACTGCGTCAAATACCCGGTTGAGCCTTTTCTTCTTTCGGCCTCCGAAGGCTGCTGATAACGCAGTGTTCTCGGCCTTCGAGTACACCCCAAGCAGTTCGTCACTTAATGTTTCAATGTTTTTCAACCAGTCGTCATCAGGTTCAACAAATTTATCCCCGTATTTGAATGTGTATTTCAGTCTGACCAGTCCGCCTTCGTCGGACTCTTTGATGGTCTCCTTCGGCATTTCCCACTTTCCTGCAAGTGGCCACACCCTGAAGGCAATATGTTCTTGAATCAAGTCCCTTGTCCCAATAAAAGAGCAGACTACGCCGAAGGCTCTTTGGCATTCCTCGGCTGCTTCATCCATTTCAACCTTCGGCCTTCGAAGTCCGAAGCGTTGCCAGATGGGGCGCATAATGATATTCTTGACATCTTCTTGCGCTGTTAAGTCATTCTTTACATAGAACCATTCAGTCATCCAGGCACCGGGCCACCTCTTCCGAAAGGTTGGCACAGGACGGCTTGACCCGGAGCGGGCACCGAAGCTGTAACACCCAAAGTTGTTGTGATATTGTTCTTTCCCCCAGGGCTTCGTCTCATATAACAACTCATGAATGTTGCAAAAGCTTTTAGCATTTGGTTCTAAACCTTGGCTTCTCGCAGCCCAGACAAACATCCCCATTCTTATGATAGCTTCGGGAGTAATTTGATGAAGGTAGACTTGAAATGTCTTCAGGACTTCAACAACAAAGTTGCTTAGGGGGAATCGAAGCCCAGCCTTGAGAAAGCTTCGGAAGATTACGACTTCATCTTCTTCGGGGGTGGGAGAAGTCTTTTCTCCAGCATCAACCCTCACAATAGATATATCTCGAAAATACCTCCCTCTCATATTATCAATATGAATCTGCTTAATAGTGGTTTTCCCGAAAACCGTGTGACTTGGCCGCCATGGTCGATCTTCGGACTCTTCCCCACCACTTTCTACATCATAACTGTCGCTGTCACCAGTATCTTCGGACAAACCTTCAAGAATCTCCTTGGTGATTTTCTCCGTATTGGTCTCCGCCATCGCTATAAGGAACCCCAAGTTCTTCTCTTCGTCGAGACTCAGCTTCGTCTCAGCAGGGATCTTCTTACCTTCAGACATCTTCGGAAACGCTAAAAACTGTTTTCAAGGCCGAAGCTTCAAAATCAAAAAGATCAGCAAATCTTAGTGCACAAGAGCTAAAAATTTAGTGGGCCGAAGCAGATGGCAAGTGTGCGTACCAAATAAGTTTGCGGTATGATCTTATTTATACCCCCAGGGCGTTGAAAATTGAAAGACCCCGCTTGTCAGTGAATGTTGCTATTCTAGCAAAGGGAAGGTGTTTTTTCGGACCTTCGGCTCAAGGCCTTCGTCCATATCGCAATCTGAATTTATCATTAACAAATTAATATTGCGAGGGGCTACTGTTGGGGGCCTTCGTCCTCCGAAGGTCCTCAAAAACATGATTTGACAATGTTTTCCAAGTGGATTATGTGAACAGGTATCTTCGGACTCAGAATTAAAATGGAGCCTGAACCAGACGAAGGGGGATTAAAATGGAGGACGGGCTGATTACCAAGCTCCACGAAGGATGGTGCACAGCCGAAGCTGTGCGCAGGGAAGCTTCGTCGCGATAGCAGAGAGGGGAACCGACTTAAAGATGAAAAGACTACTTGGGCCTTGACAGATTTCCATAAGTCATTTGCAAATGTAATGGACATGAATGTAATTTTACGTGGGCTGCGTCCCGCGTCTATAAATAGATGAACAGTACTCCCGTACTGTTCACGCGAATCTGGCATCTACTTTTGCGTCATCCGTGTACTTTTATCTTTCTGCAATCCGAAGGTACACTTGTAACTTGAAGTCATTTCTATTGGTATACGATAATAAAATAGAAATGACATGATAATAAAGTTTAAATGTCTATATTACTTTTAATGTTGCTCATAAGTCCTTCGTCATAACTTATCGCACTTACGAAGGTACATTATTTGTGACCTTCGTCCGGAGTACATTATATCCTGAAGGGAAATAATGTTTCGAGGGACGAAGGACCTTATCATTTAACACTTTTTATGTTGCCTTGTTCTTAATCCGAAGCATTTGAGAACAAGTCCCCAACAATGGTATAGAACACATGTCATATGAATAATATAGGATTTCTAAATGATTTAGCTAATTATTTTATTAACATTTTCTTGTTATAAAGAAAGGATAAAATATCACTGGTAGTGTGGAAAATAGATTTTTGCTAGTTAAATAATCTTTTTCGCAAACTGAGCACTTAGATTTTTAAATTAAGCAAAATACTAGTTTATGTCAAAATATCCTCACTTGTGTTATAAAAGTCCAATTACCAATTTATGTAGATTTTTAGAATATTAATATTATTAAATTTATTTTTGCTATACTAACTAATTTGAGTTAGAAGTAATAAAAGGTATTAATTTATTTATTATTATTAAAAGACAATAAGTATTATTTATTTTCACTAATGATGTTAAAATATATTAATACTAGTTAAACTGTATTTATTACACCCACTCATAAATTCACCATTAGGATTCACAATAATAGCCACAATTGAATTAATAAGTATTTACGCGATTAGTACATAATTAAGATATGATTAGTGTGATATGTTAATGTGTGTTTAATGATGTATTGGTGTATGTTTATGAAATGGTGCATGTTTATTTATTGGTGTATGTTTTATTTTTGTATGTGCGCTATGCGACTCTATAGAAGCGGATTGTACGGTAGGCGATCCGAACTCGTTCGAGGACGACCCGCAAGACGCTTTTGAGCAAGGCAAGTGGATTCTCCCTCTGCATATTCTGTTTGTACCTACTCATTGCATATAATAATATTTACTTTTTGATATACTGCATAATTTGTTGGGTTATACCTAATTAAGGATTTCCTAGATTTACTACCTGTATTCCTTGTTTAACCTGGGAAAATTATTAAGTTGTGCAAAATTTGTGTCACCGCTCAACTTAATGATTTCTTAATGTCACTCATTAATTGGTTTTTATGTTCCAAAAATGTTAATTGGCAATTATGACATTAACCCGATGGTTAAGATAACTTTATTGCAAATTTAATTGGAACATGGAGTGACCACCCAGGATAACAGTGCAACCACGAGTGCTATCATGGCTCTGGCTTTGGTAATTAGCTTTATATGCTTAGTGCCTAGCAACCTTACCTGAAATATGGGCAAGAGGGAGAGCGGTAGGTGCTGGCAGCCCACGTTAACATGGGGTCGTATTCTTGGCTAAGGTACTTCACCCAGGGGGCCATCACCATCGTCTTAGAAACCTTAGCGGGTTGCTTCGTATTAAGTGTATTTTGTGAAAACCTCATAATGGATCCCTAGCCATTCACCTCGGCAGTGTCTAAGGGTCCGATCAACCCGGGCTAGATGGGATACATGGCTTGTGGGTAAAGTTGTACCACCTCTGCAGAGTGTAAAACTGATATATCAGTCGTGCTCCCGGTTAAGAGCAGCCTGGACTCCTCACTTGATAATTGAACTTGAAGATGGAATTAAATTGAGATCCGATGATCTGCTAATAATTTGCTTAAGTGGTTTCACTTAAGTGTTTTTGTTATATTCATGTTCCTTTGTTTAAATGGGATATTTGGGATTCACACTTATTAGTAAGACAGGTGTTGTTAATAAAATGTTGACCAAATAAAATGCTTACTACTCAACCTTAGCCTCACCTTGTTATACCTGCATTAGTTTTTCCCCCACTTGCTAAGCCCCGACCAAAAGTGAGCTCACCCTTGCTTATTTTGATCAGAGGGTGATGCTGGAGACTTTGATGGAGATTTTATCGACGACGATGAATTCTAAATCTAACGATGCGCCGGTCATCTTCCTGTGGGAGATTGCCCAGTTGTTTATTTCCGCTTTACTTTGATGTGATACTTGTTAAAGATACAATGTTTCAGATGATGTAATAAAGTATTATACTCTCTTTATGCCTTTATTGCATTGTCTTTTGATATATTACACTTGTGACGTCAACATATGTGTGGAAATGGATCCTGGCACACATATGGTATGCGTTCGGTTCTACCCCTGGAACCGGGTGTGACAGAAGTGGTATCAAAGCTATGCTGACCCTAGGTCGTTAGATTAATTAGAAATGGAAAGCCTAGTTGTTCAAAACATGCTAATTTTATTCCTATAAATTCCTTTATCAGTCTTACCTCTTTGAAATTCAACTGAGTTGACACTTCTCTTGTAGATGGTTCGCACTCTCCAAACCACCCGCGTCAACACCAGCTACGCCCCTCAGCCCCGGTAGATCCCGGTCTACCTAGTGGTAGTCAAGGAAGTTCCGGCGGATCTCCCTCCCGTCCGAGTGGAGAATGTAATCAACCTGGAGGACAGCTCGGAGGAGCAGCTGCCGACCCCCACGCCGTTGGCCGAGTCCCTGGCCTTCGCAGCTGGGTCATCGACGTCAGCATCGTCTGCACCAGCCTTCCAAGCACCTGCACCCGGAGGCAACGACCCCAACGACTCCGAAGACGACGATGACGAGGATGACGATGACGAAGATGATGGAGAAGACGAACACGTCAACGAGGAAGCTGACTACGCCCAGCAGGACAACTTCATGGGGTTTGGTCCTGTTGTCGAACATTACACATCAATGTTCGAAACGGGGCACTTCCCCAACCTGCTGCAAGAGGTGCTGCACGCGCTAGGCACCTACGTCCGCCCCCCTGTAGGAAACGAGGCGAGTGAGCGAGCCTCCCCGGGCTTGCTATTACATCACTCGCATCCACGTCAGGGTGATGGATGCAGGTGACAGGGGATTCAGGACTCTGTTTGCTCACGAGTCCCTGATACCACTGTCCACCTACGCTGCCTCGGTCAGCGATGCTGCCCGTCGGACCCTGTGGTCGCTCAGCCACACCTACCGACAGCAGCTGCAGAACACGAGGTTCAGGAACCTTCCTCAGCGTCTGCGTGGAGAAAGCCAGACCAACATCGTCCCAGGTGAACCTGGTGAGGATCGCCTCAACACCCTAGCTGGTGTAGTGGCCGGTCTCAACACCAACCTGGACAGTGCCACCCTGGACCTCTACAGGGTACACTTGGAGCTGGAGAATGCCCACGCCAGGATTGCAGCCCTGAAAGCCCAACTGCAAGGACTGGATCCACCAGAAGCTCAGGTCCCCGCCATGGCGTTGTCTCCTCCCCGCAAGAGGCTGCGTTATGGAGAGCCCGGATCCGTCACTAGGCTGCTTTAAGTTTTAAGCTATGATGTAATAAGTTATACTTCGCGTTAGACGATGAAACTCTATTTAAGTTTTCATATTAATAAATAACAACCATGTGATGGTGATTGGTTGAAATGTTTGATTTGGATCTTTGTTTGAGTGCTATGGTCTTATGGAATGATGGCCATAAGAACATATAAAATTTTAAAACTTAAGCTATTTTCCCTCTAGAATCTTTTCTACTCCTCACTTTTCTAAGGATTTCACTTCCTAACCAATTAGATGGTGAACCCACGTCAAGGACCTAACAACAACAACCGGAACCAGCGTGGTCAACAAGTACCACCACCGAATCCCAATATGGAGCAGTTCATCGCCGCCCAGATGCAGATTCTGCAAGGACTCACTGCGGCTGTTCAGCAATTACAACAGAACCAACAGAATCAGCAACCCCAGCAGCAGCAGTATGCACCCCCGGCCAGAGATAAGCACCGAGATTTCATGAGCCATCACCTGCCGACATTTTCTCATGCGGTTGATCCTCTAGATGCCGATGACTGGCTCAAAGTCATTGGAAAGAAGCTGGACATAACTCAGTGCAACGACCGGGAGAAGGTCTTGTACGCCTCGGGAAGACTCGAGGGAGCTACGTCCGATTGGTGGGATGCCTTCACAGCGGCACATCCCAACGCAGATACCATAACCTGGCAGGAGTTCCAAGAGAACTTCCGCGCTCACCACATCCCCTCTAGAATCATGAAGCTAAAAAAGGAGTTCCTTTCCCTTACTCAAGGGAATATGACTGTCAGTGAGTATCGTGATCGCTTCACTCAGCTTTCACGCTACGCACCAGAGGAAGTGGACACTGATGAGAAGCGCCAAGAGCGTTTCCTGGAAGGGTTGATTGGACCTCTGAACTATCAACTTCAGAGCCATACATTTCCCAACTTCCAGACACTGCTGAACAAGGCAATTGGCCTTGAAAGTAAAAGAAAGGAGCTATCTGACCACAAAAGAAAGTTCCAAGGTCAGTCCAGCAGGAACACCCGGCCAAACAATGCTCAAGGTTTGCAGTTCCGCTCTGGAAATCAGGGTGGAAACAATTATCAAGTGCAACGCTCTGGACAGCAAGGCCAGAGAAATAATCAGAACCAGAACCAGCAAAGGAGCAACTCCCAGACCAACCAGAGGTCTGGTGGAAATTCACAGAACCGTCAAGGTGGCGCCAGTAACACGCAGGCCAGAAACAACGCACCTGTCCAACCCAACGGCTGTTTCAAGTGCGGTGAGCTAGGCCACTATGCTAACAACTGCCCAAGGCGCAACCAGCAGACACCCCAGGAAGGCAATAATCAGAGGAATGACCAGAACACCCCCGCTCGTGGATCTGCTCAGAACAAGACACCACAGAACCAGAGCCGAGGAAGGGTCAATCACGTCACTGCGGAATCAGTGCCTGAGGATGCCGACATAGTGTATGGTATGTTCCTTGTTAACTCCATACCTGCATCAGTTTTATTTGACTCTGGAGCATCACATTCATTTATAACTGAGTCATTTGTGGAAAAACATAACATACCTAAGTACCCTCTGAAGAGGATATTACACATTAGTTCACCGGGAGGTGACATGAAGGCCACACACTCATGCCCTCATGTTAATATCAAGATTCAAGGAATAGATTTTACAGTCGACCCAGTGGTCCTAGGATCCAACGGTATTGATGTGATTCTTGGATGCAACTGGTTGAAAAGTTGTGATGGAGTGATACAGTGTGCCAATGGAACAATTATGTTGACAAGTCCTCAAGGTGAAAGAATCCAAGTTAACATAGACAAGTCAACAGATGAAAAAGGGAAGACAGTGACTAATCACTTGGAAGAAAAGGCCTTGGAAAATATCAAAGTGGTGTGCGAATACCCAGACGTATTTCCGGAGGAATTACCAGGTATGCCACCTGACCGTGATATAGAGTTTTCTATTGAATTAGTACCCGGAATCGCACCTATCTCGAAAAGACCATATAGAATTGAATGTATGTCAAAGATTTAGTAGAACTGAAGAAACAAATAGAAGAATTACTAGAAAAAGGTTTCATTCGCCCAAGTTCATCCCCTTGGGGAGCCCCAGTGCTATTTGTGAACAAGAAGGATGGTTCGAGGAGAATATGCGTTGATTATAGAAGTTTAAATGAAGTAACCATCAAGAATAAATATCCACTACCTCGGATTGAAGATTTATTTGATCAGATGAAAGGAGCTAAGATATTCTCGAAGATAGATATGAGATCAGGATATCATCAGTTAAAGATTCGAGCAGAAGATGTACCCAAGACAGCCTTCACGACAAGATATGGATTATATGAGTTTTTGGTCATGTCGTTTGGACTGACTAATGCACCAACATACTTTATGAACTTGATGAATAAAGTATTCATGGAATATCTGGATCAGTTTGTGGTCGTATTCATTGACGACATACTGATATATTCTCCGAATGAAGAAACACACGAAGATCATCTAAGGCTAGTCCTACAAAAACTTCGTGACAACCAACTGTACGCAAAGTTCTCGAAGTGTGATTTTTGGTTGAAGGAAGTTGCTTTCTTAGGACATATTGTTAACGATGGTGGAATTAAAGTGGACCCAGGAAAGATAAGTGAGATACTAGATTGGAAGCAACCAAAGGATGCGTCCAAGATCAGAAGTTTTCTTGGATTAGCAGGATACTATAGAAAATTTATTGAAGGTTTTTCCAAGTTAGTGAAACCACTTACCTCTCTACTGGAGAAAGGCAAAGAGTTCAAATGGGATGAAGCTTGCCAGAATTGTTTTGAAGAACTCAAGAAGAGGTTAACCACTGCACCAATATTGGTAATGCTAGACATCCACAAGGGATTTGATGTGTATTGCGATGCATCACACCTTGGACTTGGATGTGTGCTAATGCAAGAAGGAAAAGTGATAGCTTATGCCTCAAGACAGTTGAGGAAGCATGAGAAGAATTATCCGACGCATGATTTGGAACTAGCTGCCGTAGTGCATGCTTTGAAGATTTGGAGGCACTATATGATTGGAAACAAGTGCAAGATCTTCACGGATCACAAAAGCTTGAAATACATATTCACTCAGAAAGAACTCAACCTCAGACAGAGAAGATGGCTTGAGTTGATTAAGGACTATGATTTGGAAATACAATATCACCTAGGAAAGGCAAATGTAGTAGCTGATGCTTTAAGCGTAAGGGTCAAGTGAACAACATCACTACTCATTTGTTGTCACAAGAATTGTGTTGGGAAATGGAACGACTCAACCTTGGATTTCTCAATAATGTAGAAGCAACGGTGATGGAAGTTGAATCTACTTTGGAAGAAGAGATTCGTAAAGGACAAGAGTCTGATGAGAAAATCAAAGAAATTAAAGCTTTGATTGGTTTGGGAAAAGCCCCAGATTTCACGGAAGATGAACAAGGCACAGTATGGTTTAAGAAGAGAACCTGTGTACCCAAAATCGAACACTTGCGCCAACTTATTTTGAGAGAAGCTCATGATTCAGCTTACTCTATTCACCCTGGAAGTACAAAGATGTACCAGGACCTTAAGGAGAAGTATTGGTGGTACGGATTGAAAAGAGATGTTGCTACACATGTTGCATTGTGTGACGTGTGTCAGCGAGTTAAAGCTGAACACCAAAGACCAGCAGGATTGCTACAACCTCTCAAGGTACCGGAATGGAAATGGGAAGAAATCAGTATGGATTTCATAGTTGGACTACCCCGTACTCGAGATGGCTATGATTCAATATGGGTCATAGTAGACAGGTTAACTAAAGTAGCACACTTTATACCTGTGAAGACAACTTACTCGGGAGCCCAGTTAGCAGAGTTATACATGTCAAGGATTGTTTGTCTGCATGGAGTACCGAAGAAGATCGTATCAGATCGAGGAACCCAGTTTACCTCGCGCTTTCGGAAAAGACTACATGAGTCCATGGATACCAAGCTAAACTTTAGTTCAGCTTATCATCCGCAGACGGATGGGCAAACAGAAAGAACAAACCAAGTGTTGGAAGATATGCTAAGAGCTTGCGCTCTAAAGCATGGTAGAAGCTGGGATAAAAGTTTGCCTTATGCAGAATTTTCGTATAACAACAGTTATCAAGCAAGTCTCAAAATGGCACCGTTTGAAGCACTCTACGGACGAAAGTGTAGAACACCGCTTTACTGGAATCAGACTGGAGAAAGTCAAGTATTTGGCCCAGAAATCCTCCAAGAGGCAGAAAAACAAGTGCAGATTATCAGAGAAAACTTGAAGACAGCACAGTCAAGACAGAAAAGCTATGCTGATAATAGAAGAAGAGAGTTGATGTTTGAAGTAGGAGACTTTGTCTACCTTAAAGTTTCACCGATGAGAGGAATGAAAAGGTTTAAAGTTAAGGGAAAATTATCACCTCGTTATATTGGCCCATTCAAGATTTTGGAAAGAAAAGGTGAAGTAGCCTATCAGTTAGAGCTACCCGATAGATTATCAGATGTGCATGACGTATTTCACGTATCACAACTCAAGAAGTGCTTAAGAGTACCAGAGGAACAGTTACCCATGGAAGAACAGAATGTCAATGAAGATTTGACTTATTCGGAGTACCCGATCAGAATTCTGGAAACATCTCGCAGAATTACACGGAGTAAAGTTATTAACATATGCAAAGTTCAGTGGAGTCATCATTCAGAAGATGAGGCCACTTGGGAAAGAGAAGATGAACTCAGAGCAGAATTCCCTCAGCTATTCTCAGAAGTTTCTTAATCTCGAGGACGAGATTCTTTTTAAGAGGGGTAGGTTTGTAACACCAAAAAATCCATCAACTAAAAGTAATAAAATTAGTAAAATATGGTAATCATAATTTTACTTTTAAGTGTTTAATTAGTTATTTGCATGTTGATCATTTTCTTTGTATGCGCTTGATTGATCAGATGATTGTTATTAACTTCCTTTTAAAAAGAAATCCTAGTAATTAAAATAATAATTAAGTAATATAGTAATTATTAGTCCAAAAACAAGTATTTTATTTATAAATATTTTTGGTGAATTTTTATGATTTTTCGAGCTCTTTAAAACTGCATCTCGGAATTAGAAAAAAAAAACTAAATCCTAACTAGCCAGCCCACTAGGGGCCCATGCCCCTAACCCTAAGCACTACGCACGCCGCGCGCGCTGCTGGTTCTCCCAGCCAGCCGCCGCCGCCTGCTATTGCCCTCTCCTCTCCCTACTCTCTCCTCTATTCTATCTCTCTCTCCCTTGCTCTCTCTCTCTCACGCTCGCACCTGGAGACGGAGCCCAGCCGCGCCGCCCTCTGCCTCCAGCCCGAGCGGCCGAGCGCCCAGCCCCACCGCAGCAGCCGCGCCCAGGCGCGACGACCGTGCCTGCCTCCTACGCGCACGCCGGCGCCCTGGCGGCCGAGCAGCACGCAAGCCGCGCCCCGCGCGATGCCCCACCGAGCCCCTGCACGCTGCGCGGTGCAGCGCGCACCCCACGCGAGCGCCCACGGCACCACGCGCCCGACGCCGCGCCTACGCCGAACCCGCCCGTGCCATGAAGCTGCGCGTCCGTTCGTTTATGCGTGCGGTTACTTCATCGTGTTATGGAGCTTTTAATCCCTCCGTTTCTCCTCTCCCATTCCTCACACCATTGATGCCGAGAAGAAACTGCAATGCCATTGATGGCCATGAAGGACAGCCAGCGCCCATTGAAGCTCTCTGGGCAGTGACCTCCCCTCTCCCCTCCCTCTCTCTATAAAAAGGCAGCAGAGACCCTCTCCTTTCTCCTGCCTACCCAAGCTCACTCCATCTCTCTAGCTCGCCAGTACACTGCTCGACGTTGCCGTTCGTTATCGTTCTCGCCGGAGTTCACGGAGCCCGTAGTTCGCCGGAGTGTGCCGTTCGTCGCCGGAGTTCACCGGAGCCACGCACTCGCCGTCCATAGTCGAGCCTTGCTCTCCACCCAGCCGAAACCCGTCGATCCATCCCCGTCACACGCGCGAACCTAAGGTTGATGACGACCCAAATTTATTTTGTGTATTTTATAAAAGTACTTTTTGGTTTGATTCATGAGTTGTATATTTTATTTGTTGTAATATGAACACGTGTGATTCGCAATTTATGTGTATATGCGTTATGGAATTGTTTCGTAGATTCATGCGATTATTAACACCGTGATAATTCATGTTAATCGATGCGTTGAATTTTGCTTTAGAGAAGTATGACAAAATTTAGTAGTCACACGTTGGTGATAAAAACAATAGATAGGAATTTTAGTAGGTAAATTTGGTCGCAATAAACTTAGAAACTATTTGGAGAATTATAGGTGCATTTTAAATGGATTTGGAAAAATGGTATAGAACGCATGTCATATGAATAATATAGGATTTCTAGATGATTTAGCTAATTATTTTATTAACATTTTCTTGTTATAAAGAAAGGAGAAAATATCACCGGTAGTGTGGAAAATAGATTTTTGTTAGTTAAATAATCTTGTTCGCAAACTGAGCACTTAGATTTTTAAATTAAGCAAAATACTAGTTTATGTCAAAATATCCTCACTTGTGTTATAAAAGTCCAATTACCAATTTATGTAGATTTTTAGAATATTAATATTATTAAATTTATTTTTGCTATACTAACTAATTTGAGTTAGAAGTTGTCGGGGACCATAATTAGGGGTACCCTCAAGACTCCTAATTCTCAGCTGGTAACCCCCATCAGCATAAAGCTGCAAAGGCCTGATGGGTGCGATTAAGTCAGGGATCAGTCCATTCGAGCGACTCGATCACGCCTCGCCCGAGCCTAGCCTCGGGCAAGGGCAGCCGACCCCGGAGAATTTCTGTCTCGCCCGAGGCCCCCCTCCAACGGCGGACACATCTTCGGCTCGCCTGAGGCCCTGCCTTCGCTAAGAAGCAACCCTGACTAAATCGCCGCACCGACTGACCAAATCGCAGGAGCATTTAACGCAAAGGTGGCCTGACACCTTTATCCTGACGCGCGCCCTCCGGCAGAGCCGAAGTGACCGCCGTCACTTCGCCGCTCCACTGACCGGTCTGACAGAAGGACAGCGCCGCCAACGCCACTCCGACTGCAGTGCCACTTGACAAAGTGATGCTGACAGGAAGCCAGGCCCTGCCAAAGGCACCATAGGAAGCTCCGCCCGACCCAGGGCTCGGACTCGGGCTCAGCCCCGGAAGACGGCGAACTCCGCTCCGCCCGACCCAGGGCTCGGACTCGGGCTAAGACCCGGAAGACGGCGAACTACGCTCCGCCCGACCCAGGGCTCGGACTCGGGCTAAGACCCGGAAGACGGCGAACTCCGCTCCACCCGACCCAGGGCTCGGACTCGGGCTAAGACCCGGAAGACGGCGAACTCCGCTCCGCCCGACCCAGGGCTCGGACTCGGGCTAAGACCCGGAAGACGGCGAACTCCGCTCCGGCCGACCCAGGGCTCGGACTCGGGCTCAGCCCCAGAAGACGACGAACTCCGCTTCACCCGACCCCAGGGCTCGGACACCGCCCTGGCCTCTGCCGACGACCTCCGCCTCGCCCGACCCAGGGGCTCGGACTCGGCCCCGGCCATGAAGGACAGACTCGACCTCGGCTTCGGAGGAGCCTCCATGTCGCCCAACCTAGGGCGCAGGCCAGCCACGTCAATAGGAAGCGCCATCATCACCCTACCCCGAGCTGACTCGGGCCGCAGAGAACAAGACCTGTGTCCCATCTGGCTGTCTCCACCAGATAGGCAATGATGGCGCCCCGCATGCCCTGTGACGACGGCGGCTCTCAGCTCTCTTACGGAAGCAGGAGGACGTCAGCAAGGACGCAACCGCTCCGACAGCTGTCCCTCCGCCAGGCTCCGCCGCTCCTCCGACGGCCACGACATCACACTAGTTGGGTTCCAAGATCTCTCCGGCTGCCACATTGGCATGTACTCAGGGCACTAGCTCTCCCTCGCTAGACACGTAGCACTCTGCTACACCCCCATTGTACACCTGGATCCTCTCCTTGCGTCTATAAAAGGAAGGACCAGGGCCCTCTTAGAGAGGGTTGGCCGCGCGGGACGAGGACGGGACAGTCGCTCTCTTGGGGCCGCTCGCTTCCCTCACCCGCGTGGACGCTTGTAACCCCCTACTACAAGCGCACCCGACCTGGGCGCGGGACGAACACGAAGGCCGCGGGACTCCCATCTCTCTCACGCCGGTCTCCGGCCGCCTCGCTCCTTTCCCCCCTTCGCGCTCGCCCACGCGCTCGACCCATCTGGGCTGGGACACGCGGCACTCACTCGTCGGCCTGAGGGACCCCCCGGTCTCGAAACGCCGACAGTTGGCGCGCCAGGTAGGGGCCTGCTGCGTGTTGACGAGCAGTTTCCCGTCAAGCTCCAGATGGGCAGTCTCCAACAACCTCTCCAACCCGGGACGGTGCTCCGTTTCGGGAGTCTTGAGTTCATGTCCCTCGACGGCAGCTACGACATGATACTCCTTCCACCGCCGCGCGACAACAACAATGGCGGCCGACAGCCTGCCCGCCGACGGCGGAATCGACGACGTCTTCTCCGCGTGGCGGAAGAATGACATTCGAGCTCGCCCCGTCCTCTCCCCCGCCAACGGAGGAGGAGGCGGGGCAACCAAGGCCAAGCAGGAGGCCGCGCCTCGTCGGCTGTCGAGCGAGTTGACGTCCCTAGCACCCCGACGGGGGGCGCGTTGGGCGTCGACCTCGCGTTTGAGACGAAGGCGAGTGTCGTCTCCCCGCGACACGCCAATCCCGAGCAAGTGGACGATGCCAGCGCGCTTGCGAAAAGCTTGCAGGACGTCGCCCTCGTACCGGAGGCGACGATGCGGCCAGTCCTCGACGTGACTTCATCGCCGCTCGACGACCAAAAGGTACCAACCGATTCCCATCCTACGTCATTTGTACTCAGCCTCAACCCGCCTAGCAATCTCGCTTTGGCGGGCGCCCTTGTAGAGGCGAGTACAAACCCTCTAGGGTTTCGCTTGCGGTCGCCTTGGGACCGGCTGACGGACGTCTCGACCTACGGGCCCTCTGGGTCCGAGGAAGATGACGACCCCAACATCTGTTGGGATTTCTCTGGATTTGGCAACCCCAGTGCCATGCGAAACTTCATGACCGCATGTGACTACTACCTCTCTGACTGTTCCGACGGTAGCCGCAGCCTCGACGACGAGGACTGCGGCCCAAGCCGCGAATGTTTCCACGTCGATCTAGGGGGTCCCTCCGAAGGCAATCATCTCGGCATGCCGGAGGATGGTGCTCCCCCTGGGCCGGTGCCTCGCGCTGACATCCCGCGGGAGCTAGCTGTGGTCCCCGTTCCGGCGGGGGGTTACGACCCACAGCTTGAGCAAGTCCGCGGGGCGCAGGCCAGGGTCGACGAGGGAGCAGGAGTGCTTGAGCCGATCCGCCGGGACGTCGGGCAGGCATGGGTGGGCCAACCCCCGGCCGGAGAAATACGTCACCTGCCCTAGGGTCTCCAGCACCGCGTCGCCGATGTCGTCAGGGTCAGGCCTCCACCTGCATCCAGTGGGGTCGGTCAGAACCTGGCCGCAGCAGCGATGCTCCTCCGCGTGATGCCGGAGCCATCCACCACCGAGGGTCGGCGAATCCAGGGAGAACTCAAAAATCTCCTGGAAGGCGCCGCGGTCCGACGGGCCGAGAGCACTGCCTCCCGAAGGCAAGGATACCCCTCGGAACCTCATGCCGCGACCTCCCGATTCATGCGGGAAGCCTCGGTCTACACCGGGCACACGCGCAACACCGCGCCTGCGGCCCCGGGCCACCTCGGCAACGAGCGCCATCACCGCGACCGTCGAGCCCACCTCGACGAGAGGGTGCGCCGAGGCTATCACCCCAAGCGTGGGGGACGCTACAACAGCGGGGAGGATCGGAGTCCCTCGCCCGAACCACCCGGTCCGCAGGCCTTCAGCCGGGCCATCCGGCGGGCACCGTTCCCGACCCGGTTCCGACCCCTGACTACTATCACAAAGTACTCGGGGGAAACGAGGCCGGAATTGTGGCTCGCGGACTACCGCCTGGCCTGCCAACTGGGTGGAACAGACGACGACAACCTCATCATCCGCAACCTCCCCCTGTTCCTCTCCGACACCGCTCGCGCCTGGTTGGAGCACCTGCCTCCGGGGCAGATCTCCAACTGGGATGACCTGGTCCAAGCCTTCGCCGGAAATTTCCAGGGCACGTATGTGCGCCCTGGGAATTCCTGGGACCTCCGAAGCTGCCAACAGCAGCCGGGAGAGTCTCTTCGGGACTACATCCGGCGATTCTCGAAGCAGCGCACCGAGCTGCCCAACATCACCGACTCAGATGTCATCGGCGCGTTCCTTGCCGGCACCACCTACCGCGACCTGGTGAGCAAGTTGGGTCGCAAGACCCCCACCAGGGCGAGCGAGCTGATGGACATCGCCACCAAGTTCGCCTCTGGCCAGGAGGCGGTCGAGGCTATCTTCCGAAAGGACAAGCAGCCCCAGGGCCGCCCGTCGGAAGATGCTTCCGAGGCGTCTACTCCGTGCGGCGCCAAGAAGAAAGGCAAGAAGAAGTCGCAAGAGAAACGCGACGCCGCCGACGCGGACCTTGTCGCCGCCGCCGAGTACAAGAACCCTTGGAAGCCCCCCGGAGGTGCCAACCTCTTTGACAAGATGCTCAAGGAGCCGTGCCCCTATCATCAGGGGCCCGTCAAGCACACCCTTGAGGAGTGCGTCATGCTTCGGCGCCACTTCCACAGGGCCGGGCCACCCGTGGAGGGTGGCAGGGCCCGCGACGACGACAAGAAGGAAGATCACCAAGCAGGAGAGTTCCCCGAGGTCCGCGACTGCTTCATGATCTATGGCGGGCACGCGGCGAATGCCTCGGCTCGGCATCGCAAGCAAGAGCGCCGGGAGGTCTGCTCGGTGAAGGTGGCGGCGCCAGCCTACCTAGACTGGTCCGACAAGCCCATCACCTTCGACCAAGCTGATCACCCCGACCACGTGCCGAGCCCGGGGAAATACCCGCTCGTCGTCGACCCTGTCATCGGTGACGTCAGGCTCACCAAGGTCCTTATGGATGGGGGCAGCAGCCTCAACATCATCTACGCCAAGACCCTCGGGTTCCTGCGCGTTGATCTGTCTTCCGTCCGAGCAGGCGCTGCGCCCTTCCACGGGATCATTCCCGGGAAGCGCGTCCAGCCCCTCGGACGACTCGACCTCCCTGTCTGTTTCGGAACACCCTCCAACTTCCAAAGGGAGACTCTAACGTTCGAGGTGGTCGGGTTCCGAGGAACCTACCACGCGGTGCTGGGGAGGCCATGCTACGCGAAGTTCATGGCCGTCCCCAACTACACCTACCTGAAGCTCAAGATGTCGGGCCCCAACGGGGTCATCACCGTCGGCCCCACGTACAAACACGCGTTCGAATGCGACGTGGAGTGCGTGGAGTACGCCGAGGCCCTCGCCGAGTCCGAGGCCCTCATTGCCGACCTGGAGAACCTCTCCAAGGAGGTGCCAGACGTGAAGCGTCATGCCGGCAACTTCGAGCTAGTAGAGACGGCTAAGACCGTCCCCCTCGACCCTAGTGGCGACGCCTCCAAGCAGATCCGGATCGGTTCCGGGCTCGAGCCCAAATAGGAAGCAGTGCTCGTCGACTTTCTCCGCGCGAACGCCGACGTCTTCGCGTGGAGTCCCTCGGACATGCCTGGCATACCGAGGGATGTCGCCGAGCACTCGCTGGATATTCGGGCCGGAGCCCGACCGGTCAAGCAGCCTCTGCGCCGATTCGACGAGGAGAAGCGCAGAGCGATAGGCGAGGAGATCCACAGGCTAATGGCAGCCGGGTTCATCAAAGAGGTATTCCACCCCGAATGGCTCGCCAACCCTGTGCTTGTGAGAAAGAAAGGGGGGAAATGGCGGATGTGTGTAGACTACACTGGTCTCAACAAAGCATGTCCGAAGGTTCCCTACCCTCTACCTCGCATCGATCAAATCGTGGATTCCACTGCTGGGTGCGAAACCCTGTCTTTCCTCGATGCCTACTCAGGGTATCATCAAATCAGGATGAAAGAGTCCGACCAGCTCGCGACTTCTTTCATTACGCCCTTCGGCATGTACTGCTATGTCACCATGCCGTTCGGTTTGAGGAATGCGGGTGCGACGTACCAGCGGTGCATGAACCATGTGTTCGGCGAACACATCGGTCGCACGGTCGAGGCCTACGTCGATGACATCGTAGTCAAGACAAGGAAAGCTTCCGACCTCCTCTCCGACCTTGAAGTGACATTCCGGTGTCTCAAGGCAAAAGGCGTCAAGCTCAATCCCGAGAAGTGTGTCTTCGGGGTGCCCCGGGGCATGCTCTTGGGGTTCATCGTCTCCGAGCGGGGCATCGAAGCCAACCCGGAGAAGATCGCAGCCATCACCAGCATTGGGCCCATCAAGGACTTAAAAGGTGTACAGAGGGTCATGGGATGTCTCGTGGCCCTGAGCCGCTTCATCTCGCGCCTCGGCGAAAGAGGCCTGCCTCTGTACCGCCTCTTAAGGAAGGCCGAGTGCTTCGCTTGGACCCCTGAGGCCGAGGAAGCTCTCGGGGACCTGAAGGCGCTCCTCACCAAGGCGCCTATCTTGGTGCCCCCAGCCGATGGAGAAGCCCTCTTGGTCTACGTCGCCGCGACCACTCAGGTGGTTAGCGCCGCGATTGTGGTCGAGAGGCAAGAAGAGGGGCATGCATTGCCCGTTCAGAGGCCAGTTTACTTCATCAGCGAGGTACTGTCCGAAACCAAGATCCGCTACCCACAAGTTCAGAAGCTGCTGTATGCAGTGATCCTGACGAGGCGGAAGTTGCGACACTACTTCGAGTCTCACCCGGTAACTGTGGTGTCATCCTTCCCCCTGGGGGAGATCATCCAGTGCCGAGAGGCCTCGGGTAGGATTGCAAAGTGGGCGGTGGAAATCATGGGCGAGACCATCTCGTTCGCGCCTCGGAAGGCCATCAAGTCCCAGGTCTTGGCGGACTTCGTAGCCGAATGGGTCGACACCCAGCTACCGACGGCTCCGATCCAACCGGAGCTCTGGACCATGTTTTTCGATGGGTCGTTGATGAAGACGGGAGCCGGCGCGGGCCTACTCTTCGTCTCACCCCTCGGGAAACACCTACGCTATGTGCTACGCCTCCATTTCCCGGCGTCCAACAATGTGGCTGAGTACGAAGCTCTGATCAACGGATTGCGAATCGCCATCGAGCTAGGGGTCCGGCGCCTCGACGCTCGCGGCGACTCGCAGCTCGTCATCGACCAAGTCATGAAGAACTCCCACTGCCGCGACTCGAAGATGGAGGCCTACTGCGGTGAGGTTCGGCGCCTGGAAGACAAGTTCTACGGGCTCGAGTTTAACCACATCGCTCGGCGCTACAATGAGACCGCGGACGAGCTGGCAAAGATAGCCTCGGGGCAAACAACGGTTCCCCCGGACGTCTTCTCCCGGGATCTGCATCAGCCCTCCGTCAAGATCGACGACCCTCCCGAGCCCGAGGCGCCCTCGGTCCAGCCCGAGGTACCCTCGGCACGGTCCGAGGCACCCTCAGCTCAACCCGAGGTACCCTCGGTCTCCGAGGACGAGGCATTGCGCGTCGAGGAGGAGCGAAGCGGGGCCACGCCTGATGGAAATTGGCAGACCCCGTATCTGCAATATCTCCGCCAAGGAGAGCTACCCCTCGACCGAGCCGAGGCTCGGCGGATAGCGCGACGCGCCAAGCCGTTCGTCCTGCTGGGCGATGAGAAGGAGCTCTACCACCGCAGCCCCTCGGGCATCCTCCAGCGATGCATCTCCATCGCCGAAGGTCAGGAACTCCTGCAAGAGATACACTCGGGGGCTTGCGGCCATCACGCAGCGCCTCGAGCCCTCGTCGGGAATGCTTTCCGGCAAGGCTTCTACTGGCCAACGGCGGTGGCTGACGCCACTAGAATTGTCCGCACCTGCGAAGGGTGTCAATTCTATGCGAAGCAGACCCACCTGCCCGCTCAGGCTCTGCAGACGATACCCATCACCTAGCCCTTCGCTGTGTGGGGTCTGGACCTCGTTGGCCCTTTGCAGAAGGCGCCCGGGGGCTACACGCGCCTGCTGGTCGCCATCGACAAATTCTCCAAGTGGGTCGAGGTCCGACCTCTGAACAGCATCAGGTCCGAGCAGGCGGTGACGTTCTTCACCAACATCATCCATCGCTTCGGGGTCCCGAACTCCATCATCACCGACAACGGCACCCAGTTCACCGGCAGAAAATTCTTGGACTTCTGCGAGGATCACCACATCCGGGTGGACTGGGCCGCCGTAGCTCATCCCATGTCGAATGGGCAAGTAGAGCGTGCCAACGGCATGATTCTACAAGGGCTCAAGCCTCGGATTTACAACGACCACAACAAGTTCGGCAAGCGATGGATGAAGGAACTCCCCTCGGTGGTCTGGAGCCTGAGGACGACGCCAAGCCGGGCCACGGGTTTCACGCCGTTCTTCCTGGTCTACGGGGCCGAGGCCGTCTTGCCCACTAACCTGGAATACGACTCCCCGAGAACGAGGGCCTACGACGATCAAAGCAACCAAGCTAGCCAAGAAGACTCGCTGGACCAGCTGGAAGAGGCTCGGGACAAGGCCTTACTACACTCGGCGCGGTATCAGCAGTCCCTGCGGCGCTACCATGCCCGAGGGGTCCGACCCCGAGACCTCCAGGTGGGCGACCTGGTGCTTCGGCTGCGGCAAGACGCCCGAGGGAGGCACAAGCTCACGCCCCCCTGGGAGGGGCCATTCGTCATCGCCAAAGTTCTGAAGCCCGGAACGTACAAGCTGGCTAACAGTCAAGGCGAGGTCTACGGCAACGCTTGGAACATCCAACAGCTACGTCGCTTTTACCCTTAAGATATTTTCAAGTCGTTCATACACCTCGCACCCACGCAAAGTTTAGTCATCAAGGATGGGTCGGCCTCGCCTCGGCAAAGCCCGACCCTCCCTCGGGGCTAAAAGGGGGGGAACCCCCTCTGCGTCGAAATTTTCCTCGAAAAAAGGGCCTCATGGACGGGTGAAAGTACGCGTAAGCGGCAAGGCCGACCGAGCCTAGGGACTCCCACGCCTCTGGGATACGGATACCTCACTCATCACCTTCCGCGAGAAGCAACTCCCACTCACACAAACATCCCTGTTACCGACAAAAAAGTCTAGATACTCGAAACAAGAGGAAAGGAGACGCAGCTTTACAACACAGCGAGGGCGTGTATTCTGGCCTCGGCGGCTGCAGAAGGCACACGCTACAAGACACTCTGACCCTACAGGCTCGGGTCTTGACGCTGGAAGGGGGCAGCAACACCCTCGACATCGACGACACCTTCGGCGAGGCCTGACCTAGCCTCAGACGGCGACGCGGTCAGAGGATCTCCGCTCCGAAGGACGACGTCATCACCACGCCCGGGCAATCGCTGCCAGGGACTTCTCCGGGGATCCGGCCCGAGCAGGCGGCTCGGCCGGTTGCCCCTGGGGCCTCGGCCGACCATCTCCCAAGGGCGCCAGCCCGACCTGAGGCCTCGGCTGATCAACTCCGACGTCGGTCCCGCCAACGGACAACCCGGCTAGGCTCCGGCCAACCAGGTTTCATTTTCGAGCCGACTCCGCCTCTGTTCATACTGATATCGCTACCCCTGGCCTCGGCTCATCGAAGAGCGGCCGAGGGGTCCCTTTAACTAAGCTAGAGGAGCCTCGGACAGCAAGGCCGACCGAGCCGAGGGACTCCTACGCCTCCGGGATACGGATACCTCACTCGTCACCTTGACACGGGGCGACTCATGCTTGGTGAAGCGGTTCAGATAATCAACAGACGAGTCTTAGCGCTCAAAAATGAGGAAAAAACACGGCTCCGTGCCGAAATTACATACATGTTCAGGCCCCGAAAGCCGTAATGAACAAAAACACTGGCATTCGGAGTGCCATTACAAACGGAACTCCGGTTCCGTCCCCACGGGCACGAACAACCCCACAAGATTGGGGAGCCCACGGAACGATCGTGGGCCGACGGGTGGCCCGCCGCCGCCCGATCCAGCGACAGCGATGACTACCCTCGCCCCGAGCGACGAAGCAGCTTCAGCAGCGGCTTCGGGGCGGGTGCTACGGCAGAAGGACTCTCACCCACCGAGGACGAGAGCCAGCCATTCAGGCCGGGAGACGGAGACCCAGGGCTACTGGCGGAGTTGGCAATCTCATCGGTAGAGAAGCCATCTCCGGCTGCCGACGCCTCGAAGCGCGCCGGCAGGTCTCCGCCCTTGCCAGGACCACCCAGAGCGTGGGCGCTGCCCTCGCGGTGCGCGGCGCAACCGTCGTCCGGACGGAGGACGTAGTGCTGCGCCCTGGCTGAGTGGCGGCGGCCCGCCTCTCCCGGCATGGCTGGAGGAAGTCTCCGCGAAGCTGGAGGATGCCGTTCTCCCCTAGACGCCAGGGGAAGAAGAGGGCAACCGACCCCCACGGAGGTAGCCCCCCGACTCGCCTCATCCTCCATCTTGGCCTGGATGACGAAAATCCTTGAGGCCAAGGTAGGGACAGAAGCCGCAGCCCGGCTCGCACTCCCCCACCATCAAGCTGGAGGTCACCATCTTGGGTGACCGCCGGTGGAGGGGTGCGGCCGGGCTGCATGATGAAAATCCTTGAAGCCGAACGATGGCCGAAAGGTACCAACTCCCACGGAGTTGCGTCCCTCCAACGACGAGGCAAAAAGACGGCGGGTATCCCCCATCCGGGGGCTTGGAAAGCGGAAAGACGCGGTGCATAAGGGAGCGAGAAGACACGGTCGCCTTTCGAAAGGGGTCACCCTCCTTTTAAAGGCAACTCTCCCTGCTTGCACCCCCGACCGTCACGGGCTGAGTCTTCTCCAGCACGCTCCGAAGCCCTCCCCTGTGGCACGGGGGCTGGGTCCCGCATGTCATGCAGACCGGCTCCGAGCAGAAGAAGCCACCGCCCAGCGGTTACAAGTGACCCCCCACTTTTGCCCAGACCAACGGGCGAAAGAGGCGGACAGCCATGCAAGCGGCATGCAACCGCGCCAAGTGGACGCGCTTCTCCGACTCCCGACACGCCAGCATGGAGGCCCAGGCCCACGCGTCGCGCAACCGGCGCGCCGGATGCTGCATGCAAGCAACTGCACCGCCACTTGCGCCACCACCGCGCCTCCTCGATTGCGGAACCAATACCGCGACTCGAGGCGACCCAGCGCGCGACCCAGCAGCGCCAGCCTGACGCGGCGGTCAACGCGGCCAAAAGTGGGCCGGCAATAATGACGGTGGCAGGCGCGCGGGAGCAGCGGTCACGTCGTCAGCCAAGCTCACGTCCCATCCGGGGGCAGCAAGAGAACCCCCTCCCACGGCGTGAAGACAACGCGCCCGTGATCCGTTCCTCGAACAGCTCGCGCACGCGCAACGACCGCCCCGCCAAACTACTCGCCCGTCGCATTAACTCCGCGGCTGGACAGGCGGCGCTTCTGGCAGGAGCAGCGGGCGACGCTTCGCCTTCGCCGAAACAACCGCGCCAAAAAAGGTACGCCGCGTCGTTCGGTTTCGTATCCTTTTCCCTTTTTCCTCTTTCTCTATCTCTTGCGACAGGGACCGGGAAAGGGGGATACCCCGAAAGGGATCCTTCCCTATGAAAGAACCAGGCTCCGAGCCTCCTTACTGATCAGAGGTTCGAAGGCTGGCCCCCCGACGGGTTCAACAGCCGCCTCAGATCGCGTGGGCCCTACACCCACTACTGGTCAGAGGTTCGAAGGCCGGCCCCCCGAAGGGTTCCACGGCCGCCTCAGGCTACTCGGGCTCCACGCCCATTACTGATCAGGGGTTCGAAGGCTGGCCCCCGAAGGGTTCACAGCCGCCTCAGACGCCGAGCGAGGGATAACCAGGGGTACGTTCGATACATAACCAAGGCTCGAGCTGCGCTCCCGAGGTACCCTAGGACATTTCCGAGACCAGCGGGAGCGATCTTGTAACGGAATCCCATCGGAGGGAGGCATCGAGCCCTCGGACCCCGTCGCCAGGGGACCGGGTCCGGCAGATCACCCGCAGGTACTTTTGGGCGTGCCTCTGGGCCCCTAGCCGACCCCTAACGAACGGGGCACGGACGTCCACTCGGATTACCCGCTTGCAGCTCACCAGAGACACCATGTTCGGCGCCCATCGAGGGTAACATGGCGCTCTCCCCCCTCCTCCTTGCGGAAAGGCGACGCAGGGGCGTATGTAAAAAAGCCGAGTCTGTCCCTGATCGCCCTCTTGCCCTGTGCAGAGGCTCGGGGGCTGCTCTCGCAAACCCGGCTCCGGCCAAACCGTTGACAGCATCAACATACCAGCCCGAGAACTTGGGCCCCGACCGTACACCCGGGCTACGGCCAGCTCGCATGAGGGAACAACCAGACCAGCCGAAGCATTACGCAAGGCATTAAGACCTCGAAGGAGTGAAACCACTCCTCCGAGGCCTCGGGGGCTACACCCGGCGGGTGCGCTCGCGCGCACCCACCGGAACAAAATGCAACCGAGAAAGGCTGGTCCCCTTGCAAAAAAGTGCGACGAAAGCCTCCAAGTGAGTGCTAACACTCCCTTTGAGGCTCGGGGGCTACTGTCGGGGACCATAATTAGGGGTACCCTCAAGACTCCTAATTCTCAGCTGGTAACCCCCATCAGCATAAAGCTGCAAAGGCCTGATGGGTGCGATTAAGTCAGGGATCAGTCCATTCGAGCGACTCGATCATGCCTCGCCCGAGCCTAGCCTCGGGCAAGGGCAGCCAACCCCGGAGAATTTCCGTCTCGCCCGAGGCCCCCCTCCAACGGCGGACACATCTTCGGCTCGCCCGAGGCCCTGCCTTCGCTAAGAAGCAACCCTGACTAAATCGCCGCACCGACTGACCAAATCGCAGGAGCATTTAATGCAAAGGTGGCCTGACACCTTTATCCTGACGCGCGCCCTCCGGCAGAGCCGAAGTGACCGCCGTCACTTCGCCGCTCCACTGACCGGTCTGACAGAAGGACAGCGCCGCCTACGCCACTCCGACTGCAGCGCCACTTGACAAAGTGATGCTGACAGGAAGCTAGGCCCTGCCAAAGGCACCATAGGAAGCTCCGCCCGACCCAGGGCTCAGACTCGGGCTCAGCCCCGGAAGACGGCGAACTCTGCTCCGCCTGACCCAGGGCTCAGACTCGGGCTAAGACCCGGAAGACGGCGAACTACGCTCCGCCCGACCCAGGGCTCGGACTCGGGCTAAGACCCGGAAGACGGCGAACTCCGCTCCGCCCGACCCAGGGCTCGGACTCGGGCTAAGACCTGGAAGACGGCGAACTCCGCTCCGCCCGACCTAGGGCTCGGACTCGGGCTAAGACCCGGAAGACGGCGAACTCCGCTCCGCCCGACCCAGGGCTCGGACTCGGGCTCAGCCCCAGAAGACGACGAACTCCGCTTCACCCGACCCCAGGGCTCGGACACCGCCCTGGCCTCTGCCGACGACCTCCGCCTCGCCCGACCCAGGGGCTCGGACTCGGCCCGGCCATGAAGGACAGACTCGACCTCGGCTTCGGAGGAGCCTCCACGTCGCCCAACCTAGGGCGCAGGCCAGCCACGTCAACAGGAAGCGCCATCATCACCCTACCCCGAGCTGACTCGGGCCGCAGAGAACAAGACCGGTGTCCCATCTGGCTGTCTCCACCAGATAGGCAATGATGGCGCCCCGCATGCCCTGTGACGACGGCGGCTCTCAGCTCTCTTACGGAAGCAGGAGGACGTCAGCAAGGATGCAACCGCTCCGACAGCTGTCCCTCCGCCAGGCTCCGCCGCTCCTCCGACGGCCACGACATCACACTAGTTGGGTTCCAAGATCTCTCCGGCTGCCACATTGGCATGTACTCAGGGCACTAGCTCTCCCTCGCTAGACACGTAGCACTCTGCTACACCCCCATTGTACACCTGGATCCTCTCCTTGCGTCTATAAAAGGAAGGACCAGGGCCCTCTTAGAGAGGGTTGGCCGCGCGGGACGAGGATGGGACAGTCGCTCTCTTGGGGCCGCTCGCTTCCCTCACCCGCGTGGACGCTTGTAACCCCCTACTACAAGCGCACCCGACCTGGGCGCGGGACGAACACGAAGGCCGCGGGACTCCCATCTCTCTCACGCTGGTCTCCGGCCGCCTCGCTCCTTTCCCCCCTTCGCGCTCGCCCACTCGCTCGACCCATCTGGGCTGGGACACGCGGCACTCACTCGTCGGCCTGAGGGACCCCCCGGTCTCGAAACGCCGACAGAAGTAATAAAAGGTATTAATTTATTTATTAGTATTAAAAGACAATAAGTATTATTTATTTTCACATGATGTTAAAATATATTAATACTAGTTAAACTGTATTTATTACACCCACTCATAAATTCACCATTAGGATTCACAATAATAGCCACAATTGAATTAATAAGTATTTACGTGATTAGTACGTAATTAAGATATGATTAGTGCGATATGTTAATGTGTGTTTAATGATGTATTGGTTAATGTTTATGAAATGGTGCATGTTTATTTATTGGTGTATGTTTTATTTTTGTATGTGCGCTATGCGACTCTATTAGAAGCGGATTGTGCGGTAGGCGATCCGAACTCGTTTGAGGACGACCCGCAAGACGCTTTTGAGCAAGGCAAGTGGATTCTCCCTCTGCATATTCTGTTTGTACCTACTCATTGCATATAATAATATTTACTTTTTGATATACTGCATAATTTGTTGGGTTATACCTAATTAAGGATTTCCTAGATTTACTACCTGTATTCCTTGTTTAACCTGGGAAAATTATTAAGCTGTGCAAAATTTGTGCCACCACTCAACTTAATGATTTCTTAATGTCACTCATTAATTGGTTTTTATGTTCCAAAAATGTTAATTGGCAATTATGACATTAACCCGATGGTTAAGATAACTTTATTGCAAATTTAATTGGAACATGGAGTGACCACCCAGGATAACAGTGCAACCACGAGTGCTATCATGGCTCTGGCTTTGGTAATTAGCTTTATATGCTTAGTGCCTAGCAACCTTACCTGAAATATGGGCAAGAGGGGGAGCGGTAGGTGCTGGCAGCCCACGTTAACATGGGGTCGTATTCTTGGCTAAGGTACTTCACCCAGGGGGCCATCACCATCGTCTTAGAAACCTTAGCGGGTTGCTTCATATTAAGTGTATTTTGTGAAAACCTCGTAATGGATCCCTAGCCATTCACCTCGGCAGTGTCTAAGGGTCCGATCAACCCGGGCTAGATGGGATACATGGCTTGTGGGTAAAGTTGTACCACCTCTGCAGAGTGTAAAACTGATATATCAGTCGTGCTCCCGGTTAAGAGCAGCCTGGACTCCTCACATGATAATTGAACTTGAAGATGGAATTAAATTGAGATCCGATGATCTGCCAATAATTTGCTTAAGTGGTTTCACTTAAGTGTTTTTGTTATATTCATGTTCCTTTGTTTAAATGGGATATTTGGGATTCACACTTATTAGTAAGACAGGTGTTGTTAATAAAATGTTGACCAAATAAAATACTTACTGCTCAACCTTAGCCTCACCTTGTTATACCTGCATTAGTTTTTCTCCCACTTGCTGAGCCCCGACCATAAGTGAGCTCACCCTTGCTTATTTTGATCAGAGGGTGATGCTGGAGACTTTGATGGAGATTTTATCGACGACGATGAATTCTAAATCTAACGATGCGTCGGTCATCTTCCTGTGGGAGATTGCCCAGTTGTTTATTTCCGCTTTACTTTGATGTGATACTTGTTAAAGATACAATATTTCAGATGATGTAATAAAGTATTATACTCTCTTTACGCCTTTATTGCATTGTCTTTTGATATATTACACTTGTGATGTCAACATATGTGTGGAAATGGATCCTGGCACACATATGGTATGCGCTCGGTTCTACCCCCTGGAACCGGTGTGACACTTTAGGAATGATGAAGATAATTTAATGTCTCTCTTTGCCAACCTTAGCATGGACCAAAAGAAAAAAAATTAAATGAATTAATAGAAGCCATTAATGGGAAGGATGAACTCTTGGAAAGCCAAGAGGACTTCCTTATTAAAGAAAACAAAAAATTTATTAAACTGAAAAATGCTTATGCTCAGGAAGTAGAAAAATGTGAGAACTTAACTAAGGATCTTAGCATTTGCCATGATTCAATTTCTAGTCTTAGAACTGAAAATGCTAGTTCAATTTCTAGTCTAGGAAGAATTGAATGTTTGCAATGATTCTATTTCCTGTCTTAGAGATGAGAATGTTAGATTAAGTGCTAAGATAGAAGAATTAAATGTTTGCAAACCATCTACATCTACTGTTGAGTATGTTTCCATTTGCACTAGATGTAGGGATATAAATGTTGAAGCTATTGATGATCAACTTGCCATGATTAAAAATCAAAATGAGCACATAGTTAAGTTAAATGCTAAAATTGCTGAGCATGAACTAGAAAATGAAAAGTTTAAATTTGCTAGAAGCATGCTCTATAAAGGGAGACGTCCTGGCATTAAGGATGGCATTGGTTTCCAATAGGGGAGCAATGTCAAGCTTAATGCCCCTAAGAAATTGTTTAACTTTGTTAAGGCTAAGGCTCCCATAGTTCAGGATAGGGAAGGCTATGTTTTATATCCTGCAAACTATCCCGAACATAAAATTAGGAAGATTCATGGTAGAAAACCTCACAATGTTTCTCATCATGCTTTTATGTATAGAAATGAGGCTTCTAGCTCTAGGCATACAACTCATGTTAAAATGCCTAAAAAGAAAATTCCTACTACATCAAATGAGCATAACATTTCATTTAAAACTTTTGATGCTTCATATGTGCTTACTAATAAATCAGGCAAAATAGTTGCCTAATATGTTGGGGGCAAACACAAGACTCTAAAGACTTGTGTTTGGGTACCCAAGGTGCTTGTTTCTAATGTCAAAGGACCCAAGACTGTTTGGGTACCTAAGAACAAGGCCTAAATTTGTTTTGTAGATTTATGCATCTGGGGGATCAAGTTGGATAATCAATAGCGAGTGCACAAACCACATGACTGGGAGAAAAGAATGTTCTCCTCCTATGAGAAAAATGATGATCCCCAATGAGCTATCACATTTAGGGATGGAAATCAAGGATTGGTCAAATGTTTGGGTAAAATTGCTATATCATCTGAGCATTTTATTTCCAATGTTTTTCTTGTAGATTCTTTAGATTACAATTTGCTTTCTGTTTCTCAATTATGTAAAATGGGCTACAACTGTCTATTTACTGATGTAGGTGTTACTGTCTTTAGAAGAAGTGATGATTTAATAGCATTTAAAGGAGTGTTAGATGGTCAGCTATATTTAGTTAATTTTAATGATAACAAAGCTGAACTAGACACTTGTTTAATTGCTTTCTAGTCTTAGAACTGAAAATGCTAGTTCAATTTCTAGTCTAGGAAGAATTGAATGTTTGCAATGATTCTATTTCCTGTCTTAGAGATGAGGATATTAGATTAAGTGCTAAGATAGAAGAATTAAATGTTTGCAAACCATCTACATCTATTGTTGAGCATGTTTTCATTTGCACTAGATGTAGGGATATAAATGTTGAAGCTATTGATGATCAACTTGCCATGATTAAAAATCAAAATGAGCACATAGCTAAGTTAAATGCTAAAATTGCTGAGCATGAACTAGAAAATGAAAAGTTTAAATTTGCTAGAAGCATGCTCTATAAAGGGAGACGTTCTGGTATTAAGGATGGCATTGGTTTCCAACAGGGGAGCAATGTCAAGCTTAATGCCCATAAGAAATTGTCTAACTTTGTTAAGGCTAAGGATCCCATGGTTTAGGATATGGAAGGCTATATTTTTTATCTTGCAAACTATCCCGAACATAAAATTAGGAAGATTCATGCTAGAAAACCTCACAATGTTTTTCATCATACTTTTATGTATAAAAATGAGGCTTCTAGCTCTAGGCATACGACTCATGTTAAAATGACTAAAAAGAAAATTCCTACTGCATCAAATGAGCATAACATTTCATTTAAAACTTTTGATGCTTCATATGTGCTTACTAACAAATCAGACAAAATAGTTGCCAAATATGTTGGGGGCAAACACAAGAGTCCAAAGACTTGTGTTTGGGTACCCAAGGTGCTTGTTTCTAATGTCAAAGGACCCAAGACTGTTTGGGTACCTAAGAACAAGGCCTAAATTTGTTTTGTAGGTTTATGCATCCGGGGGGATCAAGTTGGATAATTAATAGCGGGTGCACAAACCACATGATTCGGGAGAAAAGAATGTTCTCCTCCTATGAGAAAAATGATGATCCCCAACGAGCTATCACATTCGGGGATGGAAATCAAGGATTGGTCAAATGTTTGGGTAAAATTGCTATATCACCTGACCATTTTATTTCCAATGTTTTTCTTGTAGATTCTTTAGATTACAATTTGCTTTCTATTTCTCAATTATGTAAAATATGCTACAACTGTCTATTTACTGATGTAGGAGTTACTGTCTTTAGAAGAAGTGATGATTCAATAGCATTTAAAGGAGTGTTAGATGGTCAGCTATATTTAGTTAATTTTAATGATAGCAAAGCTGAACTAGACACTTGTTTAATTGCTAAGACTAATATAGGTTGGCTCTGGCATCGCCGACTTGCCCATGTTGGAATGAAGAATCTTCACAAACTTCTAAAGGGACAACACATTTTAGGACTAACCAATGTTCATTTTGAGAAAGACATGATTTGTAGCGCATGTCAAGCAGGGAAGCAAGTTGGAGTCCATCATCCACACAAGAACATAATAACGACTGACAGGTCGCTCGAGCTGCTCCACATGGACCTATTCGGCCTGATCGCTTACATAAGCGGCGGGAGTAAGTACTGTCTAGTTATTGTGGATGATTATTCTCGCTTCACTTGGGTGTTCTTTTTACAGGAAAAATCTTAGACCCAAGATACCTTAAAAGGATTCTTGAGATGGGCTTAAAATAAGTTCGAATTAAGGATAAAAAAGATAAGAAGCGACAATGGGACGGAGTTCATGAATTCTCAGATTGAAGGATTTCTTAAGGAGGAGGGCATCAAGCATGAGTTCTCTTCTACCTACACACCTCAATAAAATGGTGTAGTGGAGAGGAAGAATAGAACTCTACTGGATATGGCAAGGACCATGCTTGATAAATACAAGACACCGGACCTAAATTTGGGAGCAAATGCTTTATTCTTACTGGTAAAAAGCCTAATGTTTCATATTTTAGAGTCTTTGGAAGCAAATGCTTTATTCTTATTAAAAGAGGTATAAAATCTAAATTTGCTCCTAAAGCTACAGAAGGCTTTTTACTTGGTTATGACTCAAATACAAGGGCATATAGAGTCTTTAACAAGTCCACTAGACTAGTTGAAGTTTCTTCTGACATTGTGTTTGATGAGACTAATGGCTCCCAAGTGGAGCAAGTTGATCTTGATGAGCTAGATGATGAAGAGGATCCATGCGTCGCGCTAAGGAACATGTCCATAGGGGATGTGTGTCCTAAGGAATCCGAAGAGCCTACACAAGCACAAGATCAACCATCATCTTCCATGCAAGCATCTCCACCAACTCAAGATGAGGATCAGACTCAAGATGATGAAGATGAAGATCAAGAGGATGAGCCACCTCAAGAGGAGGACAATGATCAAGGGGGAGATGAAGATAATGAAGATAAGGAAGATGAGAAAGAAATACAGGGTCAAAGACCGCCACACCCAAGAGTCCACCAAGCAATTCAACAAGCTCACCTTATCAACTCCACCTTGGTGACATTCATAAGGGGGTAACCACTAGATCTTGAGTTGCTCATTTCTGTGAACATTACTCTTTTGTGTCCTCTATTGAGCCATATAGGGTAGAGGATGCACTAAGAGATCCGGATTGGGTGATGGCAATGCAAGAGGAGCTCAACAACTTCACAAGGAATGAGGTATGACATTTAGTTCCATGTCCTAATCAAAATGTTGTAGGTACCAAATGGGTATTCTGCAACAAGCAAGATGAGCATGGTGTGGTGACAAGAAACAAAGCCTGACTTGTGGCCAAGGGATATTCACAAGTCGAAGGTTTGGGCTTCGATGAAACTTATGCACCTATAGCTAGGCTTGAGTCAATTCATATATTACTTGCCTATGCTACTTACCATGGCTTCAAGCTTTATCAAATGGACGTGAAAAGTGCCTTCCTCAATGGACCTATCAAGGAAGAGGTCTATGTTGAGCAGCCTCCCGGCTTTGAAGATAGTGAGTATCCTAACCATGTGTATAAACTCTCAAAGGCGCTTTATGGGCTCAAGCAAGCCCCAAGAGCATGGTATGAATGCCTGCGATACCTTCTTATCACTAATGGCTTCAAAGTCGGAAAAGCCGATCCTACTCTCTTCACTAAAACTGTTGCAAAAGACTTATTTATTTGCCAAATTTATGTTGATGATATCTGTCGGGTACCATAATTAGGGGTACCCCCAACCCTCCAAATCATGGCTGGTAAACACCCTCAGACCAACTGACGGACGTGGTTCAAGCCAAGACTTCGTCTACCCGAGGGACACGATCTCACCCGAGCCCAGCCTTGGGTTGGAACAGTAGTCCCAGACAAGTTCACGCCTCGCCCGAGGGCCTCCTCAGGTAGCGGGCGCCCCCTCGGCTCTCCCGAGGCCCGGCTCGGGCAGGCTTCGTTGTGAAGCAACCTTGGCCATACCGCCTCACCAACCGACCGCTTCGCAGGCGCATTAAATGCAGGGGATGTCTGACGCCGTATCCTGACACACGCGCCTCAGATGGGCAGGCCGAAGTGACCGCAGTCACTTCACCCCTCTTCTTTACTGTCCGATATGATAGGAAAACAGCGCCGCTCGCTCCGCTCCGACTGCCGTGTCAGCCACCCCAGCAACGACTGACAACAAGTCATGATCAATCACTGAGTTCAGCCTCGGGCGCAACAGGAAGCTCCGCCTCGCCTGACCTCATGCTCCGGCCTCAGGAGGAGGTTTCCGCCTCGTTCGACCTCAGGCTCCGGCTTTGGGAGGAGGTCTCCGCCTCGCCTGACCCCCGGACTCAGCCTCGACCCCGATCTCGGGAGGAATCGCGTCCTCGCTGGACCCCGGCCTCGGCCTCAAGAGAAGTCTCTTGCCTCGACCGACCCTGGGCTCGGACTGACCGCGCTAATAGGGGATGCATCATTTCCCTATTCCTAGCCTGCTCAGGCTACAAGGAACAAGACCGGCGTCCCATCTGGCTTACCCCGGCGACGGGTAATGATGGTGCCCCGCGTGCGCCATGACGCCGGTGGCTCTCAGCCCCTTACGACAGCAAGGAGACGTCAGCAGGATCTTCGCCGCGCTGCCAGCTATGCTCCTACAGGACTCAGGCGCTCCTCCGACGGCCACACCATCACATGTACAGGGCCCAAGCTCTCCCCCAATGGCCACATTGGCATGTACACAGGGCTTAGGCACTCCACTGCCAGACATGTTAGCGCATAGCTGTGCCCCCCGTTGTACGCCTGGACTCTCTCCTTGCCTCTATAAAAGGGAGGTCCAGGGCCACCCTGAGGGAGGTTCGCGCGAGGGAAGCAATGGGCGAACTCTGCGTCTCTCCCTCTCTCATGCGACGCGCTTGTAACCCCTACTACGAGCGGCACCCCTGGTGCAGGATAATACAAGGCTTGTCCCACCTCTTGTGTTCCATCCCATGCCAACCCATCTGGGCAGGGACACGCAGCGACAATTTACTCGTCGGTCCAGGGACCCCCCAGGGTCGAAACCTCGACAGTTGGCGCGCTAAGTAGGGTCCTGCTGCGTGTTAACGAACACCTTCCCGTTGAGATCCAGATGGGGAGTCTTTAGCAACCTCTCCAGCCCGGGACGGTGCTCCCCTTCGGGAGTCTCAAGTTCATGTCCCTCGATGGTAGCTATGACATGGTACTCCTCCCCCCACGGCGTGACAACAACGACGATCTCCGACTCGCCCGGCGGCGGTGAGCTCTACGATAGCATCTCCCCGCGGCAGAAGAGGAGAACTCCGGTCATCCCCGCCACCCTCCTCGTCGGAGGAAGCGGAGATGAGGCAACCGTGGCCACGCAGGAGGCAGCACCTTGTCGGCTGTCGCACCAGAGCGAGTCGACGATGCCGGCACTCCCCCGGGGGACATGTTGGACATTGGCCTCGCACCTGAGACAATGGCGGGTGTCACTTCCCCGCGACGTGTCAGCCCCAAGCGGACTGATGACGCCAGCACCCTCGCAAAGGACCTGCTAGGCGTCACCCTCGTACCTGAGATGACGGTGTGCTCCGCCCCCAACGTGACTTCACCACCGTCCAACGACCAAGAGGTACCTTCCGTTTTCCATCCCGTACCTTTTCGGTTCAGCTTCGATCCACCTAGCGACCCCGCTATGGTGAGCGCCTTCGTAAAGGCGTATCTAAACCTTCCGGGGTACCACATGTGGTCGACCTGGGACCGACTGACAGCCGTCTCAACCTTTGGACCGGTGGGTTCTGAGGAAGAGGACGACCCCGACTCCGGTTGGGATTTCTCTGCCCTCAATGACCCTGGTGCCGTGCGGGGCTTCATGTCCGCATGTGACCACTGCCTCTCCGGTTGTTCTGACGATGGCCATGGCCTTGACGACGAGGGTCACGGCCCAAGTCACGAATGTTTCCATGTCGATCTGGGAGATCACAACGAAGGCAACCACCTCGGTATGCCAGAGGTTGACGATCCCCCTGGGCTCGCATCTCGTGTTGACATCCCGTGGGAGCTAGCTGTGGTCCCAGTCCCTGCGGGGGGTCAGGAAATACAACTCGAGCAAATCCGTGAGATGCAGGCCCGGGTCAACGGGGAAGCAGGCCGGCTTGTACAGCTTCGACAGAACATCGAACAGGAGTGGGCAGGCCAAACACTCGCCGGAGAAGCCTGTCACCGGCCCCAAGACATCCGGCGCTGCATCATCGACAATGCTAGGACAGCGCTGCCCCCGGCCGTCAGCGGGTCCGTCCAGGACCTAGCTGCAGCGGCGATGCTGCTTCGGGCCATGCCGGAGCCATCCACCAACGAGGGACGACGTATCCAGGGCGAACTCAAGAATCTCCTAGAAGGCGCTGCGGTTCGACGAGCCGAGAGCTCCGCCTCTCACAGGTGAGCTGACCCCTCGGAGCATCACGCGGTGTCCTCCCAGCGCATTCGGGAAGCCTCGGTCCATCCCGAGCGTACACGGGACGAGGCGCCCGCCGCCCGGGACCGCCTCGGCAACGAGCACCACCATCTCGACCATCGAGCCCACCTCAACGAGAAGGTGCGCCGAGGCCACCATCCCAGGCGTGGGGGACGCTGCAACAGTGAGGAGGATCGCAGTCCTTCGCCTGAACCACCCGGTCCACGAGTCTTCAGCCGGGCCATACGACGAGTGCTGTTCCCTGCCCGTTTCCGAGCCCCGACTACCATCACCAAGTACTCGGGGGGAGACGAGGCCAGAGCTGTGGCTCGCAGACTACCGACTGGCATGCCAGTTGGGAGGGGCGGATGATGACAACCTCATCATCCATAATCTACCCCTTTTCCTCTCCGACGCCGCCCGAGCCTGGCTGGAGCATCTACCTCCTGCGCAGATCTCCGACTGGGACGATCTGGTCAAAGCTTTCGCGGGAAACTTCCAAGGCACGTACGTGTGCCCTGGGAACTCGTGGGACCTTCGAAGCTGCCGCCAGCAGCCAGGGGAGTCCCTCCGAGAGTACATCCGACGGTTTTCAAAGCAGCGCACCGAGCTGCCCAACGTTACCGACTCGGATGTCATTGGGGCTTTCCTTGCCGGCACCACTTGCCGAGACCTGGTGAGCAAACTGGGGCGTAAGACTCCCACCCGTGCGAGCGAACTGATGGACGTCGCCACCAAGTTCGCCTCGGGTCAAGAGGCGGTCGAAGCCATCTTCCGAAAGGACAAGCAGCCTCAGGGAGAGCCGAAGGCAGATGCCCCTGAGGCGTCCGCCCAGCGGGGCACGAAGAAGAAGGCTAAAAACAAGTCACGAGCGAAGCGCGACACCGCAGACGTGAATCTCGTCGCTGCGGCTGAGCACAGGAACCCTCGGAAACCTCCTAGAGGGGCCGGCGCGTTCGACAAGATGCTCAAAGAGCCGTGCCCCTATCACCAGGGGCCTATCAAGCACACCCTCAAAGAATGTGTCATGCTCCGGTGCTACTTCCATAAGATTGGGCCCCCGGCGGAGGATGGCAAGGGCCATGACAACAACAAGAAGGAGGGCGGCAAGGAAGAGGGATTCCCGGAAGTCCATAACTGCTTTATGATCTACGGCGGGCAGGCGGCGAACGCCTCGGCTCGGCACCGCAAGCAGGAGCGCCGGGAAATCTGCTTGGTGAAGGTGGCGGCGCTAGTCTACCTAGACTAGTCTGACAAGCCTATCACCTTCGACCAAGGCGACCACCCCGACTTCGTGCCAAGCCCAGGAAGGTACCCGCTCGTCGTCGATCCGATCATCGGCAACGTTAGGCTCTCCAAGGTCCTCATGGATGGAGGCAGCAGCCTTAACATCATGTACGCCGAGACCCTGGAACTCTTAGGGGTTGATCGGTCCGAGGTCCGGGCCGGTGCGGCGCCCTTCCACGAGATCGCACCCAGGAAGCGAATCCTACCCCTTGGACGGATCGACTTACCCGTCTGCTTCGGAACTCCCTCAAACTTCCAAAAGGAAGCTCTCACCTTTGAGGTCGTCGGGATCTGAGGAACCTACCATGCGGTGTTGGGAAGACCATGCTACGCCAAGTTCATGGGCGTCCCCAACTACACCTACCTCAAGCTCAAGATGCCGGGCCCGAATGGGATCATCACCGTCGGATCCACGTACCGCCACGCGTACGAATGAGACGTGGAGTGCGTGGAGTATACCGAGGCTCTCGCCGAGTCCGAGGCCCTCATTGCCGACCTGGAACGCCTCTCCAAGGAGGCGCCCGACGCGAAGCGGCATGCCGGCAACTTCGAACCAGTTGAGGCGGTCAAGTCCGTCTCTCTCGACCCCAGCAACGACGCCTGCAAGAAAGTTCGGATCGACTCCGAGCTTGACCCCAAGTAGGAAGTAGTGCTCGTCGACTTTCTCTATGCAAACGCCAAAGTCTTTGCGTGGAGTCCCTCGGACATGCCTGGCATACCGAGGGATGTCGCCGAGCACTCACTGGACATCAGAGCTGGGGCCCGACCCGTGAAGCAAACCCTACGCCGTTTTGACGAAGAAAAGCGCAGGGCCATATGCGAGGAGATCCACAAGCTACTCGCGGCAGGGTTTATCAAAGAGGTATTCCATCCCGAATGGTTAGCTAACCCTGTTCTTGTAAGGAAGAAGGATGGGAAATGGAGGATGTGTGTAGACTACACTGGTCTAAACAAAGCATGTCCGAAAGTTCCCTACCCTCTACCTCGCATCGATCAGATCGTGGACTCCACTGCTGGGTGCGAAACCCTGTCATTCCTCGATGCCTACTCAGGCTATCACCAAATTAAGATGAAAGAGTCTGACCAGCTCGCGACTTCTTTCATCACACCTTTGGCATTTACTGTTACACTACAATACCATTTGGATTGAGGAATGCAGGCGCCACTTACCAGAGGTGCATGAACCACGTGTTCGGAGAACACATCGGCAGAACGGTTGAGGCTTACATCGACGACATCGTTGTCAAGACGAAGAGAGCCTCCGACCTCCTCTCTAACCTTGAAACGACATTCAAGTGTCTGAGAGCGAAAGGCGTGAAACTCAATCCCGAGAAGTGTGTCTTCGGAGTCCCCAGAGGCATGCTCCTTGGATTCATCGTCTCCGAGCGGGGCATCGAGGCTAACCCAGAGAAAATCGCGACCATCACCAACATGGGACCGATCAAAGATTTGAAAGGAGTGTAGAGGGTCATGGGATGCCTTGCGGCTCCGAGCCGCTTCATCTCACGCCTTGGCGAGAAAGGCTTGCCTCTGTTCAGCCTCTTAAGTAAGGCCGAGTGCTTCACTTGGACCCCCGAGGCCGAGGAAGCCCTCGAAAACCTTAAGGCGCTCCTTACGAACACACCCATCCTGGTGCCCCTCACCGCAGGAGAAGCCCTCTTGATCTACGTATCCACGACTACTCAGGTGGTCAGCGCCACGATCGTAGTCGAGAGATGAGAAGAAGGGCATGCACTGCCCGTCTAGAGGCCAGTCTACTTCATCAGCGAAGTGCTTTCCGAGACCAAAGTCCGCTACCCACGGATCTAGAAGCTGCTCTACGCAGTGATTCTGACACGGCGGAAGTTGCGACACTACTTCGAGTCTCATCCGGTGACTGTGGTGTCATCCTTCCCCCTGGGGGAGATCATCCAGTGCCGCGAGGCCTCAGGTAGGATAGCAAAGTGGGCGGTGGAGCTTATGGGCAAAATGCTATCATTTGCTCCTTGGAAGGCCATAAAATCCAAGGTCTTGGCAGACTTCCTGGCTGAGTGGACTGACACCCAGTTACCAACAACTCCAATCTAGCCCGAGCTCTGGACCATGTACTTCGATGGGTCACTCATGAAAACAGGGGCAGGCGCTGGCCTGCTCTTCGTTTCACCCCTCGAAAAGCATCTCCGCTACGTCATTCGCCTCCATTTTCCGGCATCAAACAATGTGGCCGAGTACGAGGCACTGGTTAACGGGCTACGCATCGCCATCGAGCTAGGGGTCCGACGCCTTGACGCTCGAGGCGACTCGCAGCTTGTCATCGACCAAGCCCTGAAGAACTCCCACTGTCGTGACCGAAGGATGGAAGCCTACTGCGACGAAGTTCGGCGCCTGGAAAACAAGTTCTACGGGCTGGAGCTCAACCACGTCACCCGACGGTACAATGAGACTGCGGACAAGCTGGCAAAAATAGCCCCGGGGTGAACGACGGTTCCCCCGGACGTCTTCTCCAGAGACCTACATCAACCATCCGTCAAGATCGACGACGCGCCCAAGCCTGAGGAGGCCTCGGCCCGGCCCGAGGTATCCTCGGCCGAGCCCAAGGTACCCTCAACCGGACCCGAGGCACCCTCGGCCATCGAGGAAGAGGCCTTGCCCGTCGAGGAGGAACAGAATGGGGTCATGCCAGATCCGAACTGGCAGACCCCGTACCTGGAATATCTCCTCCGAGGAGAGCTTCCCATCGACAAGACCAAAGCTCGGTGGCTGGCTCGGCGTGCCAAGTCATTTGTCTTGCTGGGTGATGAAAAAGAGCTCTATCACCGCAGCCCCCCGGGCATCCTCCAACAATGCATATCTATCGCCCAAGGACAAGAGCTGTTGCAAGAAATACACTCGGGGGCTTGCGGCCACCATGCAGCACCTCGAGCCCTCGTGGGGAATGCCTTCCGACAAGGTTTCTACTGGCCAACTGTGGTGGCCGACGCCACTAGGATTGTGCGCTCCTGCCGAGGGTGTCAATTCTACGCAAAGCAGACGCATCTGCCCGCTCAGGCCTTGCAGACGATACCCATCACCTGGCCATTTGCTGTGTGGGGTCTAGACCTCGTCGGTCCCTTGCAGAAGGCACCCGGGGGCTTCACGCACCTGCTGGTCACTATCGACAAATTCTCCAAGTGGATCGAGGTCCGACCCCTAAACAGCATCAGGTCTGAGCAGGCGGTGGCGTTCTTCACCAACATCATCCATCGCTTCGGGGTCCCAAACTCAATCATCACCGATAATGGCACGCAGTTCACCGGAAAAAAGTTCCTGGACTTCTGCGACGACCACCACATCCGTGTGGACTGGGCCGTCGTAGCTCATCCCATGACGAATGGGCAGGTGGAGCGTGCCAACGGTATGATTTTGCAGGGGCTCAAACCAAGGATCTACAAGGACCTCAGCAAGTTCGGCAAGCGGTGGATGAAAGAGCTACCCTCGGTAGTCTGGGGTCTGAGGACGACGCCGAGCCACGCCACGGGTTTTATGCCATTCTTTCTAGTCTATGGGGCCGAGGCCGTCCTCCCCACGGACTTAGAATACGGGTCCCCGAGGACCAAGGCGTACGACGATCGAAGCAACTAGACCAGCCAAGAAGACTCGCTGGATCAACTCGAGGAGGCTCGAGACGTCGCCTTACTACATTCGGCACGGTACCAGCAGTCGCTGCGGCGCTACGACGCCCGAAGCGTTCGGTCCCGAGGCCTCCAAGTGGGAAACTTGGTGCTTCGCCTGCGATAGGACGCCCGAGGGCGCCACAAGCTCACTCCTCCCTAGGAAGGGCCCTTCATCATCGCCAAGATCTTGAAGCCCGGAACATACAAGCTGGCCAACGACCAAGGCGAGGTCTACAGCAACGCTTGGAACGTCCAACAACTACGTCACTTCTACCCTTAAGATGTTTTCAAGTCGTTCATATACCTCGTTCTCCTTACATACACAAATAGAGTCTAACTGTCAAGGAAGGGTCAGCCTTGCCTCGGCAAAGCCTGACCCTCCCTCAGGGGCTAGAAGGGGGGAAACCCCTCTGCGTCAAAATTTTCCTCAGAAAAATTTTCCACCAAAACGACTTTCGTGATTCCCGACTATATCGGTAACAGAACCCCGCAAAACGAATAAGAGCGCATGTAAGCGGCAAGGCCGACCGAGCCGAGGGACTCCTACGCCTCCGGGATATAGATACCTCACTCGTCACCTTCCGCGAAAAATAACTCTTACTTGGATAAGCAATTTTGCTACTGATGAACGAGTCCGGATACTCGAAACAAGAGGAAAAGAAACGCAGCTTTATAACACGACGACAAAGTGATTAGGCCTCAGCGGCCGCGAAAGACACATGCATGTTCCAAACAAACTGCTCCGGCAGAATCAGGCATCGCCCGGGGGAGGAGCGGCACCCTCGGCTTCATCTCCACCCTCAGCGCCGTCTCCACCCTCGGCGAGATCCGCCCCGGCCTTGGACGGCGACGCAGGCGGAAGGATCTCCACCTCGAAGGAGGACGCCAGCACCGCGCTTGGGCCCGCGATGGCCGTGTTAAGCCTCTGAACTTCAGCCAGGGCAGCTTCATCTTCGTCGGGTAGACAGTACCCCTCGCTGACCCACTCCAGATCCACATCGTAGTGGGAAGCGAGCACGGCAAAGGCCCGCCTAACGCCGTGATGCAGCGCCTCGCGGAGTCTACTGCGCACATGACCGCCCAAGGCCTGCAGGCAACTCTAGGGGGAGCTTCCCGAGGGGACGTCGTCAAGACCAAAGACCTGGCAGAAGGCCGAGATAGCTTCAAACATGGCCACACGTTCGGCCTCCTTCCGCTCAGCCGCCCGGGCAAGTGCCTTGGCGGACTCGTTGAGGGCTGACTCGAACTCTGCAAACACCCAAACAGAATTCTTCAGACATGAGTTGAAGAATGAAGATCGAAGTCACAAAGCGGCCAAAACATACCTTCAGCCCAGGCACGCTGCTCCGAGGCTGCAGCTTGGGCGGACTGGGCAAACCCAACGGCCGCGGCCAGGTCCTCCGCAAGGGCTCCGGCCCGAGCAGACACCTCGGCTAGCTGGCCCCCAAGGGCCTCAGCCCGGCTTTCAGCCTTGGCGGCCTGGTTCCGAGATTGGTCCCACTCGCCGATGACCTAGCCAAGCTCCAGTTGCCGCTGCTGCGCCTCTGCGCGTGCCGCCGCTGCCTCCACCCCCAGCTCATCACAGAGCAACCGAAGGTCCGCCGCCTCGGCACTCCGTTGGGCGAGGCGTTCGGTAGCCTCGGTAAGCGCAGCCCTCAGGAACCGCAGACGTCGACCTCGCGGCGGATGAATGACGACTTGGTGGTGCTCAGATCCGTCAGATCTTGAGGAAGGGAAGCAGGGCGTCACAAAGAATTCCCTGGTCACGCGAAAGGTATGCCTGAAATCCTTACCTGGAGGATCCTGGGAATGTCCCTGGAAAGGATCTCCATGGTCGACCGAAGCGACCCCATCGCTGCCTCGGCATACTCATGGAGCTCATCCCGAGACTGCTCCTCCCGCTCATCGTCAAGGACAAAGAGGGGTTTCAGGGCGCCGCGGGTCCAGAACCGGAGCGCCTGCCCGCGCCGCTCATTGGGATCGCGTCGCACGGGGATAAGGTCGCTGCTCCCCAAGACGTGCCGCGGTTCTACACCCCCCCTCCTCCAAGGCGTCGGGACCCCCTGCAGTCGACGCATCAGGTACCCCCTCGGCTAAGGAGGCAGGCTTCCGATCACCGACCTCGAGTAGCGGCACCTCAACCATCTCAGCATTAGCGATGACGGGTGGCTCCACAGGCAGAACGGCAACAGCCTCGGTAGAAGCTGGTGCCGACACCGACAACACGTCAGGTGGGCTCAAGGCCGTCGCCGCGCCAGCAGTCTCCCCTGGCACGACGGCCGCCTCGACGGAGGGGTCAGCCTGGGGAGCTCGCCCCATGGCAACTCGCGCCGCCTGGGCCCCCCGCTTGGGGGCATCTTGTGCGGAGGCCGGCCGACCGGCGTGGCGTGGTGCGGCACTGGCTGTAGAAGCCGGCACCGTCTTAAGGGCCTTCCTGGGAGCCAGACCGGCCGAACCGTGCCTCCGTTTGCTGGGAGGAAAAGGTAAAGCAGGATCAGGACACACGAGGAAGGAGCCAGGACATAGGTATCCTCAGATACTTACCCACTCCGGACCAAGGCCAATCGTGCCTGCGGGGAGGGCCCCTCGGGCCTCGGTCCCCGCAGGCGCCGCCAAGGTTCGCCCCGCTGCGGGCTTCAGCGCCGTTCCCGCTTCGGGCGCCCGAGGCGCCGAAGGGACGGCCTGCCCATGCGACGTCACGACGGCCTGAGGATCAACCTCCTGTACGGCCGGCACGGGCAACTGCTCTCGGGGGACAGGCGGGTCGCCTTGATTCCTCGGGGTCACCTCAACTACCTCGGCCAAGGGGTCAAGTACCCCCTCAGCCTGCCCCTGCTCTTCAGACCGGGACCCTGATGTCCCGGCCCCAGATACCGACGGTGCCAGCCCACTCGGGGGCTGGCTCAACGACCCCTGGCCCAGCCTCAGATCCGGGCTGAGGCCAAGGCGGGCCGCCATGTCATCGTCTTCGTCATCATCGTCGTCATCGTCGTCGTCAGGCGTCTCCGGCGACGGCTCCCTCGGGAGCCCGTCCCTCTCCTGCCTCCGACGGTGCCTCTCCAAGGCATCCCGAGCCCGCATCCGCTCGCGAGCCCGAGCCTTTTTCGCGTCCTTCTTCTCCTTCTTCTCCGCAGCGACCCTCCGCGCGGCTCGGTCCACCACGTCCTCCGGGACCGGTGGCAGGGAAGGCTTGTAACACCCCAACTCCTAGAGACGAGCGGAAATCCCGACTGAGAGAATCAAAGGCAACCTGACACGAGATAGGAGAAGGAGCGGACACTCACCAGGGACACGCACCCACGCTCGGGACGCATCAAGGGCTGGGTAAGGGCGCCGGCGTCCAGCCTCCCCACCGTGCCCGCTACCCGCCGGCGAAGGTCATCGGCAGAGAGGGGGACCGAGGACATCTGCGAACCCTCCAAGTCGACCCCCGGCATCATCTCCGAAAGCGGCAACCGCCGCTCTACCAAGGGAAGCACCCTTTAGCGATGGATGGCGGCGACCACCCCCGCGGCGGTGAGCCCCCCATCTTGTAACTCCTGCAAGGCCTCCAGAAGGGGATGGAGTTTCTCCTGTTTCTCGCGCGCGGCCCCATAGCGCCAATTGCTGCCGGGAGCAGTCACCACTCGTTGAGAAAACGACGGGAGCCTTCCATCGTCATTCCGGAGGTAAAACCACCGGCGCTGCCACCCCTTGTTCGAAGACACAAGGATGGCAGGGATGTACTGCTGCGCGCGCACCTACCTCAACTGGAGGGTGCAGCCGCCGGCCCGCACCGCCATACGAACCTTCTTCTCCCCCGTCGTCAAGGCAAAAAGCTCCGCGGAGAAGAGATGGGTCCACAGATCCCAGTGGGGGTCAATCCCCAAAAAGCCTTCGCAAACCGTCGCGAAGATGGCCGCTTGCGCAATGGAGTTGGGGTTGAAGTTGTGCAGCTCCACCCCGTAGTAATGCAGGAGCGCCCGCATGAAACGGCTTGCTGGCACTCCGAACCCCGCCCATGGAAGGAGACGAAGCTCAGCACATACCCCGGCGGCGGGGTCGGATCAGCCCCACTCAGAGGGACCATCCACTCCGGCTGCGAGTCACCGGAGAGGGGACGGAGCAAACCATCGGCGACAAGGGCCTCCAGATCGTCCACTGTGACGATGGAAAAAGGCCACGGGTTGTGCGGCGGAACGACGGTCACCCGGTCGGCCATCGCCAAACGAAGGAGGTGGTGGCGGAGCGGACAAGGTGCGCGGTTTTCTTTCTCTGGCTATTCCCTTAGGTTGCGAAAACCAAAGCAGGAGGCGAGCAGCAGAGTAAAGAACCGCAACCGGTCCCTCTTTCGGGTATATAAAGGCCCGGGCAAGACCCATTCAACACTTCGCCCGAACCCGCCGCGAAGTTCAAACTCAAAGACGAAACGCCCATTGCTCGAACGACTCGCGCATGCACAACGGCTGCCTCGCGAACCACCCGTCTCGTCGCATTAACTTCGCGGCAGGGCAAGCGACACCTTTGGCAGGCGAAGCGGGCGACGTTTCATCTCCGCCATGATGACCACGTCAAAAAAGGTGCACCACCTTATTTAAATTCATATCCTTCCCCTCCTCTCTCTCTCTCTCTCTTGCTACAGGGACCGGGAAAGGGGATGTTGTGGAAAGGATCCTTCCCGGCGAAGGAAGCGGGCCCCGAGCCCTCCTACTGATCAGGGGTTCGAAGGCTGGCCCCTCGAAAGGGTTCGACAGCCGCCCCAGAGCACTCTGACTTCAAGCCCATTACTGATCAGGGGTTCGAAGGCTAGCCCCTCGGAAGGGTTCGACAGCCGCCCTAGAGCGCTCGGGCTCCATGCCCACTACTGATCAGGGGTTCATAGGCTGGCCCCTCGGAAGGGTTCGACAGTCGCCCCAGAGCACACAGAGTGAGGGATGACTCTGGGTACGTTCGATACATAGCCGAGGCTCAGGCTACGCTCCCGAGGTACCCTAGGACATTTCCGAGACTGGCGGGAACGATTTGTAACGGAATCCCACCGGAGGGAGGCATCGAGCCCTCGGACCCTGTCGAAGGGGTCTGGGTCCAGCGAATCACCCGCAGGTACTTTTGGAGCGCGCCTCTGGGCCACCAGCCGACCCCTAACGAACGGGGCACGGGCGTCCACTCGGATCACCCGTTAGCAGCTCACTGGAAACACCATGTTCGGCGCCCTCCGAGGGCAACATGGCGCTTTCCCCCCTCCTCCTTGCGGAAAGGCGACGCAGGGGCGTATAATAAAAGTCGGGAAAGTCCTTGATCGTCCTCTCGCTCCGTGCAGAGGCTCGGGGGCTGCTCTCGCACCCGGCTACGGCCAAAACTATTGACAGCGTCAACAAACCAGCTTGATAACTTGGAACCCGACCACGCACCCGGGCTATGGCCGGGCCGCATGAGGGAACGATCAGACCGGCCGAAGCACCATGAAAAGCGTTCAGACCTTAGAGGAGTCAAACCACTCCTCCGAGGCCTCGGGGGCTACACCCGGCGGGTGCGCTCGCGTGGACCCACCAGAACAAGGCAAAAACCGAGAAAGGCCGGTCCCCTCATCGAAAACGCGGCAAAAGCCTCCAAGCGAGTACCATCACTCCCTTCGAGGCTCGGGGGCTACTGTCGGGTACCATAATTAGGGGTACCCCCAATGCTCCTAATCATGGCTGGTAAACACCCTCAGACCAACTGACGGGCGCGGTTCAAGCCAAGACTTTCGTCTACCCGAGGGACGCGATCTCACCCGAGCCCAGCCTCGGGTTGGAATAGTAGTCCCAGACAAGTTCACGCCTCGCCCGAGGGCCTCCTCAGGTAGCGGGCGCCCCCTCGGCTCTCCCGAGGCCTAGCTCGGGTAGGCTTCGTTGTGAAGCAACCTTGGCCATACCGCCTCACCAACTGACCGCTTCGCAGGCGCATTAAATACAGGGGATGCATGACGCCGTATCCTGACACACGTGCCTCAGACGGGTAGGCCGAAGTGAACGCAGTCACTTCGCCCCTCTTCTTTACTGTCCGATATGACAGGAAAACAGCGCTGCTCGCTCCGCTCTGACTGCCCTATCAGCCACCCCCAGCAACGACTGACAACAAGTCACGATCAATCACCGAGTTCAGCCTCAGGCGCAACAGGAAGCTCTGCCTCGCCCGACCTCATGCTCCGGCCTCAAGAGGAGGTTTCCGCCTCGCCCGACCTTAGGCTCCGGCTTCGGGAGGAGGTCTCCGCCTCGCCCGAGCCCCAGACTCGGCCTCGACCCTAGTCTCGGGAGGAATCGCGTCCTCGCCCGACCCCAGCCTCGACCTCAAGAGAAGTCTCCGCCTCGATCGACCCTGGGCTCGGACTGACCGCGCTAATAGGGGATGCATCATTTCCCTATTCCTAGCCTGCTCAGGCTACAAGGAACAAGACCGGTGTCCCATCTGGCTTACCCCGGCGACGGGTAATGATGGTGCCCCGCGTGCGCCATGACGCCGGTGGCTCTCAGCCCCTTACGACAGTAAGGAGACGTCAGCAGGATCCTTGCCGTGTTGCCAGCTGTGCTCCTACAGGACTTAGGCGCTCCTCTGACGGCCACGCCATCACATGTACAGGGCCCAAGCTCTCCCCCAACGGCCACGTTGGCATGTACACAAGGCTTAGGCACTCCACTGCCGGACACGTTAGCGCATAGCTGCGCCCCCCGTTGTATGCCTGGACTCTCTCCTTGCCTCTATAAAAGGGAGGTCAAGGGCCACCCTGAGGGAGGTTCGCGCGAGGGAAGCGACGGGCGAACTCTGCGTCTCTCCCTCTCTCACGCGACGCGCTTGTAACCCCTACTGCGAGCGGCACCCCTGGTGCAGGATAATACAAGGCTTGTCCCACCTCTTGTGTTCCATCCCGCGCCAACCCATCTGGGCAGGGACACGCAGCGACAATTTACTCGTCGGTCCAGGGACCCCCCGGGGTCGAAACACCGACAATATCATATTTGGGTCTACTAACAAGTCAACTTGTGAAGAATTTAGTAGGACCATGATACAAAAATTTGAGATGTCTATGATGGGGGAGTTGAGATATTTCCTAAGATTTCAAATCAAGCAACTCCAAGACGGCACCTTCATCAGCCAAACAATGTACATTCAAGACATACTTAAAAAGTTCGGAATGAAGGATGGCAAACCCATCAAGACACCCATGGGAACCAATGGGCATCTCGGCCTCGACACGGGAGGGTAAATCCGTAGATCAAAAGGTATACCGGTCGATGATAGGATCTCTACTCTATTTATGTGCATCTCGACCGGATATTATGCTTTCAGTATGCATGTGTGCAAGATTTCAGGCAAATCCTCAGAAAGTTCACCTTAGGGCCGTAAAGAGAATCATGAGATACTTAGTTTACACTCCTAAGTTTGGGCTTTGGTATCCCAAGGGATCCACTTTTGATTTAATATGATATTCCGATGCCGATTGGGCAGGGTGTAAAATTGATAGGAAGAGCACATCAGGGACTTGTCAGTTTCCGGGGAGATCCCTGGTGTCTTGGGCTTCAAAGAAACAAAACTCCGTAGCTCTTTCTACCGCTGAAGCCGAGTCCATTTCTGTAGGCCATTGTTGTGCGCAATTACTTTGGATGAGGAAAACCCTTGGGGACTATGGCTACAAATTGAGAAAACTCCTTCTCCTATGTGATAATGAGAGTGCAATCCGCATGGCAAATAATCCCATTGAACACAGCCGCACTAAGCACATAGATATTTGGTATCACTTTCTGAGGATCACCAACAAAAGGGAGATATCGAAATTGCTTATGTTAATACCCAAAACCAATTAGCTGATATCTTTACCAAGCCACTAGATGAGAAAACCTTTAGCAAACTTAGGAATGAGCTAAATATACTTGATTCTCGGAATTTTGATTGAAACATTGCACACATAGCTATTTTATATACCTTTGATCATGTCTCTTTCATTTGGTACAATTACATACTTCTTATTCTTCTTGTGCCAAAGCTAAGACTAATGTGCTTTCAAGTATATTTCTATACTTAGTCTTAGATTGAAAGGGAAATGGAGGCTTCAGCAAAGACAAGGCTTCCACTCTAAACTCTAAACAGTATCACTTAACCTTTGCCGCTACTCCACAAACTCTCGATGGTATGATCTTCACTCATATTATATTACCATTTGGGAGAAGGTATTAGGCCCCAAAGGGGGAGAAAGTTGAAAGAGGGCTTCAAAGTTCTTCGTTTTTGGCGATTAATGCCAAAGGGGGAGAAAATATTAAGCCTAAAGCAAAAGGACCGCACCACCACCATTTCAAAAATTTCGAAATAAAATTTTCAAATAATGTATTCTCAAAGTAGTATCAATTGATATCTATGTTTCACCTGACTTGTGAAAATAAAATTTCAAATTGATATCTATTTCAAAACCCTCTTGAAAGCTAAGAGGAGAATTTCATCCAGGGAGAGTTTTATTTAGTCAAAGGAAAAGCATTTGAAATAGGGGAGAAATTTCAAATCTTGAAAATGCTTCTTGCAATCTATTCATATACCTTTGACTATTTGCAAAAGGATTTTGAAAAGATTTTCCAAAAGTTGTGCAAAAACAAACATGTGGTGTAAAAGTGGTCCAAATGATAAATAAAAGAAAGCCAATCCAATCATACTTAGTATGACTTTAAATTGGTTTAATTCCAAGTAATCTATGCACTATCATCTCAATTGCAAACTAGTCACATTTCTGCACTTTATATTTGCTTTGGTTTGTGTTGGCATCAATCACCAAAAAGGGGGAGATTGAAAGTGAAATTGGATTAACAATTTTCTATAATTAATTTTGGTGGTTGATGACCAACGTAGACACGTGGACTAACTAGTTTGTTTAGATTTCATCTATTACAGGTGCATAAAGTTCAACACAAACCAAGAAAGAAATCAAGTTAGGGACATAATTTTATTGGAGCAAAAGGACTTGAGTGTGCTGAGAATTGGCGCACCGGACTGTCCGGTGTGCCACCGGATAGTGTCTGGTGCACCAGGACCGTACAATCCTCAACCAGCCACTGTCGGGAATTTGGAGACGCGCTCCGCTATAATTCACCGGACTATCCAGTGTGCCACCGAAACTGTCCAGTTAGCCAGCGGAGCAACGACTCCTTGCGCCAACGGTCGACTATGCAAAGTGCTATAGTGATGAACAGTGTCACGTAGAAGTTAGAGCAGCGAAGTCAGAGGGTCACCGGACTGTCCGGTGCCGCAAGAGGACAAAGCCTCCAACGGTCGACCAGCTCTAGACCCTAATGGTTGGCTGACGTGGCGATGCACCGGACAGCGCACAGTACCTGTCCGATGGCGCACCGGACTGTCCGGTGCACCCATCGCCAGCAGCCTTGGCCAACGGCTACTTGGTGATTGGGGGCTATAAATACCCCCCAACCACCACCACCTTTGGCATCCAAGCATTCTGAACATTGCATTCAATACAAGAGCAAAAGACTTTACTCCAAGACACATCAAATAGATTGAATCCTCTCCAAGCCACCAAATCAACTCAATTCCATTAGGGACTTGAGAGAGGGTGTTTTGTGTTCTTTTGTTGCTCTTGTTGCTTGGTTTGGCCTTTTTCTTTTCGCATTCTTATTCTCAAGTGCTTTGTAAGCAAAGCAAGAGACACCAAGTGTGTGGTTGTCCTTGCGGGGTCTTAGTGACCCGTGAGATCAAGGAAGAAGGCTCACTCGGTCTAAGTGTCCGTTTGAGAAAGGGAAAGGGTTGAAATAGACCTGGTCTTTGTGACCTCCTCAACGGGGACTAGGTTCTTTGGAACCGAACCTCGGTAAAACAAATCATCGTGTTCACTCGCCTTATTTCTTGTTTGATTTGTTTTCCTCTCTTCGGACTTGAAGTTAATTCTAACGCTAACCCCGGCTTATAGTGTGTGTTTAAAGTTATAAATTTCAGGTTTCGCCTATTCACCCCCCTCTAGGCGTCTTTTCAGTCGCACCAGTTATTGTATAGGATACCTTAATCTCAATGTTAGTTTCAACGACTAGCTCATATGGACACACATCAGATGTGTCTGGTGGGTGCATTAGAGTATCTAATGACTTTGTAGATTTTTTTGTATTGCTTCCAACGTCTAGTTTTGGACTTGGGGCTGTATATACATGACCCCAACTGAAATGTGTGGGAGCTGAGTGAAAGTTGCCTAGAGGGGGGTGAATAGGCAAGCGGAAAACTTTTTCAACAAAAACTAGAAATGAACTGTGTAAAACGGTTCAATGGAAACTTTGTTGAAGCACATAGGTACATTGTTAGAGCAAATATATGAGCATTAATTTTCTCACCTTGAGTCTTGCTCAAGTCCTTCTTGGAAAGCTTGGTATTCTTTGAAGGGATTTTATGCATGCTATTGTTGTCCCCTTGTCAACCTTTTTCACTATATTATCACGGTTATCTTGAGAAGGTTGAGCATGACATTTTCCCTTCAATTGAGTCAAACTCCTTTTTAGTCTCTCATTTCTTCGTTGAGCTCATTGTTTTCTTTGCATAGGAAACATTACTTGTTCCTGAAAATTCTAAGCTCAATGGAAGATTGGCTTTCTTGAGAGCAACATTTGTTAGCACATGATAATATAGTTTCTATTTGAGTACATGTGCATATGTGAGGTTGGTATGATTTCAAATTAGTAACACAACCTCATGAGCCATTTCTAACATGATATGTGAATCCATAAATTTATTATGAGAGCACACAAGCATATCATGTTTTTCTTGCAAAGCTAGATTTTCAATATTTAGCTTTTCTATCGTGTTCTTGAGCATAGCATTTTTATTTTCTAATTGAGCAATATTAACAGCTTTAATTTGCTCAATTGAAATGTCTTCATACCTTTGGACCAAATCATCATGAGAGCACTTTAGCTTCTCATGCTCTTTGGTCGAGTTCTCTAAATCTTTCAATTTTTCTGATGAGGAAATCTTCTTGCTTATGAAGCATTTTTGTTCTTCTGCTTCTTTTCATGAGTTGAGAAAGCTCATCCGATTTTTCTTGCTTAGTTGAGCAAAGAATTGTTGAAGATTATCCTTATATTCACTATCACTTTCATGCTCCTCCTCATCCTCACTTTCGCTTTCACTGTCACTCTCATTAGCGACAAAGCACATATGAGAAGTGGATTTGAAAGACGAACCTTGTGAAGAGGTGGATTCGTCGTTTGGTCTCCATCAATCATTTTCTTCTTCTCAATCTTGTTCTTCGCCTCATCTTCCTTCATTTTGAGGAAACATCCTTTCAGTGATTCTCATGGCAAGATCTATTGCCCCTAGGATCAACATCTGCACCAAAAGATGAAGTCGATACAACCTCAACTTTTTCAAGCTTAGAAGCACTTTCGTTTCTTAGTCCCCCCGACATGATCTTTTCCTCACGCGGTTAAGCGTTAGAATGAGGATTAGGCTCCGATGCCAATTGAAAGTTAGCTAGAGGGGGTGAATAGGCAAGCGGAAACTTTTTCAACAAAAACTAGAAACGAACTGTGTAAAACCGGTTCAGCTAGTGTCAAAACCGGTTCAACCGGTTTCCACGAGCTCAACTAAATAATGAGATATAAACTGAATTGATCTCGATATTCACCTAGTTAATTTTGGAAATGAGATGTCTAGTTGATCCACGGGGTTCAAAGTAGTAGATATGAGAAGGGCACTTTGAAAGTCGCCTAGAGGGGGGTGAATAGGGCGAAACTGAAATTTACAATATAAACACAACTACGAGACGGGTTAGCGTTAGAATTAAACACGAGTCCGAGAGAGAGGGCGCAAAACAAATCGTGAGCAAAAGCGGAGTGTGACACGCAGATTTGTTTACCGAGGTTCGGTTCTCGCAAACCTACTCCCCGTTGAGGAGGCCACAAAGGCCGGGTCTCTTTCAACCCTTACCCTCTCTCAAACGGTCCCTCGGACCGAGTGAGCTTCTCTTCTCAAATCAAAACCGGGAACCAAAACTTCCCCGCAAGGACCACCACACAATTGGTGTCTCTTGCCTTGGTTACAATGGAGTTTTGATCACAAGAACAAGTGAGAAAGAAAGAAGCAATCCAAGCGCAAGAGCTCAAAAGAACACGGCAAATCTCTCTCGCTAATCACTAAAGCCTTGTGTGGAATTGGAGAGGATTTGATCACTTGAGTGTGTCTAGAATTGAATGCCTAGCTCTTGTAAGTGGTTGAGAAGTGGAAAACTTGGATCACTTGAATGTGGGGTGGTTGGTGGTATTTATAGCCCCAACCACCAAACTAGCCGTTTGGGTGGAAGGCTGTCTGTTCGATGGTGCACCGGACAGTCCGGTGCACACCGGACAGTCCGGTGCACACCGGACAGTTCGGTGTGCCCAGCCACGTCACCCGAACGTTGGGGTTCCGACCGTTGGAGCTCTGACGCTGGGCCTGTCTTGATGTCAGGTGGCGCACCGGGACATGAAACTGTAGGGTGTCCGGTGCAGCCAGCATGGGCGTGCCTGACCTCTGCGCGCGCTGGCGCGCATTTTAATGCGCTGCAGGTAGCCGTTGGCGCCAGAAGTAGCCGTTGCTCCGCAGTTACACCGGACAGTCGGTGTACACCGGACATGTTCGGTGAATTATAGCGGAAGCAGCCGAAGCGAATTCCCGAGACTGGCGAGTTCAGAGCTGCGTCCTCTTGGAGCACCGGACACTGTCCGGTGTACACCGGACAGTCCAGTGAATTATAGCGCGCCGACTTAGAGAATTCCCGAAGGTGAAGAGTTTGAAGTCGGTCTTCCCTGGTGCACCGGACACTGTCCGATGTGCACCGGACAGTCCGGGTGCACCAGTCCAGGGTGCCTTCGGTTGGCCCTTGCTCCTTTGTTTGAACCCTTTCTCTTGATCTTTTTATTGGCTTATGGTGAACCTTTGGTACCTGTACAACTTATAAACTTGGGCAAACTAGTTAGTCCAATTATTTGTGTTGGGCAATTCAACCACCAAAATTAGTTATAGGAAATAGGTGTAAGCCTAATTCCCTTTCAATCTCCCCCTTTTTGGTGTTTGATGCCAACACAAACCAAAGCAAGTATAGAAGTGCATAATTGAACTAGTTTGCAAAGTGTAAGTGCAAATGTTACTTAGAATTGAGCCAATAAATATTACTTACTAGATATGCATGGATTGTTTCTTTATTATTAACATTTTGGACCACGCTTGCACCACATGTTTTGTTTGTTTTTGCAAATTCCTTTTGTAAATCCTTTTCAAAGTCCTTTTGCAAAATAGTCAAAGATAAATGAATAAGATTTTGAGAGGCATTTGTAAGACTTGAAAACTTCTCCCCTTGGTTCAAATGCCTTTCCTTTGACTAAAACAAAACTCCCCCTCAATAAATTCTCCTCTTAGCGTTCAAGAGGGGTTTAAGACATCAAATTTTGAAAATACTACTTGCTCCCCTTTAGAACACAAAGAGATACCAATTTGAATTTTACCAATTGAAAATCATTAATTTTTAAAATAGGGTGGTGGTGCGGTCCTTTTGCTTTGGGCTCATACTTTCTCCCCCTTTGGCATGAATCGCCAAAAACGGATACTTTGAGTGAGATATAAGCCTTCCCTAACTATTTTCTCCCCTTTGGCAAATAAAACATATGAGTGAATATTATACCAAAGACGAAGAAATGCTTGGAGCGTCGGCGAAGGATGAGTGATAGAGTGGAGTGGAAGCCTTTGTCTTCGCCGAAGACTCCAATTCCCTTTCAATATACCTATGACTTGGCTTGAAATACACTTGAAAACAAATTAGTCATAGTATATATAAAAGAGACATGATCAAAGGTATACTTGTGAGCTATGTGTGCAAATTAGCAAAAGAAATTCCTAGAATCAAGAATATTGAGCTCATGCCTAAGTTTGGTAAAAGTTTGTTCATCAAGAGGCTTGGTAAAGATATCGGCTAATTGATCTTTAGTATTAATGTATGCAATCTCGATCCCCCTTTTGTTGGTGATCCCTAAGAAAATGATACCGAATGGCTATGTGTTTAGTGCGACTATGCTCAATGGGATTATCCACCATGCGGATTGCACTCTCATTATCACATAGAAGAGGAACTTTGGTTAATTTGTAACCATAGTCCCGCAGGGTTTGCCTCATCCAAAGCAATTGCGCGCAACAATGGCCTGCGGCAATATACTCGGCTTCAGCGGTTGAAAGAGCGACTGAATTTTGCTTCTTTGAAGCCCAAGACACCAAGGATCTTCCCAAGAACTGGCAAGTCCCTGATGTGCTCTTCCTATTAATCTTACACCCCGCCCAACGCATCTGATAACCAATCAAATCAAATGTGGATCCCGAGGGTACCAAAGCCCAAACTTAGGAGTATAAGCCAAATATCCTCAAGATTCGTTTTACGGCCGTAAGGTGTGATTCTTAGGGTCGGCTTGGAATCTTGCACACATTGCATACGGAAAGCATAATGTCCGGTCGAGATGCACATAAATAGAGTAATGATCCAATCATCGACCGGTATACCTTTTGATCGACGGATTTACCTCCCGTGTCGAGGTCGAGATGCCCATTTGTTCCCATGGGTGTCTTGATGGGCTTGGCATCCTTCATTCCGAACTTGGTTAGAATGTCTTGGGTGTACTTTGTTTGGCTAATGAAGGTGCCCTCTTGGAGTTGCTTGACTTGGAATCCTAGAAAATACTTCAACTCCCCCATCATAGACATCTCGAATTTTGTGTCATGATCCTACTAAATTCTTCACATGTAGATTCGTTAGTAGACCCAAATATAATATCATCAACATAAATTTGGCATACAAACAAATCATTGTCAAGAGTTTTAGTGAATAAAGTAGGATCGGCCTTGCCGACTTTGAAGTCATTAGCTATAAGGAAATCTCTTAGGCATTCATACCATGCTCTTGGGGCTTGCTTGAGCCCATAAAGCGCTTAGAGAGCCTATAAACATGGTTAGGGTACTCACTGTCTTCAAAGCCGGGAGGTTGCTCAACATAGACCTCCTCCTTGATTGGTCCATTGAGGAAAGCACTCTTCACGTCCATTTGATAAAGCTTGAAGCCATGGTAAGTAGCATAGGCTAATAATATGCGAATTGACTCAAGCCTAGCTACGGGGTGCATAGGTTTCACCAAAATCCAAACCTTCGACTTGAGAGTATCCTTTGGCCACAAGTCGAGCTTTGTTCCTTGTCACCAAACCATGCTCATCTTGCTTGTTGCGGAAGACCCACTTGGTTCCTACAACATTTTGGTTAGGACGTGGAACTAAATGCCATACCTCGTTCCTAGTGAAATTGTTGAGCTCCTCTTGCATCGCCATCACCCAATCCGAGTCTTGTAGTGCTTCCTCTACCCTGTGTGGCTCAATAGAGGAAACAAAAGAGTAATGCTCACAAAAATGTGCAACACGAGATCGAGTGGTTACCCCCTTATGAATGTCGCCGAGGATGGTGTCGATGGGTGATCTCGTTGGATTGCTTGGTGGACTCTTGGGTGTGGTGGCCTTGGTTCTCCATCCTCCTTGTCTTGATCATTTGCATCTCCCCCTTGATCATTGTCGTCATCTTGAGGTGGCTCATCATTTTGATCTTCCTTCATCAACTTGAGCCTCGTCCTCATTTTGGGTTGGTGGAGATGCTTGAGTGGAGGAGGATGGTTGATCTTGTGCATGTGGAGGCTCTTCGGGTTCCTTAGGGCACACATCCCCAATGGACATGTTCCTTAGCGCGATGCACGGAGCCTGTTCTTCACCTATCTCATCAAAATCAACTTGCTCTACTTGAGAGCCATTAGTCTCATCAAACACAACGTCACAAGAAACTTCAACTAGTCCTGAGGACTTGTTAAAGACTCTATATGCCCTTGTGTTTGAGTCATATCCTAGTAAAAAGCCTTCTACAGTTTTAGGAGCAAATTTAGATTTTCTACCTCTTTTAACAAGAATAAAACATTTGCTACCAAAAACTCTAAAATATGAAATATTGGGCTTTTTACCGGTTAGGAGTTCATAGGATGTCTTCTTGAGGATTCGGTGAAGATATAACCGGTTGATGGCGTAGCAGGCGGTGTTGACCTCGGCCCAAAACCGATCCGGTGTCTTGTACTCATCAAGCATGGTTCTTGCCATATCCAATAGAGTTCGATTCTTCCTCTCCACTACACCATTTTGTTGTGGGGTGTATGGAGAAGAAAACTCATGCTTGATGCCCTCCTCCTCAAGGAAGCTTTCAATTTGAGAGTTCTTGAACTCCGTCCCGTTGTCGCTTCTAATTTTCTTGATTCTTAAGCCGAACTCATTTTGAGCCCGTCTCAAGAATCCCTTTAAGGTCTCTTGGGTATGGGATTTTTCCTGCAAAAAGAACACCCAAGTGAAGCGAGAATAATCATCCACAATAACTAGACAGTACTTACTCCCGCCGATGCTTATGTAAGCGATCGGGCCGAATAAATCCATGTGTAGGAGCTCCAGTGGCCTGTCACTTGTCATGATGTTCTTGTGTGGATGATGAGTGCCAACTTGCTTCCCGGCTTGGCATGCGCTACAAATCCTGTCTTTCTCAAAATGAACATTTGTTAGTCCTAAAATGTGTTCTCCCTTTAGAAGCTTATGAAGATTCTTCATTCCAACATGGGTAGTCGGCGGTGCCAGAGCCAACCCATGTTAGTCTTAGCAATTAAGCAAGTGTCGAGTTCAGCTCTATCAAAATCTACCAAGTATAGCTGACCCTCCAACACTCCCTTAAATGCTATTGAATCATCACTTTAGCTAAAGACAGTGACACCTATATCAGTGAAGAGACAGTTGTAGCCCATTTGACATAATTGCGAAACGGAAAGCAAATTGTAATCTAAAGAATCTACAAGAAAAACATTGGAAATGGAATGGTCAGGAGATATAGCTGTTTTACCCAAACCTTTGACCAAACCGTGGTTTCCATCCCCAAATGTGATCGCTCTTTGGGGATCTTGATTTTTCTCGTAGGAGGAGAACATTTTCTTCTCCCTGTCATGTGGTTTGTGCACCGCTGTCGATGATCCAACTTGAGCCCCCAGATGCATAAACCTACAAAACAAGTTTAGTTCTTGACTTTAGGTACCCAAACGGTTTTGGGTCCTTTGGCATTAGAAACAAGAACTTTGGGCACCCAAACACAAGTCTTAGAACCCTTGTGTTTGCCCCCAACAAACTTGGCAACTACCTTGCCGGATTTGTTAGTCAAAACATAAGATGCATCAAAAGTTTTAAATGAAATGCCATGATCATTTGATGCACTAGGAGTTTTCTTTCTAGGCAACTTGGCACGGGTTGGTTGCCTAGAGCTAGATGTCTCACCCTTATACATAAAAGCATGATTAGGGCCAGAGTGAGACTTCCTAGAATGAATTCTCCTAATTTTGCTCTCAGGATAACCGGCAGGGTACAATATGTAACCCTCGTTATCCTGAGGCATGGGAGCCTTGCCCTTAACAAAATTAGACAGTCTTTTAGGAGGGGCACTAAGTTTGACATTGTCTCCCCTTTGGTAGCCAATGCCATCCTTGATGCCAGGGTGTCTCCCATTATAGAGCATACTTCTAGCAAATTTAAACTTTTCATTTTCTAAGTTATGCTCGGCAATTTTAGCATCTAATTTTGCTATATGATCATTTTGTTGTTTAATTAATACTATGTGATCATGAATAGCATTGATATCAACATCTCTACATCTATCACAAATAGACACATGCTCATCGACAGATCTAGAGGGTTTGCAAGAATTAAGTTCAACAATCTTAGCACGTAATATATCATTTTATCTCTAAGATCGGAAATTGTAACATTGCAAATATCAAAATCTCTAGCCTTATCAATCAATTTTCATTCTCATTTCTAAGGCTAGCAAGAGAAATATTCAACTCATCAATCCTAGCAAGTAGATCAACATTATCATCTCTAGGATTGGAAATACAAACATGAGAATCAACCTTAGCAATTAATTTAGCATTTTCATTTCTAAGGTTGGCAATAGTGTCATGGCATGTGCTTAGCTCACTAGATACTTTCTCACATTTTTCTACCTCTAGAGCATAAGCATTTTTAACCTTAACATGCTTTTTATTTTCCTTGATTAGGAAGTCCTCTTGGGAGTCCAAGAGATCATCCTTTTCATGGATGGCACTAATTAGCTCATTTAGTTTTTCCTTTTGTTGCATGTTTAGGTCGGCAAAAAGGGTACGCAAATTATTCTCCTCATCACTAGCATTATCATCACTAGAGGATTCATATTTAGTGGAGGATTTAGATTTAACCTTCTTCCTTTTGCCGTCCTTTGCCATGAGGCACTTGTGGCCGACGTTGGGGAAGAGGAGTCCCTTGGTGATGGCGATGTTGGCGGCGTCCTCGTCGGAGGAGGACTCGGTGGAGCTCTCGTCGGAGTCCCACTCCCGGCAAATATGGGCATCGCCGCCCTTCTCTTGTAGTACCTCTTCTTTTCTCTCCTCTTTCCCTTCTTGTCGTCGCCCCTGTCACTGTCACTAGATATAGGACATTTTGCAATAAAATGACCGGGCTTACCACACTTGTAGCAAACCTTCTTGGAACGGGATTTGTAATCCTTCCCCTTTCGTTGCTTGAGGATTTGACGAAAGCTTTTGATGATTAAAGCCATCTCCTCATTGTCGAGCTTGGAGGCGTCAATTGGTTGTCTACTCGGTGTAGACTCCTCCTTCTTCTCCTCCGTCGCCTTAAATGCCACCGGTTGTGCTTCGGACGTGGAGGGTTCGTCAAGCTCGTTGATCTTCTTTGAGCCTTTAATCATACATTCAAAGCTCACAAAATTCCCGATTACTTCCTCGGGAGTCATTAGTGTATATCTTGGGTTGCCACGAATTAATTGTACTTGAGTAGGGTTAAGAAAAATAAGTGATCTTAAAATAACCTTAACCACTTTGTGGTCATCCCATTCTTGCTTCCGAGGTTGCGCACTTGGTTCACCAAGGTTTTGAGCCGGTTGTACATATCTTGTGGCTCCTCTCCTTGGCGAAGACGGAAGCGACCGAGCTCCCCCTCGATCGTTTCCCGCTTGGTGATCTTGGTGAGTTCATCACCTTCGTGCGCGGTCTTGAGTAAGTCCCAAATCTCCTTCGCATTCTTCAATCCTTGTACCTTGTTATATTCCTCTCTACTTAGAGAGGCGAGGAGAATGGTTGTGGCTTGGGAATTGAAGTGCTCGATTTGGGCCACTTCATCCACATCATAGTCTTCATCCCCTATGGATGGTACCTGTACACCAAACTCAACAACATCCCATATACTTTTGTGGAGTGAGGTTAGATGAAATCGCATTAAATCACTCCACCTAGCATAGTCTTCACCATCAAACGTTGGTGGTTTGCCTAATGGGACGGAAAGCAAAGGTGTATGTTTAGGAATGCGAGGGTAGCGTAAGGGATCTTACTAT